>OZ024741.1:35366264-35438764 GCA_964016885.1 Eledone cirrhosa
AGAGACACGGTATCCTGCGAACAGTTGATAATGATGGTGGAGCTAGTTCATCAATAGACTACTTAACTATGAGTGTTGGTATCAGATTTAATTCACATGAGATGGATGGTCATAGTTGGATGGTCTATTTGACTTCATCTACAATAGACAATATGCCCCCACACCCTCCCACTGTAAAGTGGTCGTGGAGGTGCCACGGCAAAAAAGCACCCAGCCTACACTGTAAAGTGGACGTGTAGCCACCACGGAAAAAAAGCACCCAGCACTCACTGTAAATGAGGTCGGTGTTAGGAAGAGCATCCAGCTGTAGAAATCAAGCCAGAATCAGTTCCCGTATGAGCAAGACAAGGTCAGCCGACTGGACACTGCCCACAACAGGACAACCCGTCTAACCCATGCTAGCGTGGAAGAACGGACGTAAAACAATGATAATGATGATGATGATGAGACTTTGACAAAATGACTCAGTATCTCTTTAAATATTGGTGTTTCGATGTTTGTTTTTGCTGTTTTTGCTGTTGTTAATTTAACTGAAGCTAGACTTTTACAGATAATTTTGATTTTATTAAAATATTCTGAGAGAAACTCTACAAGTTGTTTTGGGTCATTACCTGGTAGGAGGGGAGACATCTCACTTCGATGCATGAGTTCATCAATGGCTTTATACAGAACTCTTTGGACACCTGATTTTTCATTTATCTTAGAATGATTGAATCTACTTTTGGCACAAGGCCAGCAATTATCGCAGTACATTACTGGTACTTTATTTTATCGACCTCGTAAGGATGAAAGGCAAAGTTAACCTCAGTGGAATTTGAACTCAGATCATAAAGGGAGGTAACTCTATGCTTCAAAGCATGGTGTCCGATCCTCTACCGATACTGCCAATCCACTTATCTTATTAGAATGATACTGACTTTTTATCTCTAATATCTTGTTCCCTGTTCTATTTTCATCCTTGAACACATCTCTGCCAACTGTTATTTTTGTTCTCCTACATTATTGCTTTTCAAATAGTCTTTGACTTTTCCTTTCCTTTAATACAGAGGTTCTCAAACTTTCTGCCACCCACTCCTCACAGCCACATAAAACCCACAGAGCCCCGACCCCTATTTCCAGAGAGACTTGCCTATATGCAAATCGTAAATAATATATAATAAATAAAATCGTTAATTTATATATAATAAATGATATAATATATACAATGTGTAAATCAATATTATATACTTTTTATTTTACTGTATTTATATATAATATGTATCATTTGGTATATACTATTATATCATCTCTATCTCCACCCTCACTGCCCCCATAGGCCCCAGCACCTCCCTGGACCTTCACTGAGCCAATGTAGTTTCTTTATCAGATACATTGACCTTGCATTTATCAGTTCTTTTCTTATCCAATATTTCCATTATATTATTTTTACATTCATCAATATCACAGTTACCCGAGTCAGTATTCCAGGTGATATTTTCTATGTCATTTCTAAAGATATCTATGTTAATAGTTTTTAACTTACAGTAATGTATCATTTTCTTCTGCAGTTTCAGTTTTTTAATACACATGATAGTAATTTGATTCAACATAGTCCTGAATCTGTAAACAGTCTATGAATGGTCAGTCATAATTACAGACATGTGTAGTGTTTGATTGTTTAACCCTTTAGCATTTATATTACTCTATATTTACTATTGTATTTTTGTGGGAAAGGTTTTACCTCACATAATTATCTCACATAATATCAAATCTATGAGATTTTGATATTATTTATTTTGAGAATAATACCTTAATATCAGTATGAGTGGCTGGTTACAGCCAGTTTGAACAGAAAAAGGTGAGAGGGTTCTGGCCGGATATGGATGGATTTAAATGTTAAAGGGTTAAAAAACATTGGTGTTAACTGATTGTTTACTTTCACGTGTAAACAAGATTTATTCAAATATTGAACATATATAAGCAAATAAAAACAATACTCACTACAGAAAGTAGAGTTACATTGAATATTCAAGGGTCTTTGTGGTTATGAAAACAGAAAGGAAGGGAAAGACAAGGGCTTAAGTGTCACAAAAGAATGTATCTTTACTCACTGAAATTATGATCTTTACTCACTGAAATTATTAATGTGTATGTTCATTAATCCATTACTTATAGTTCAGTGATACTAAGAAATTATTCAGGCACTTTGTATTTGGATTTAATGGCATATCTACATAGAAGTTGAAATATTTCACGATAACAAGCAAGCCTGATGACAATGTGTAGTGGGATGGCAGATTGACAAATACTTCAACAAATATTTTAGTCATCAGTTTATTATATTTTGAAAGTGATAGATAGTAAATGAACACAATTTCATGTTAATTTTGAAGTTGCCGAGAGAGTAACCAACACAAATCACTTAGTTTTGTGTATATTTGGTTTCAAATAAGTTGTTTCTAATAAACAATTACTAGTCCAACTCCTGGTCTGTCACTTTCACATGGTCTATGATTTATCTTGTATCCATTTGGTATCAGTTCTTTACTCTTTAATGTCACCTGTTCTATACCAGGACCCTGTTGTAACCATAATATTAAAGCTAGCCAGGGCTTTATTATTATTACCAGAATATCAATGTCAACTGTTCTAAGACAGGACTCTGTTATGACCAGACTATCAATGTCAACTGTTCTAAGACACGACTCTGTTATGACCAGACTATCAATGTCAACTGTTCGAAGACACGACTCTGTTATGACCAGACTATCAATATCAACTGTTCTATGACAGGACTCTGTTATGACCAGACTATCAATGTCAACTGTTCTATGACACGACTCTGTTATGACCATAGTATCAATGTCAACTGTTCTATGACACGACTCTATTATGACCATAGTATCAATGTCAACTGTTCTAAGACATGACTCTGTTATGACCAGACTATCAATGTCAACTGTTCTATGACACGAATCTGTTATGACCATAGTATCAATATCAACTGTTCTAAGACACGACTCTGTTATAACCATAGTATCAATGTCAACTGTTCTATGACACAACTCTGTTATGACCATAGTATCAATGTCAACTGTTCTATGACACGACTCTGTTATGACCATAGTATCAATGTCAACTGTTCTATGACACGACTCTATTATGACCATAGTAGCAATCTCATCTGTTCTAAGACACAACTCTGTTATGACCATAGTATCAATGTCAACTGTTCTAAGACACAACTCTGTTATGACCATAGTATCAATGTCAACTGTTCTAAGACACGACTCTGTTATGACCAGACTATCAATGTCAATTGTTCTATGACACAACCCTGTTATGACCAGACTATCAATGTCAACTGTTCTATGACACAACCCTGTTATGACCAGACTATCAATGTCATCTGTTCTATGACAAGCCTCTGTTATAACCATAGAATCAATGTCATCTGTTCTATGACAGGACTCTGTTATGACCATAGTATCAATGTCATCTGTTCTAATACACGACTCTGTTATGACAAGACTATCAATGTGATCTGTTCTAAGAGACGACTCTGTTATGACCAGACTATCAATGTCATCTGTTCTATGACAAGCCTCTGTTATAACCATAGAATCAATGTCAACTGTTCTATGACAGGACTCTGTTATGACCATAGTATCAATGTCATCTGTTCTAAGACACGACTCTGTTATGACCAGACTATCAATGTGATCTGTTCTAAGACACGACTCTGTTCTATGACACAACCCTGTTATGACCAGAGTATCAATGTTGACTATTCTAAGACATGACTCTTTTATAACCATAGTATCAATGTCAACTGTTCTAACACAAGACTCTGTTATGAACAGAGTATCAATGTCATCTGTTCTATGACAGGACTCTGTTATGACCAGACTATCAATGTCATCTGTTCTATGACAGGACTCTGTTATGACCAGACTATCAATGTCATCTGTTCTATGACAGGACTCTGATATCACCGTAGTATCAATGTCAAATTTTCTAAGTCACGACTTTGTTATGACCATAGTATTAATGTCAACTGATCTAAGACACGACTCTATCATGACCATAGCATCAATGTCAACTGGTCTAAGACACGAGTCTGTTATGACCTTAGTATCAATGCCATCTTTTCTATGACAGGACTCTGTTATGACCATAGTATCAATGTCAACTGTTCTATGACAGGACTCTGTTATAAACATAGTATCAATGTCATCTGTTCTAAGACATGACTCGTTATGACCATAGTATCAATGTCATCTGTTCTAAGACACAACTCTATTATGACCATAGATTCAATGTCATCTGTTCTAAGACATGACTCTGTTAGGACCAGACTCTCATTGTCATCTGTTCTAAGACGCGACTCTGTTATGACCATAGTATCAATGTCAACTGTTCTAAGACACGACTCTGTTAAGAATATAGTATCAATGTCAACTGTTCTAAGACACGACTCTGTTATGAACATAGTATCAATGTCATCTGTTCTAAGATGCGACTCTGTTATGACCATAGTATCAATGTCAACTGTTCTAAGACACGACTCTATCATGACCATAGCATCAATGTCAACTGGTCTAAGACACGAGTCTGTTATGACCTTAGTATCAATGCCATCTTTTCTATGACAGGACTCTGTTATGACCATAGTATCAATGTCAACTGTTCTATGACAGGACTCTGTTATAAACATAGTATCAATGTCATCTGTTCTAAGACATGACTCGTTATGACCATAGTATCAATGTCATCTGTTCTAAGACACAACTCTATTATGACCATAGATTCAATGTCATCTGTTCTAAGACATGACTCTGTTATGACCAGACTCTCATTGTCATCTGTTCTAAGACGCGACTCTGTTATGACCATAGTATCAATGTCAACTGTTCTAAGACACGACTCTGTTAAGAATATAGTATCAATGTCAACTGTTCTAAGACACAACTCTGTTATGAACATAGTATCAATGTCATCTGTTCTAAGATGCGACTCTGTTATGACCATAGTATCAATGTCAACTGTTCTAAGACACGACTCTGTTAAGAATATAGTATCAATGTCAACTGTTCTAAGAAACGACTCTGTTATGAACATAGTATCAATGTCAACTGTTCTAAGACAAGACTCTGTTATGACCATAATATCAATGTCATCTGTTCCATGACAGGACTCTGTTATGACCATAATATCAATGTCATCTGCTCTAAGACAGGACCCTATTATAACCAAAGTATGAATATCATCTGTTCTAAGACATGACACTGTTAGGACCAATCGCTCAATGTCATATGTTTTAAGACACGACTCGGTTATGACCATAGTTTCAGTCAAGTGTTCTAAGACATGAATCTGTTATGACCATAGTATCAATGTCAACTGTTCTAAGACACAACTCTGTTATAACCATAGTATCAATGTCAACTGTTCTAAGACACGACTCTGTTATGACCAGACTATCAATGTTAATTGTTCTATGACACAACCCTGT
Organism: Eledone cirrhosa; assembly: GCA_964016885.1. Classification (NCBI taxonomy): domain Eukaryota; kingdom Metazoa; phylum Mollusca; class Cephalopoda; order Octopoda; family Eledonidae; genus Eledone; species Eledone cirrhosa. Next base: position 35,371,759 of record OZ024741.1, read on the forward strand.
TATGACCAGACTATCAATGTCATCTGTTCTATGACACAACCCTGTTATGACCATAGTATCAATGTCATCTGTTCTATGACAAGCCTCTGTTATAAGCATAGAATCAATGTCAACTGTTCTATGACAGGACTCTGTTATGAGCATAGTATCAATGTCATCTGTTCTAAGACACGACTCTGTTATGACCAGACTATCAATGTGATCTCTTCTAAGACACGACTCTGTTCTATGACACAACCCTGTTATGACCAGACTATCAATGTCAACTGTTCTATGACATAACCCTGTTATGACCAGACTATCAATGTCATCTGTTCTATGACAAGCCTCTGTTATAACCATAGAATCAATGTCAACTGTTCTATGACACAACCCTGTTATGACCAGACTATCAATGTCATCTGTTCTAAGACACAACCCTGTTATGACCATAGTATCAATGTCATCTGTTCTATGAAACGACTCTGTTATGACCAGAGTATCAATGTTGACTATTCTAAGACATGAGTCTTTTATGACTATAGTATCAATGTCAACTGTTCTAAGACAAGACTCTGTTATGAACAGAGTATCAATGTCATCTGTTCTATGACAAGACTCTGTTATGACCAGACTATCAATGTCATCTGTTCTATGACAGGACTCTGATATCACTGTAGTATCAATGTCAAATTTTCTAAGTCACGACTTTGTTATGACCATAGTATTAATGTCAACTGCTCTAAGACACGACTCTGTCATGACCATAGAATCAATGTCAACTGGTCTAAGACACGAGTCTGTTATGACCTTAGTATCAATGCCATCTTTTCTATAACAGGACTCTGTTATGACCATAGTATCAATGTCAACTGTTCTATGACAGGATTCTGTTATAAACATAGTATCACTGTCATCTGTTCTAAGACATGACTCGTTATGACCATAGTATCAATGTCATCTGTTCTAAGACACAACTCTGTTATGACCATAGATTCAATGTCATCTGTTCTAAGACATGACTCTGTTATGACCAGACTCTCATTGTCATCTGTTCTAAGACGCGACTCTGTTATGACCATAGTATCAATGTCAACTGTTCTAAGACAAGACTCTGTTATGAACATAGTATCAATGTCAACTGTTCTAAGACAAGACTCTGTTATGACCATAATATCAATGTCATCTGTTCTATGACAGGACTCTGTTATGACCATAATATCAATGTCATCTGCTCTAAGACAGGACCCTATTATGACCAAAGTATGAATATCATCTGTTCTAAGATATGACACTGTTATGACCAATCGCTCAATGTCATCTGTTTTAAGACACGACTCGGTTATGACCATAGTTTCAGTCAAGTGTTCTAAGACATGAATCTGTTATGACCATAGTATCAATGTCAACTGTTCTAAGACACGACTCTGTTATGACCAGACTATCAATGTCAATTGTTCTATGACACAACCCTGTTATGACCAGACTATCAATGTCATCTGTTCTATGACACAACCCTGTTATGACCAGACTATCAATGTCATCTGTTCTATGACAAGCCTCTGTTATAACCATAGAATCAATGTCAACTGTTCTATGACAGGACTCTGTTATGAGCATAGTATCAATGTCATCTGTTCTAAGACACGACTCTGTTATGACCAGACTATCAATGTGATCTGTTCTAACACACAAATCTGTTCTATGACACAACCCTGTTATGACCAGCCTATCAATGTCAACTGTTCGATGACATAACCCTGTTATGACCAGACTATCAATGTCATCTGTTCTATGACAAGCCTCTGTTATAACCATAGAATCAATGTCAACTGTTCTATGACAGGACTCTGTTATGAACAGAGTATCAATGTCATCTGTTCTATGACAGGACTCTGTTATGACCAGACTATCAATGTCATCTGTTCTATGACAGGACTCTGATATCACCGTAGTATCAATGTCAACTTTTCTAAGTCACGACTTTGTTATGACCAAAGTATGAATATCATCTGTTCTAAGACATGACACTGTTATGACCAATCGCTCAATGTCATCTGTTTTAAGACACGACTTGGTTATGACCATAGTTTCAGTCAAGAGTTCTAAGACATGAATCTGTTATGACCATAGTATCAATGTCAATTGTTCTAAGACACGACTCTGTTATGACCATAACATGAATGAAAACTGTTCTAATACATGACTCTGTTATGAACATAGTATCAATGTCAACTGTTCTAAGACACGACTCTGTTATGACCATAGTATCAATGTCAACTGTTCTATGACAGGACTCTGTCTTGACCATAGTATCAATGTCATCTGTTCTAAGACACGATTCTGTTATGAGCATAGTATCAATGTCATCTGTTCTAAGACACCATTCTGTTATGAGCATAGTATCAATGTCATCTGTTCTAAGACACGACTCTGTTATGACCATAATATCAATGACAACTGTTCTGAGACATGACTCTGTTATGACCATAGTATCAATGTCAACTGTTTTCAGGCATGACTCTGTTATGACCATAGTATCAATGTCAACTGTTCTAAGACACGACTCTGTTATGACCATAGTATCAACGTCAATTGTTCTACAACACAATTCTGTTATGACCATAATATCAATCAACTGTTCTAAGACACGGCTCTGTTATTATCATAGTATCAAAATCATATGTTCTATGACAAGGTTCTGATATGACCATAGTATCAATGTCAACTCTTGTAAGACACGGCTCTGTTATGACAATAGTATCAATGTCATCTGTTCTAAGACACGACTCTGTTATGACCAGACTATCAATGTGATCTGTTCTAAGACACGACTCTGTTATGACTAGACTATCAATGTTGACTATTCTAAGACATGACTCTGTTATGACCATAGTATCTATGTTAACTGTTCTAAGACAAGACTCTGTTATGACCAGAGTATCAATGTCATCTGTTCTATGACTGGATTCTGTTACGACCATAGTATCAATGTCAACTGTTCTAAGACACGACTCTGTTAAGAATATAGTATCAATGTCAACTGTTCTAAGACAAGACTCTGTTATGAACATAGTATCAATGTCAACTGTTCTAAGACAAGACTCTGTTATGACCATAATATCAATGTCATCTGTTCTATGACAAGACTCTGTTATGACCATAATATCAATGTCATCTGCTCTAAGACAGGACCCTATTATGACCAAAGTATGAATATCATCTCTTCTAAGACATGACACTGTTATAACCAATCGCTCAATGTCATCTGTTTTAAGACACGACTCGGTTATGACCATAGTTTCAGTCAAGTGTTCTAAGACATGAATCTTTTATGACCATAGTATCAATGTCAACTGTTCTAAGACACGACTCTGTTATGACCAGACTATCAATGTCAATTGTTCTATGACACAACCCTGTTATGACCAGACTATCAATGTCATCTGTTCTATGACACAACCCTGTTATGACCAGACTATCAATGTCATCTGTTCTATGACAAGCCTCTGTTATAACCATAGAATCAATGTCAACTGTTCTATGACAGGACTCTGTTATGAGCATAGTATCAATGTCATCTGTTCTAAGACACGACTCTGTTATGACCAGACTATCAATGTGATCTGTTCTAAGACACGACTCTGTTCTATGACACAACCCTGTTATGACCAGCCTATCAATGTCAACTGTTCTATGACATAACCCTGTTATGACCAGACTATCAATGTCATCTGTTCTATGACAAGCCTCTGTTATAACCATAGAATCAATGTCAACTGTTCTATGACACAACCCTGTTATGACCAGACTATCAATGTCATCTGTTCTAAGACACGACCCTGTTATAACCATAGTATCAATGTCATCTGTTCTATGACACGACTCTGTTATGACCAGAGTATCAATGTTGACTATTCTAAGACATGACTCTTTTATGACCATAGTATCAATGTCAACTGTTCTAAGACAAGACTCTGTCATGAACAGAGTATCAATGTCATCTGTTCTATAACAGGACTCTGTTATGACCAGACTATCAATGTCATCTGTTCTATGACAGGACTCTGATATCACCGTAGTATCAATGTCAACTTTTCTAAGTCACGACTTTGTTGTGACCATAGTATTAATGTCAACTGATCTAAGACACGACTCTGTCATGACCATAGCATCAATGTCAACTGGTCTAAGACACGAGTCTGTTATGACCATAGTATCAATGCCATCTTTTCTATGACAGGACTCTGTTATGACCATAGTATCAATGTCAACTGTTCTATGACAGGACTCTGTTATAAACATAGTATCAATGTCATCTGTTCTAAGACATGACTAGTTATGACCATAGTATCAATGTCATCTGTTCTAAGACACCACTCTGTTATGACCATAGATTCAATGTCATCTGTTCTAAGACATGACTCTGTTATGACCAGACTCTCATTGTCATCTGTTCTAAGACGCGACTCTGTTATGACCATAGTATCAATGTCAACTGTTCTAAGACACGACTCTGTTAAGAATATAGTATCAATGTCAACTGTTCTAAGACAAGACTCTGTTATGAACATAGTATCAATGTCAACTGTTCTAAGACAAGACTCTGTTATGACCATAATATCAATGTCATCTGTTCTATGACAGGACTCTGTTATGACCATAATATCAATGTCATCTGCTCTAAGACAGGACCCTATTATGACCAAAGTATGAATATCATCTCTTCTAAGACATGACACTGTTATAACCAATCGCTCAATGTCATCTGTTTTAAGACACGACTCGGTTATGACCATAGTTTCAGTCAAGTGTTCTAAGACATGAATCTTTTATGACCATAGTATCAATGTCAACTGTTCTAAGACACGACTCTGTTATGACCAGACTATCAATGTCAATTGTTCTATGACACAACCCTGTTATGACCAGACTATCAATGTCATCTGTTCTATGACACAACCCTGTTATGACCAGACTATCAATGTCATCTGTTCTATGACAAGCCTCTGTTATAACCATAGAATCAATGTCAACTGTTCTATGACAGGACTCTGTTATGAGCATAGTATCAATGTTATCTGTTCTAAGACACGACTCTGTTATGACCAGACTATCAATGTGATCTGTTCTAAGACACGACTCTGTTCTATGACACAACCCTGTTATGACCAGCCTATCAATGTCAACTGTTCTATGACATAACCCTGTTATGACCAGACTATCAATGTCATCTGTTCTATGACAAGCCTCTGTTGTAACCATATAATCAATGTCAACTGTTCTAAGACACAACCCTGTTATGACCAGACTATCAATGTCATCTGTTCTATGACACGACTCTGTTATGACCAGAGTATCAATGTTGACTATTCTAAGACATGACTCTTTTATGACCATAGTATCAATGTCAACTGTTCTAAGACAAGACTCTGTCATGAACAGAGTATCAATGTCATCTGTTCTATGACAGGACTCTGTTATGACCAGACTATCAATGTCATCTGTTCTATGACAGGACTCTGATATCACCGTAGTATCAATGTCAACTTTTCTAAGTCACGACTTTGTTGTGACCATAGTATTAATGTCAACTGATCTAAGACACGACTCTGTCATGACCATAGCATCAATGTCAACTGGTCTAAGACACGAGTCTGTTATGACCATAGTATCAATGCCATCTTTTCTATGACAGGACTCTGTTATGACCATAGTATCAATGTCAACTGTTCTATGACAGGACTCTGTTATAAACATAGTATCAATGTCATCTGTTCTAAGACATGACTCGTTATGACCATAGTATCAATGTCATCTGTTCTAAGACACCACTCTGTTATGACCATAGATTCAATGTCATCTGTTCTAAGACATGACTCTGTTATGACCAGACTCTCATTGTCATCTGTTCTAAGACGCGACTCTGTTATGACCATAGTATCAATGTCAACTGTTCTAAGACACGACTGTTAAGAATATAGTATCAATGTCAACTGTTCTAAGACAAGACTCTGTTATGAACATAGTATCAATGTCAACTGTTCTAAGACAAGACTCTGTTATGACCATAATATCAATGTCATCTGTTCTATGACAGGACTCTGTTATGACCATAATATCAATGTCATCTGCTCTAAGACAGGACCCTATTATGACCAAAGTATGAATATCATCTCTTCTAAGACATGACACTGTTATAACCAATCGCTCAATGTCATCTGTTTTAAGACACGACTCGGTTATGACCATAGTTTCAGTCAAGTGTTCTAAGACATGAATCTTTTATGACCATAGTATCAATGTCAACTGTTCTAAGACACGACTCTGTTATGACCAGACTATCAATGTCAATTGTTCTATGACACAACCCTGTTATGACCAGACTATCAATGTCATCTGTTCTATGACACAACCCTGTTATGACCAGACTATCAATGTCATCTGTTCTATGACAAGCCTCTGTTATAACCATAGAATCAATGTCAACTGTTCTATGACAGGACTCTGTTATGAGCATAGTATCAATGTCATCTGTTCTAAGACACGACTCTGTTATGACCAGACTATCAATGTGATCTGTTCTAAGACACGACTCTGTTCTATGACACAACCCTGTTATGACCAGCCTATCAATGTCAACTGTTCTATGACATAACCCTGTTATGACCAGACTATCAATGTCATCTGTTCTATGACAAGCCTCTGTTGTAACCATATAATCAATGTCAACTGTTCTAAGACACAACCCTGTTATGACCAGACTATCAATGTCATCTGTTCTATGACACGACTCTGTTATGACCAGAGTATCAATGTTGACTATTCTAAGACATGACTCTTTTATGACCATAGTATCAATGTCAACTGTTCTAAGACAAGACTCTGTCATGAACAGAGTATCAATGTCATCTGTTCTATGACAGGACTCTGTTATGACCAGACTATCAATGTCATCTGTTCTATGACAGGACTCTGATATCACCATAGTATCAATGTCAACTTTTCTAAGTCACGACTTTGTTGTGACCATAGTATTAATGTCAACTGATCTAAGACACGACTCTGTCATGACCATAGCATCAATGTCAACTGGTCTAAGACACGAGTCTGTTATGACCATAGTATCAATGCCATCTTTTCTATGACAGGACTCTGTTATGACCATAGTATCAATGTCAACTGTTCTATGACAGGACTCTGTTATAAACATAGTATCAATGTCATCTGTTCTAAGACATGACTCGTTATGACCATAGTATCAATGTCATCTGTTCTAAGACACCACTCTGTTATGACCATAGATTCAATGTCATCTGTTCTAAGACATGACTCTGTTATGACCAGACTCTCATTGTCATCTGTTCTAAGACGCGACTCTGTTATGACCATAGTATCGATGTCAACTGTTCTAAGACACGACTCTGTTAAGAATATAGTATCAATGTCAACTGTTCTAAGACAAGACTCTGTTATGAACATAGTATCAATGTCAACTGTTCTAAGACAAGACTCTGTTATGACCATAATATCAATGTCATCTGTTCTATGACAGGACTCTGTTATGACCATAATATCAATGTCATCTGCTCTAAGACAGGACCCTATTATGACCAAAGTATGAATATCATCTCTTCTAAGACATGACACTGTTATAACCAATCGCTCAATGTCATCTGTTTTAAGACACGACTCGGTTATGACCATAGTTTCAGTCAAGTGTTCTAAGACATGAATCTTTTATGACCATAGTATCAATGTCAACTGTTCTAAGACACGACTCTGTTATGACCAGACTATCAATGTCAATTGTTCTATGACACAACCCTGTTATGACCAGACTATCAATGTCATCTGTTCTATGACACAACCCTGTTATGACCAGACTATCAATGTCATCTGTTCTATGACAAGCCTCTGTTATAACCATAGAATCAATGTCAACTGTTCTATGACAGGACTCTGTTATGAGCATAGTATCAATGTCATCTGTTCTAAGACACGACTCTGTTATGACCAGACTATCAATGTGATCTGTTCTAAGACACGAATCTGTTCTATGACACAACCCTGTTATGACCAGCCTATCAATGTCAACTGTTCGATGACATAACCCTGTTATGACCAGACTATCAATGTCATCTGTTCTATGACAAGCCTCTCTTATAACCAAATAATCAATGTCAACTGTTCTAAGACACAACCCTGTTATGACCAGACTATCAATGTCATCTGTTCTATGACACGACTCTGTTATGACCAGAGTATCAATGTTGACTATTCTAAGACATGACTCTTTTATGACCATAGTATCAATGTCAACTGTTCTAAGACAAGACTCTGTTATGAACAGAGTATCAATGTCATCTGTTCTATGACAAGACACGAATCTGTTATGACCAGACTATCAATGTCATCTGTTCTATGACAGGACTCTGATATCACCGTAGTATCAATGTCAACTTTTCTAAGTCACGACTTTGTTATGACCAAAGTATGAATATCATCTGTTCTAAGACATGACACTGTTATGACCAATCGCTCAATGTCATCTGTTTTAAGACACGACTCGGTTATGACCATAGTTTCAGTCAAGAGTTCTAAGACATCAATCTGTTATGACCATAGTATCAATGTCAATTGTTCTAAGACACGACTCTGTTATGACCATAACATGAATGAAAACTGTTCTAATACATGACTCTGTTATGAACATAGTATCAACGTCAACTGTTCTAAGACACGACTCTGTTATGACCATAGTATCAATGTCAACTGTTCTATGACAGGACTCTGTCTTGACCATAGTATCAATGTCATCTGTTCTAAGACACCATTCTGTTATGACCATAATATCAATGTCAACTGTTCTGAGACATGACTCTGTTATGACAATAGTATCAATGTCAACTGTTTTCAGGCATGACTCTGTTATGACCATTGTATCAATGTCAACTGCTCTAAGACACGACTCTGTTATGACCATAGTATCAACGTCAATTGTTCTACAACACAATTCTGTTATGACCATAATATCAATCAACTGTTCTAAGACACGGCTCTGTTATTATCATAGAATCAAAATCATATGTTCTATGACAAGGTTCTGATATGACCATAGTATCAATGTCAACTCTTGTAAGACACGGCTCTGTTATGACCATAGTATCAATGTCATCTGTTCTAAGACACGACTCTGTTATGACCAGACTATCAATGTGATCTGTTCTAAGACACGACTCTGTTATGACTAGACTATCAATGTTGACTATTCTAAGACATGACTCTGTTATGACCATAGTATCAATGTTAACTGTTCTAAGACAAGACTCTGTTATGACCAGAGTATCAATGTCATCTGTTCTATGACTGGATTCTGTTACGACCATAGTATCAATGTCAACTGTTCTATGACAAGACTCTGTTATGACCATAGTATCAATGTCAACTGTTCTATGACACGACTCTATTATGACCATAGTAGCAATTTCATCTGTTCTAAGACAGGACTCTTTTATGACCATAGTATCAATGTCAACTGTTCTAAGACACAACTCTGTTATGACCATAGTATCAATGTCAACTGTTCTATGACACGACTCTGTTATGACCATAGTATCAATGTCAACTGTTCTGACACGACTCTATTATGACCATAGTAGCAATCTCATCTGTTCTAAGACAGGACTCTGTTATGACCATAGTATCAATGTCAACTTTTCTAAGACACAACTCTGTTATGACCATAGTATCAATGTCAACTGTTCTAAAACACGACTCTGTTATAACCAGACTATCAATGTCAACTGTTCCATGACACAACCCTGTTATGACCAGACTATCAATGTCATCTGTTCTATAACAAGACTCTGTTATAACTACAGAATCAATGTCAACTGTTCTATGACAGGACTCTGTTATGACCATAGTATCAATGTCATCTGTTCTAAGACACGACTCTGTTATGACTATAACATCAATGTCAACTGTTCTGAGACATGACTCTGTTATGACGATAGTATCAATGTCAACTGTTCTATGACAGGACTCTTTCTTGACCATAGTATCAATGTCATCTGTTCTAAGACACGATTCTGTTATGACCATAGATTCAATGTCATCTGTTCTAAGACACGACTCTGTTATGACCAGACTATCAATGTGATCTGTTCTAAGACACGACTCTGTTATGACCAGACTATCAATGTTGACTATTCTAAGACATGACTCTGTTATGACCATAGTATCAATGTCAACTGTTCTAAGACAAGACTCTCTTATGACCAGAGTGTCAATGTCACCTGTTCTATGACAGGACTCTGATATCACCGTAGTATCAATGTCAACTTTTCTAAGTCACGACTTTGTTATGACCATAGTATCAACGCCAACTGTTCTAAGACAAGACTCTGTTATAACCATAGAATTAATATCAACTGTTCTAAAACACGACCCTGTCATGACCATAGCACCAATGTCAACTGTTCTCAGACACGACTCTGTTATGAACATAGAATCAATGTCAACTGTTCTAAGATACGACTCTGTTATGACCATTGCATCAATGTCAACTGTTCTAAGACACGACTCTTTTATGACCATAGTATCAATGTCATCTGTTCTATGACAGGACTCTATTATGACCAGACTCTCAATGTCATCTGTTTTAAAACACGACTCTGTTATGACCATAGTTTCAGTCAAGTGTTCTAAGACATGAATCTGTTATGACCATAGTATCAATGTCAATTGTTCTAAGACACGACTCTGTTATGACCATAATATGAATGACAACTGTTCTAAGACATGACTCTGTTATGACCATAGTATCAATGTCATCTGTTCTAAGACACAACTCTGTTATGACCATAGTTTCAATGTAATCTGTTCTAAGACATGACTCTGTTATAACCAGACTCTCATTGTCATCTATTCTAAGACGCGACTCTGTTATGACCATAGTATCAATGTCAACTGTTCTAAGACACGCCTCTGTTAAGAATATAGTATCAATGTCAACTGTTCTAAGACACGACTCTGTTATGAACATAGTATCAATGTCAACTGTTGTAAGACAAGACTCTGTTATGACCATAATATCAATGTCATCTGCTCAAAGACAGGACCCTATTATGACCAAAGTATGAATATCATCTGTTCTAAGACATGACACTGTTATGACCAATCGCTCAATGTCATCTGTTTTAAGACACGACTCGGTTATGACCATAGTTTCAGTCAAGAGTTCTAAGACATGAATCTGTTATGACCATAGTATCAATGTCAATTGTTCTAAGACACGACTCTGTTATGACCATAACATGAATGAAAACTGTTCTAATACATGACTCTGTTATGAACATAGTATCAATATCAACTGTTCTAAGACACGACTCTGTTATCACCATAATTCCAATTACAATTGTTCTAAGACATGACTCTGTTATGACCATAGTATCAATGCCAACTGTTCTAAGACAAGACTCTGTTATAACCATAGAATTAATATCAACTGTTCTAAAGCACGACTCTTACTTGACCATAGTATCAATGTCATCTGTTCTAAGACACGACTCTGTTATGACTATAATATCAATGTCAACTGTTCTGAGACATGACTCTGTTATGACCAGACTATCAATGTCAACTGTTCTATGACACAACCCTGTTATGACCAGACTATCAATGTCATCTGTTCTATGACAAGACTCTGTTATAACCATAGAAACAATGTCAACTGTTCTATGACAGGACTCTGTTATGACCACAGTATCAATGTCATCTGTTCTAAGACACGACTCTGTTATGACCAGACTATCAATGTTGACTATTCTAAGACAAGATTCTCTTATGATGAGAGTGTCAATGTCATCTGTTCTATGACAGGCTCTGTTATGACCCGACTATCGATGTCACCTGTTTTAAAACACGACTCTGTTATGACCATAGTTTCAGTCAAGTGTTCTAAGACATGAGTCTGTTATACCATAGTATCAATGTCAATTGTTCTAAGACACGACTCTGTTATGACCATAATATGAATGACAACTGTTCTAAGCCATGACTCTGTTATGACCATAGTATCAATGTCATCTGCTCTAAGACACGACTCTGTTATGACCATAATTCCAATGACAACTGTTCTAAGACACGACTCTCTTGTGACCATAGTATCAATGTCAACTGTTCTAAGACACGAATCTGTTATGACCATAATTCCAATGACAACTGTTCTAAGACAGGACTCTTTCTTGACCATAGTATCAATGTCATCTGTTCTAAGACACGATTCTGTTATGACCATACTATCAATGTCATCTGTTTTAAGACACGACTCTGTTATGACTATAATATTCATGTCAACTGTTCTGAGACATGACTCTGTTATGACCAGACTATCAATGTCAACTGTTCTATGACACAACCCTGTTATGACCAGACTATCAATGTCATCTGTTCTATGACAAGACTCTGTTATAACCATAGAAACAATGTCAACTGTTCTATGACAGGACTCTGTTATGACCATAGTATCAATGTCATCTGTTCTATGACACAACTCTGTTATGACCATAGATTCAATGTCATCTGTTCTAAGACATGACTCTGTTATGACCAGACTCTCATTGTCATCTGTTCGAAGACGCGACTCTGTTATGACCATAGTATCAATGTCAACTGTTCTAAGACACGACTCTGTTAAGAATATAGTATCAATGTCAACTGTTCTAAGACAAGACTCTGTTATTAACATAGTATCAATGTCAACTGTTCTAAGACAAGACTCTGTTATGACCATAATATCAATGTCATCTGTTCTATGACAGGACTCTGTTATGACCATAATATCAATGTCATTTGCTCTAAGACAGGACCCTATTATGATCAAAGTATGAATATCATCTGTTCTAAGACATGACACTGTTATGACCAATCGCTCAATGTCATCTGTTTTAAGACACGACTCGGTTATGACCATAGTTTCAGTCAAGTGTTCTAAGACACGACTCTGTTATGACCAGACTATCAATGTAAATTGTTCTATGACACAACCCTGTTATGACCAGACTATCAATGTCATCTGTTCTATGACACAACCCTGTTATGACCAGACTATCAATGTCATCTGTTCTATGACAAGCGTCTGTTATAACCATAGAATCAATGTCAACTGTTCTATGACAGGACTCTGTTATGAGCATAGTATCAATGTCATCTGTTCTAAGACACGATTCTGTTATGACCAGACTATCAATGTGATCTGTTCTAAGACACGACTCTGTTCTATGACACAACCCTGTTATGACCAGACTATCAATGTCATCTGTTCTATGACAAGCCTCTGTTATAACCATACAATCAATGTCAACTGTTCTAAGACACAACCCTATTATGACCAGACTATCAATGTCATCTGTTCTATGACACGACTCTGTTATGACCAGAGTATCAATGTTGACTATTCTAGGAAATGACTCTTTTATGACCATAGTATCAATGTCAACTGTTCTAAGACAAGACTCTGTTATGAACAGAGTATCAATGTCATCTGTTCTATGACAGGACTCTGTTATGACCAGACTATCAATGTCATCTGTTCTATGTCAGGACTCTGATATCACCGTAGTATCAATGTCAACTTTTCTAAGTCACGACTTTGTTATGACCATAGTATTAATGTCAACTGATCTAAGACACGACTCTGTCATGACCATAGCATCAATGTCAACTGGTCTAAGACACGAGTCTGTTATGACCTTAGTATCAATGCCATCTTTTCTATGACAGGACTCTGTTATGACCATAGTATCAATGTCAACTGTTCTATGACAGGACTCTGTTATAAACATAGTATCAATGTCATCTGTTCTAAGACATGACTCGTTATGACCATAGTTTCAATGTCATCTGTTCTAAGACATAACTCTGTTATGACCAGACTCTCATTGTTATCTGTTCTAAGACGCGACTCTGTTATGACCATAGTATCAATGTCAACTGTTCTAAGACACGCCTCTGTTAAGAATATAGTATCAATGTCAACTCTTCTAAGACACGACTCTGTTATGAACATAGTATCAATGTCAACTGTTCTAAGACAAGACTCTGTTATGACAATAATATCAATGTCATCTGTTCCATGACAGGACTCTGTTATGACCATAATATCAATGTCATCTGCTCAAAGACAGGACCCTATTATGACCAAAGTATGAATATCATCTGTTCTAAGACATGTCACTGTTATGACCAATCGCTCAATGTCATCTGTTTTAAGACACGACTCGGTTATGACCATAGTTTCAGTCAAGAGTTCTAAGACATGAATCTGTTATGACCATAGTATCAATGTCAATTGTTCTAAGACACGACTCTCTTATGACCATAACATGAATGAAAACTGTTCTAATACATGACTCTGTTATGAACATAGTATCAATGTCAACTGTTCTAAGACACGACTCTGTTATGACCATAGTATCAATGTCAACTGTTCTATGACAGGACTCTGTCTTGACCATAGTATCAATGTCATCTGTTCTAAGACACGATTCTGTTATGAGCATAGTATCAATGTCATCTGTTCTAAGACACCATTCTGTTATGAGCATAGTATCAATGTCATCTGTTCTAAGACACGACTCTGTTATGACCATAATATCAATGTCAACTGTTCTGAGACATGACTCTGTTATGACCATAGTATCAATGTCAACTGTTTTCAGGCATGACTCTGTCATGACCATAGTATCAATGTCAACTGCTCTAAGACACGACTCTGTTATGACCATAGTATCAACGTCAATTGTTCTACAACACAATTCTGTTATGACCATAATATCAATCAACTGTTCTAAGACACGGCTCTGTTATTATCATAGTATCAAAATCATATGTTCTATGACAAGGCTCTGATATAACCATAGTATCAATGTCAACTCTTGTAAGACACGGCTCTGTTATGACCATAGTATCAATGTCATCTGTTCTAAGACACGACTCTGTTATGACCAGACTATCAATGTGATCTGTTCTAAGACACGAATCTGTTATGACCATAATTCCAATGACAACTGTTCTAAGACATGACTCTGTTATGACCATAGTATCAATGCCAACTGTTCTAAGACAAGACTCTGTTATAACCATAGAATTAATATCAACTGTTCTAAAGCACGACTCTTACTTGACCAGACTATCAATGTCAACTGTTCTATGACAGGACTCTGTTATGACCATAGTATCAATGTCATCTGTTCTAAGACATGACTCTGTTATGACCAGACTATCAATGTTGACTATCCTAAGACAAGATTCTCTTATGATCAGAGTGTCAATGTCATCTGTTCTATGACAGGCTCTGTTATGACCAGACTATCAATGTCACCTGTTTTAAAACACGACTCTGTTATGACCATAGTTTCAGTCAAGTATTCTAAGACATGAATCTGTTATGACCATAGTATCAATGTCAATTGTTCTAAGACACGACTCTGTTATGACCATAATATGAATGACAACTGTTCTAAGACATGACTCTGTTATGACCATAGTATCAATGTCATCTGCTCTAAGACACGACTCTGTTATGACCATAATTCCAATGACAACTGTTCTAAGACACGACTCTCTTGTGACCATAGTATCAATGTCAACTGTTCTAAGACACGAATCTGTTATGACCATAATTCCAATGACAACTGTTCTAAGACAGGACTCTTTCTTGACCATAGTATCAATGTCATCTGTTCTAAGACACGAATCTGTTATGACCAGACTATCAATGTCATCTGTTCTATGACAGGACTCTGATATCACCGTAGTATCAATGTCAACTTTTCTAAGTCACGACTTTGTTATGACCAAAGTATGAATATCATCTGTTCTAAGACATGACACTGTTATGACCAATCGCTCAATGTCATCTGTTTTAAGACACGACTCGTTATGACCATAGTTTCAGTCAAGAGTTCTAAGACATCAATCTGTTATGACCATAGTATCAATGTCAATTGTTCTAAGACACGACTCTGTTATGACCATAACATGAATGAAAACTGTTCTAATACATGACTCTGTTATGAACATAGTATCAACGTCAACTGTTCTAAGACACGACTCTGTTATGACCATAGTATCAATGTCAACTGTTCTATGACAGGACTCTGTCTTGACCATAGTATCAATGTCATCTGTTCTAAGACACGATTCTGTTATGAGCATAGTATCAATGTCATCTGTTCTAAGACACCATTCTGTTATGACCATAATATCAATGTCAACTGTTCTGAGACATGACTCTGTTATGACAATAGTATCAATGTCAACTGTTTTCAGGCATGACTCTGTTATGACCATAGTATCAATGTCAACTGCTCTAAGACACGACTCTGTTATGACCATAGTATCAACGTCAATTGTTCTACAACACAATTCTGTTATGACCATAATATCAATCAACTGTTCTAAGACACGGCTCTGTTATTATCATAGAATCAAAATCATATGTTCTATGACAAGGTTCTGATATGACCATAGTATCAATGTCAACTCTTGTAAGACACGGCTCTGTTATGACCATAGTATCAATGTCATCTGTTCTAAGACACGACTCTGTTATGACCAGACTATCAATGTGATCTGTTCTAAGACACGACTCTGTTATGACTAGACTATCAATGTTGACTATTCTAAGACATGACTCTGTTATGACCATAGTATCAATGTTAACTGTTCTAAGACAAGACTCTGTTATGACCAGAGTATCAATGTCATCTGTTCTATGACTGGATTCTGTTACGACCATAGTATCAATGTCAACTGTTCTATGACAAGACTCTGTTATGACCATAGTATCAATGTCAACTGTTCTATGACACGACTCTATTATGACCATAGTAGCAATTTCATCTGTTCTAAGACAGGACTCTTTTATGACCATAGTATCAATGTCAACTGTTCTAAGACACAACTCTGTTATGACCATAGTATCAATGTCAACTGTTCTATGACACGACTCTGTTATGACCATAGTATCAATGTCAACTGTTCTGACACGACTCTATTATGACCATAGTAGCAATCTCATCTGTTCTAAGACAGGACTCTGTTATGACCATAGTATCAATGTCAACTTTTCTAAGACACAACTCTGTTATGACCATAGTATCAATGTCAACTGTTCTAAAACACGACTCTGTTATAACCAGACTATCAATGTCAACTGTTCCATGACACAACCCTGTTATGACCAGACTATCAATGTCATCTGTTCTATAACAAGACTCTGTTATAACTACAGAATCAATGTCAACTGTTCTATGACAGGACTCTGTTATGACCATAGTATCAATGTCATCTGTTCTAAGACACGACTCTGTTATGACTATAACATCAATGTCAACTGTTCTGAGACATGACTCTGTTATGACGATAGTATCAATGTCAACTGTTCTATGACAGGACTCTTTCTTGACCATAGTATCAATGTCATCTGTTCTAAGACACGATTCTGTTATGACCATAGATTCAATGTCATCTGTTCTAAGACACGACTCTGTTATGACCAGACTATCAATGTGATCTGTTCTAAGACACGACTCTGTTATGACCAGACTATCAATGTTGACTATTCTAAGACATGACTCTGTTATGACCATAGTATCAATGTCAACTGTTCTAAGACAAGACTCTCTTATGACCAGAGTGTCAATGTCACCTGTTCTATGACAGGACTCTGATATCACCGTAGTATCAATGTCAACTTTTCTAAGTCACGACTTTGTTATGACCATAGTATCAACGCCAACTGTTCTAAGACAAGACTCTGTTATAACCATAGAATTAATATCAACTGTTCTAAAACACGACCCTGTCATGACCATAGCACCAATGTCAACTGTTCTCAGACACGACTCTGTTATGAACATAGAATCAATGTCAACTGTTCTAAGATACGACTCTGTTATGACCATTGCATCAATGTCAACTGTTCTAAGACACGACTCTTTTATGACCATAGTATCAATGTCATCTGTTCTATGACAGGACTCTATTATGACCAGACTCTCAATGTCATCTGTTTTAAAACACGACTCTGTTATGACCATAGTTTCAGTCAAGTGTTCTAAGACATGAATCTGTTATGACCATAGTATCAATGTCAATTGTTCTAAGACACGACTCTGTTATGACCATAATATGAATGACAACTGTTCTAAGACATGACTCTGTTATGACCATAGTATCAATGTCATCTGTTCTAAGACACAACTCTGTTATGACCATAGTTTCAATGTAATCTGTTCTAAGACATGACTCTGTTATAACCAGACTCTCATTGTCATCTATTCTAAGACGCGACTCTGTTATGACCATAGTATCAATGTCAACTGTTCTAAGACACGCCTCTGTTAAGAATATAGTATCAATGTCAACTGTTCTAAGACACGACTCTGTTATGAACATAGTATCAATGTCAACTGTTGTAAGACAAGACTCTGTTATGACCATAATATCAATGTCATCTGCTCAAAGACAGGACCCTATTATGACCAAAGTATGAATATCATCTGTTCTAAGACATGACACTGTTATGACCAATCGCTCAATGTCATCTGTTTTAAGACACGACTCGGTTATGACCATAGTTTCAGTCAAGAGTTCTAAGACATGAATCTGTTATGACCATAGTATCAATGTCAATTGTTCTAAGACACGACTCTGTTATGACCATAACATGAATGAAAACTGTTCTAATACATGACTCTGTTATGAACATAGTATCAATATCAACTGTTCTAAGACACGACTCTGTTATCACCATAATTCCAATTACAATTGTTCTAAGACATGACTCTGTTATGACCATAGTATCAATGCCAACTGTTCTAAGACAAGACTCTGTTATAACCATAGAATTAATATCAACTGTTCTAAAGCACGACTCTTACTTGACCATAGTATCAATGTCATCTGTTCTAAGACACGACTCTGTTATGACTATAATATCAATGTCAACTGTTCTGAGACATGACTCTGTTATGACCAGACTATCAATGTCAACTGTTCTATGACACAACCCTGTTATGACCAGACTATCAATGTCATCTGTTCTATGACAAGACTCTGTTATAACCATAGAAACAATGTCAACTGTTCTATGACAGGACTCTGTTATGACCACAGTATCAATGTCATCTGTTCTAAGACACGACTCTGTTATGACCAGACTATCAATGTTGACTATTCTAAGACAAGATTCTCTTATGATGAGAGTGTCAATGTCATCTGTTCTATGACAGGCTCTGTTATGACCCGACTATCGATGTCACCTGTTTTAAAACACGACTCTGTTATGACCATAGTTTCAGTCAAGTGTTCTAAGACATGAGTCTGTTATACCATAGTATCAATGTCAATTGTTCTAAGACACGACTCTGTTATGACCATAATATGAATGACAACTGTTCTAAGCCATGACTCTGTTATGACCATAGTATCAATGTCATCTGCTCTAAGACACGACTCTGTTATGACCATAATTCCAATGACAACTGTTCTAAGACACGACTCTCTTGTGACCATAGTATCAATGTCAACTGTTCTAAGACACGAATCTGTTATGACCATAATTCCAATGACAACTGTTCTAAGACAGGACTCTTTCTTGACCATAGTATCAATGTCATCTGTTCTAAGACACGATTCTGTTATGACCATACTATCAATGTCATCTGTTTTAAGACACGACTCTGTTATGACTATAATATTCATGTCAACTGTTCTGAGACATGACTCTGTTATGACCAGACTATCAATGTCAACTGTTCTATGACACAACCCTGTTATGACCAGACTATCAATGTCATCTGTTCTATGACAAGACTCTGTTATAACCATAGAAACAATGTCAACTGTTCTATGACAGGACTCTGTTATGACCATAGTATCAATGTCATCTGTTCTATGACACAACTCTGTTATGACCATAGATTCAATGTCATCTGTTCTAAGACATGACTCTGTTATGACCAGACTCTCATTGTCATCTGTTCGAAGACGCGACTCTGTTATGACCATAGTATCAATGTCAACTGTTCTAAGACACGACTCTGTTAAGAATATAGTATCAATGTCAACTGTTCTAAGACAAGACTCTGTTATTAACATAGTATCAATGTCAACTGTTCTAAGACAAGACTCTGTTATGACCATAATATCAATGTCATCTGTTCTATGACAGGACTCTGTTATGACCATAATATCAATGTCATTTGCTCTAAGACAGGACCCTATTATGATCAAAGTATGAATATCATCTGTTCTAAGACATGACACTGTTATGACCAATCGCTCAATGTCATCTGTTTTAAGACACGACTCGGTTATGACCATAGTTTCAGTCAAGTGTTCTAAGACACGACTCTGTTATGACCAGACTATCAATGTAAATTGTTCTATGACACAACCCTGTTATGACCAGACTATCAATGTCATCTGTTCTATGACACAACCCTGTTATGACCAGACTATCAATGTCATCTGTTCTATGACAAGCGTCTGTTATAACCATAGAATCAATGTCAACTGTTCTATGACAGGACTCTGTTATGAGCATAGTATCAATGTCATCTGTTCTAAGACACGATTCTGTTATGACCAGACTATCAATGTGATCTGTTCTAAGACACGACTCTGTTCTATGACACAACCCTGTTATGACCAGACTATCAATGTCATCTGTTCTATGACAAGCCTCTGTTATAACCATACAATCAATGTCAACTGTTCTAAGACACAACCCTATTATGACCAGACTATCAATGTCATCTGTTCTATGACACGACTCTGTTATGACCAGAGTATCAATGTTGACTATTCTAGGAAATGACTCTTTTATGACCATAGTATCAATGTCAACTGTTCTAAGACAAGACTCTGTTATGAACAGAGTATCAATGTCATCTGTTCTATGACAGGACTCTGTTATGACCAGACTATCAATGTCATCTGTTCTATGTCAGGACTCTGATATCACCGTAGTATCAATGTCAACTTTTCTAAGTCACGACTTTGTTATGACCATAGTATTAATGTCAACTGATCTAAGACACGACTCTGTCATGACCATAGCATCAATGTCAACTGGTCTAAGACACGAGTCTGTTATGACCTTAGTATCAATGCCATCTTTTCTATGACAGGACTCTGTTATGACCATAGTATCAATGTCAACTGTTCTATGACAGGACTCTGTTATAAACATAGTATCAATGTCATCTGTTCTAAGACATGACTCGTTATGACCATAGTTTCAATGTCATCTGTTCTAAGACATAACTCTGTTATGACCAGACTCTCATTGTTATCTGTTCTAAGACGCGACTCTGTTATGACCATAGTATCAATGTCAACTGTTCTAAGACACGCCTCTGTTAAGAATATAGTATCAATGTCAACTCTTCTAAGACACGACTCTGTTATGAACATAGTATCAATGTCAACTGTTCTAAGACAAGACTCTGTTATGACAATAATATCAATGTCATCTGTTCCATGACAGGACTCTGTTATGACCATAATATCAATGTCATCTGCTCAAAGACAGGACCCTATTATGACCAAAGTATGAATATCATCTGTTCTAAGACATGTCACTGTTATGACCAATCGCTCAATGTCATCTGTTTTAAGACACGACTCGGTTATGACCATAGTTTCAGTCAAGAGTTCTAAGACATGAATCTGTTATGACCATAGTATCAATGTCAATTGTTCTAAGACACGACTCTCTTATGACCATAACATGAATGAAAACTGTTCTAATACATGACTCTGTTATGAACATAGTATCAATGTCAACTGTTCTAAGACACGACTCTGTTATGACCATAGTATCAATGTCAACTGTTCTATGACAGGACTCTGTCTTGACCATAGTATCAATGTCATCTGTTCTAAGACACGATTCTGTTATGAGCATAGTATCAATGTCATCTGTTCTAAGACACCATTCTGTTATGAGCATAGTATCAATGTCATCTGTTCTAAGACACGACTCTGTTATGACCATAATATCAATGTCAACTGTTCTGAGACATGACTCTGTTATGACCATAGTATCAATGTCAACTGTTTTCAGGCATGACTCTGTCATGACCATAGTATCAATGTCAACTGCTCTAAGACACGACTCTGTTATGACCATAGTATCAACGTCAATTGTTCTACAACACAATTCTGTTATGACCATAATATCAATCAACTGTTCTAAGACACGGCTCTGTTATTATCATAGTATCAAAATCATATGTTCTATGACAAGGCTCTGATATAACCATAGTATCAATGTCAACTCTTGTAAGACACGGCTCTGTTATGACCATAGTATCAATGTCATCTGTTCTAAGACACGACTCTGTTATGACCAGACTATCAATGTGATCTGTTCTAAGACACGAATCTGTTATGACCATAATTCCAATGACAACTGTTCTAAGACATGACTCTGTTATGACCATAGTATCAATGCCAACTGTTCTAAGACAAGACTCTGTTATAACCATAGAATTAATATCAACTGTTCTAAAGCACGACTCTTACTTGACCAGACTATCAATGTCAACTGTTCTATGACAGGACTCTGTTATGACCATAGTATCAATGTCATCTGTTCTAAGACATGACTCTGTTATGACCAGACTATCAATGTTGACTATCCTAAGACAAGATTCTCTTATGATCAGAGTGTCAATGTCATCTGTTCTATGACAGGCTCTGTTATGACCAGACTATCAATGTCACCTGTTTTAAAACACGACTCTGTTATGACCATAGTTTCAGTCAAGTATTCTAAGACATGAATCTGTTATGACCATAGTATCAATGTCAATTGTTCTAAGACACGACTCTGTTATGACCATAATATGAATGACAACTGTTCTAAGACATGACTCTGTTATGACCATAGTATCAATGTCATCTGCTCTAAGACACGACTCTGTTATGACCATAATTCCAATGACAACTGTTCTAAGACACGACTCTCTTGTGACCATAGTATCAATGTCAACTGTTCTAAGACACGAATCTGTTATGACCATAATTCCAATGACAACTGTTCTAAGACAGGACTCTTTCTTGACCATAGTATCAATGTCATCTGTTCTAAGACACGAATCTGTTATGACCAGACTATCAATGTCATCTGTTCTATGACAGGACTCTGATATCACCGTAGTATCAATGTCAACTTTTCTAAGTCACGACTTTGTTATGACCAAAGTATGAATATCATCTGTTCTAAGACATGACACTGTTATGACCAATCGCTCAATGTCATCTGTTTTAAGACACGACTCGTTATGACCATAGTTTCAGTCAAGAGTTCTAAGACATCAATCTGTTATGACCATAGTATCAATGTCAATTGTTCTAAGACACGACTCTGTTATGACCATAACATGAATGAAAACTGTTCTAATACATGACTCTGTTATGAACATAGTATCAACGTCAACTGTTCTAAGACACGACTCTGTTATGACCATAGTATCAATGTCAACTGTTCTATGACAGGACTCTGTCTTGACCATAGTATCAATGTCATCTGTTCTAAGACACGATTCTGTTATGAGCATAGTATCAATGTCATCTGTTCTAAGACACCATTCTGTTATGACCATAATATCAATGTCAACTGTTCTGAGACATGACTCTGTTATGACAATAGTATCAATGTCAACTGTTTTCAGGCATGACTCTGTTATGACCATAGTATCAATGTCAACTGCTCTAAGACACGACTCTGTTATGACCATAGTATCAACGTCAATTGTTCTACAACACAATTCTGTTATGACCATAATATCAATCAACTGTTCTAAGACACGGCTCTGTTATTATCATAGAATCAAAATCATATGTTCTATGACAAGGTTCTGATATGACCATAGTATCAATGTCAACTCTTGTAAGACACGGCTCTGTTATGACCATAGTATCAATGTCATCTGTTCTAAGACACGACTCTGTTATGACCAGACTATCAATGTGATCTGTTCTAAGACACGACTCTGTTATGACTAGACTATCAATGTTGACTATTCTAAGACATGACTCTGTTATGACCATAGTATCAATGTTAACTGTTCTAAGACAAGACTCTGTTATGACCAGAGTATCAATGTCATCTGTTCTATGACTGGATTCTGTTACGACCATAGTATCAATGTCAACTGTTCTATGACAAGACTCTGTTATGACCATAGTATCAATGTCAACTGTTCTATGACACGACTCTATTATGACCATAGTAGCAATTTCATCTGTTCTAAGACAGGACTCTTTTATGACCATAGTATCAATGTCAACTGTTCTAAGACACAACTCTGTTATGACCATAGTATCAATGTCAACTGTTCTATGACACGACTCTGTTATGACCATAGTATCAATGTCAACTGTTCTGACACGACTCTATTATGACCATAGTAGCAATCTCATCTGTTCTAAGACAGGACTCTGTTATGACCATAGTATCAATGTCAACTTTTCTAAGACACAACTCTGTTATGACCATAGTATCAATGTCAACTGTTCTAAAACACGACTCTGTTATAACCAGACTATCAATGTCAACTGTTCCATGACACAACCCTGTTATGACCAGACTATCAATGTCATCTGTTCTATAACAAGACTCTGTTATAACTACAGAATCAATGTCAACTGTTCTATGACAGGACTCTGTTATGACCATAGTATCAATGTCATCTGTTCTAAGACACGACTCTGTTATGACTATAACATCAATGTCAACTGTTCTGAGACATGACTCTGTTATGACGATAGTATCAATGTCAACTGTTCTATGACAGGACTCTTTCTTGACCATAGTATCAATGTCATCTGTTCTAAGACACGATTCTGTTATGACCATAGATTCAATGTCATCTGTTCTAAGACACGACTCTGTTATGACCAGACTATCAATGTGATCTGTTCTAAGACACGACTCTGTTATGACCAGACTATCAATGTTGACTATTCTAAGACATGACTCTGTTATGACCATAGTATCAATGTCAACTGTTCTAAGACAAGACTCTCTTATGACCAGAGTGTCAATGTCACCTGTTCTATGACAGGACTCTGATATCACCGTAGTATCAATGTCAACTTTTCTAAGTCACGACTTTGTTATGACCATAGTATCAACGCCAACTGTTCTAAGACAAGACTCTGTTATAACCATAGAATTAATATCAACTGTTCTAAAACACGACCCTGTCATGACCATAGCACCAATGTCAACTGTTCTCAGACACGACTCTGTTATGAACATAGAATCAATGTCAACTGTTCTAAGATACGACTCTGTTATGACCATTGCATCAATGTCAACTGTTCTAAGACACGACTCTTTTATGACCATAGTATCAATGTCATCTGTTCTATGACAGGACTCTATTATGACCAGACTCTCAATGTCATCTGTTTTAAAACACGACTCTGTTATGACCATAGTTTCAGTCAAGTGTTCTAAGACATGAATCTGTTATGACCATAGTATCAATGTCAATTGTTCTAAGACACGACTCTGTTATGACCATAATATGAATGACAACTGTTCTAAGACATGACTCTGTTATGACCATAGTATCAATGTCATCTGTTCTAAGACACAACTCTGTTATGACCATAGTTTCAATGTAATCTGTTCTAAGACATGACTCTGTTATAACCAGACTCTCATTGTCATCTATTCTAAGACGCGACTCTGTTATGACCATAGTATCAATGTCAACTGTTCTAAGACACGCCTCTGTTAAGAATATAGTATCAATGTCAACTGTTCTAAGACACGACTCTGTTATGAACATAGTATCAATGTCAACTGTTGTAAGACAAGACTCTGTTATGACCATAATATCAATGTCATCTGCTCAAAGACAGGACCCTATTATGACCAAAGTATGAATATCATCTGTTCTAAGACATGACACTGTTATGACCAATCGCTCAATGTCATCTGTTTTAAGACACGACTCGGTTATGACCATAGTTTCAGTCAAGAGTTCTAAGACATGAATCTGTTATGACCATAGTATCAATGTCAATTGTTCTAAGACACGACTCTGTTATGACCATAACATGAATGAAAACTGTTCTAATACATGACTCTGTTATGAACATAGTATCAATATCAACTGTTCTAAGACACGACTCTGTTATCACCATAATTCCAATTACAATTGTTCTAAGACATGACTCTGTTATGACCATAGTATCAATGCCAACTGTTCTAAGACAAGACTCTGTTATAACAATAGAATTAATATCAACTGTTCTAAAGCACGACTCTTACTTGACCATAGTATCAATGTCATCTGTTCTAAGACACGACTCTGTTATGACTATAATATCAATGTCAACTGTTCTGAGACATGACTCTGTTATGACCAGACTATCAATGTCAACTGTTCTATGACACAACCCTGTTATGACCAGACTATCAATGTCATCTGTTCTATGACAAGACTCTGTTATAACCATAGAAACAATGTCAACTGTTCTATGACAGGACTCTGTTATGACCACAGTATCAATGTCATCTGTTCTAAGACACGACTCTGTTATGACCAGACTATCAATGTTGACTATTCTAAGACAAGATTCTCTTATGATGAGAGTGTCAATGTCATCTGTTCTATGACAGGCTCTGTTATGACCCGACTATCGATGTCACCTGTTTTAAAACACGACTCTGTTATGACCATAGTTTCAGTCAAGTGTTCTAAGACATGAGTCTGTTATACCATAGTATCAATGTCAATTGTTCTAAGACACGACTCTGTTATGACCATAATATGAATGACAACTGTTCTAAGCCATGACTCTGTTATGACCATAGTATCAATGTCATCTGCTCTAAGACACGACTCTGTTATGACCATAATTCCAATGACAACTGTTCTAAGACACGACTCTCTTGTGACCATAGTATCAATGTCAACTGTTCTAAGACACGAATCTGTTATGACCATAATTCCAATGACAACTGTTCTAAGACAGGACTCTTTCTTGACCATAGTATCAATGTCATCTGTTCTAAGACACGATTCTGTTATGACCATACTATCAATGTCATCTGTTTTAAGACACGACTCTGTTATGACTATAATATTCATGTCAACTGTTCTGAGACATGACTCTGTTATGACCAGACTATCAATGTCAACTGTTCTATGACACAACCCTGTTATGACCAGACTATCAATGTCATCTGTTCTATGACAAGACTCTGTTATAACCATAGAAACAATGTCAACTGTTCTATGACAGGACTCTGTTATGACCATAGTATCAATGTCATCTGTTCTATGACACAACTCTGTTATGACCATAGATTCAATGTCATCTGTTCTAAGACATGACTCTGTTATGACCAGACTCTCATTGTCATCTGTTCGAAGACGCGACTCTGTTATGACCATAGTATCAATGTCAACTGTTCTAAGACACGACTCTGTTAAGAATATAGTATCAATGTCAACTGTTCTAAGACAAGACTCTGTTATTAACATAGTATCAATGTCAACTGTTCTAAGACAAGACTCTGTTATGACCATAATATCAATGTCATCTGTTCTATGACAGGACTCTGTTATGACCATAATATCAATGTCATCTGCTCTAAGACAGGACCCTATTATGATCAAAGTATGAATATCATCTGTTCTAAGACATGACACTGTTATGACCAATCGCTCAATGTCATCTGTTTTAAGACACGACTCGGTTATGACCATAGTTTCAGTCAAGTGTTCTAAGACACGACTCTGTTATGACCAGACTATCAATGTAAATTGTTCTATGACACAACCCTGTTATGACCAGACTATCAATGTCATCTGTTCTATGACACAACCCTGTTATGACCAGACTATCAATGTCATCTGTTCTATGACAAGCGTCTGTTATAACCATAGAATCAATGTCAACTGTTCTATGACAGGACTCTGTTATGAGCATAGTATCAATGTCATCTGTTCTAAGACACGATTCTGTTATGACCAGACTATCAATGTGATCTGTTCTAAGACACGACTCTGTTCTATGACACAACCCTGTTATGACCAGACTATCAATGTCATCTGTTCTATGACAAGCCTCTGTTATAACCATACAATCAATGTCAACTGTTCTAAGACACAACCCTATTATGACCAGACTATCAATGTCATCTGTTCTATGACACGACTCTGTTATGACCAGAGTATCAATGTTGACTATTCTAGGAAATGACTCTTTTATGACCATAGTATCAATGTCAACTGTTCTAAGACAAGACTCTGTTATGAACAGAGTATCAATGTCATCTGTTCTATGACAGGACTCTGTTATGACCAGACTATCAATGTCATCTGTTCTATGTCAGGACTCTGATATCACCGTAGTATCAATGTCAACTTTTCTAAGTCACGACTTTGTTATGACCATAGTATTAATGTCAACTGATCTAAGACACGACTCTGTCATGACCATAGCATCAATGTCAACTGGTCTAAGACACGAGTCTGTTATGACCTTAGTATCAATGCCATCTTTTCTATGACAGGACTCTGTTATGACCATAGTATCAATGTCAACTGTTCTATGACAGGACTCTGTTATAAACATAGTATCAATGTCATCTGTTCTAAGACATGACTCGTTATGACCATAGTTTCAATGTCATCTGTTCTAAGACATAACTCTGTTATGACCAGACTCTCATTGTTATCTGTTCTAAGACGCGACTCTGTTATGACCATAGTATCAATGTCAACTGTTCTAAGACACGCCTCTGTTAAGAATATAGTATCAATGTCAACTCTTCTAAGACACGACTCTGTTATGAACATAGTATCAATGTCAACTGTTCTAAGACAAGACTCTGTTATGACAATAATATCAATGTCATCTGTTCCATGACAGGACTCTGTTATGACCATAATATCAATGTCATCTGCTCAAAGACAGGACCCTATTATGACCAAAGTATGAATATCATCTGTTCTAAGACATGACACTGTTATGACCAATCGCTCAATGTCATCTGTTTTAAGACACGACTCGGTTATGACCATAGTTTCAGTCAAGAGTTCTAAGACATGAATCTGTTATGACCATAGTATCAATGTCAATTGTTCTAAGACACGACTCTCTTATGACCATAACATGAATGAAAACTGTTCTAATACATGACTCTGTTATGAACATAGTATCAATGTCAACTGTTCTAAGACACGACTCTGTTATGACCATAGTATCAATGTCAACTGTTCTATGACAGGACTCTGTCTTGACCATAGTATCAATGTCATCTGTTCTAAGACACGATTCTGTTATGAGCATAGTATCAATGTCATCTGTTCTAAGACACCATTCTGTTATGAGCATAGTATCAATGTCATCTGTTCTAAGACACGACTCTGTTATGACCATAATATCAATGTCAACTGTTCTGAGACATGACTCTGTTATGACCATAGTATCAATGTCAACTGTTTTCAGGCATGACTCTGTCATGACCATAGTATCAATGTCAACTGCTCTAAGACACGACTCTGTTATGACCATAGTATCAACGTCAATTGTTCTACAACACAATTCTGTTATGACCATAATATCAATCAACTGTTCTAAGACACGGCTCTGTTATTATCATAGTATCAAAATCATATGTTCTATGACAAGGCTCTGATATAACCATAGTATCAATGTCAACTCTTGTAAGACACGGCTCTGTTATGACCATAGTATCAATGTCATCTGTTCTAAGACACGACTCTGTTATGACCAGACTATCAATGTGATCTGTTCTAAGACACGAATCTGTTATGACCATAATTCCAATGACAACTGTTCTAAGACATGACTCTGTTATGACCATAGTATCAATGCCAACTGTTCTAAGACAAGACTCTGTTATAACCATAGAATTAATATCAACTGTTCTAAAGCACGACTCTTACTTGACCAGACTATCAATGTCAACTGTTCTATGACAGGACTCTGTTATGACCATAGTATCAATGTCATCTGTTCTAAGACATGACTCTGTTATGACCAGACTATCAATGTTGACTATCCTAAGACAAGATTCTCTTATGATCAGAGTGTCAATGTCATCTGTTCTATGACAGGCTCTGTTATGACCAGACTATCAATGTCACCTGTTTTAAAACACGACTCTGTTATGACCATAGTTTCAGTCAAGTGTTCTAAGACATGAATCTGTTATGACCATAGTATCAATGTCAATTGTTCTAAGACACGACTCTGTTATGACCATAATATGAATGACAACTGTTCTAAGACATGACTCTGTTATGACCATAGTATCAATGTCATCTGCTCTAAGACACGACTCTGTTATGACCATAATTCCAATGACAACTGTTCTAAGACACGACTCTCTTGTGACCATAGTATCAATGTCAACTGTTCTAAGACACGAATCTGTTATGACCATAATTCCAATGACAACTGTTCTAAGACAGGACTCTTTCTTGACCATAGTATCAATGTCATCTGTTCTAAGACACGAATCTGTTATGACCATACTATCAATGTCATCTGTTCTAAGACACGACTCTGTTATGACTATAATATTCATGTCAACTGTTC
This sequence comes from Eledone cirrhosa, assembly GCA_964016885.1. Taxonomy (NCBI): domain Eukaryota; kingdom Metazoa; phylum Mollusca; class Cephalopoda; order Octopoda; family Eledonidae; genus Eledone; species Eledone cirrhosa. The sequence continues at coordinate 35,402,416 of OZ024741.1, forward strand.
TGAGACATGACTCTGTTATGACCAGACTATCAATGTCAACTGTTCTATGACACAACCCTGTTATGACCAGACTATCAATGTCATCTGTTCTATGACAAGACTCTGTTATAACCATAGAAACAATGTCAACTGTTCTATGACAGGACTCTGTTATGACCATAGTATCAATGTCATCTGTTCTAAGACACGACTCTGTTATGACCAAACTATAAATGTTGACTATTCTAAGACAAGACTCTCTTATGACCAGAGTGTCAATGTCATCTGTTCTATGACAGGCTCTGTTATGACCAGACTATCAATGTCACCTGTTCTATGACAGGACTCTGATATCACCGTAGTATCAATGTCAACTTTTCTAAGTCACGACTTTGTTATGACCATAGCATCAATGTCAACTGTTCTAAGACACGACTCTGTTATGACCATAGTATCAATGTCATCTGTTCTAAGACAAGACTCTGTTATGACCATAGTTTTAGTCAAGTGTTCTAAGACATGAATCTGTTATGAATCGTATCAATTCTACTCTAGTATTATGACCATAGTATTACTCATAGTATTATGACCATAGTATCAATTCTACTCTAATAGCGAACCACCATTTCTTAATTAATTTACTAATTTACTAAACAGGTTTTGTAGGCTTTGCACACCAAAAAGGATACATTCAACATCCAGTAACAGGGTCCTTGTCTATGAAGCCTAAGTCGTATGTACAAATATGTGGTCTGTGTAGTCAACTACTTTCAATTGTGGACTACCTATGCTAGCCTTATCTACTTCCCTACAGAATACCATGTCTAAATACAATCTGGATGACCCAACGCAGATTATCCACGGTGCCATTGGAACATTCTGGAAATCCAATCAGTACCAGTCTGATAGTTGGAAATGTCTGAACAAGTTTGCAATATTTTACACCCTCCTCCTCCTCTATCTGCTAGCCCCACACAGACCCAGCATGTATCTAAGATACCGTTTCTGACACCCAGTAACTCTAAAGAGTGGGACGTTCCTAGAAAGGTTTCCAGACACCTGAAGGAATAAGACCATCTACCCATGTTGGGGCATAAACGGCCACTAGCCTGAAGCATATCTTCCACTGCTGGTCAATACCACCAAGTCTTGGAAGATGGTCGGGAGATCCAAGGCTTTAAGATATGTTACACCTCGCAGCCGCTGAAAATAGGTGTGAAGTCTGGTGCCTCAGAAATTCTGGCCTCATTGATGACCACCACATCTATTTTATTAATATCACCTTTTATAAAAAAAAATAAACATGGTCATTTTTTTTCTTCATAAAAATGAACAATAAATGATTAATAGATAAAGCCTGTATTTCATAATTCTGATTTTGCAACATTTTTTTTTTTTACGTTTTGATTTTAGTAAATGCGGCAGCTGCGGAAACTTGTAAAAGCCTGAAAGGCAACTGTATTGACAGCAGACTTTACTTGTGTACAAGTGTGACCAGATATGGCGTCTGTGGACAGAAAGATTACATAATATGTTGCCTCGATTAAATGTCAAGAAACAAGGGAGGTAAGGAAATATGACACAACTGATTCTGGGGGGGGGGGGTCTTGCGCTAGTGTGTAGTGGTAACTAGATAATATTTGTGGTGGGGAGCAAACGAATAGACAAATAAATTGGAGTCGTGTGTGTGTTTGTGTGTGTGTGTGTGTGTGTGTGTTTGTGTGTGTTAGTGTGTGTTGTGTGTGTGTGTGTATGTGTGAGAGAGAGTAAATGTGTGTGTGTGTGTAATTGCGTGCATGTCTTTAACTTGATCAATGGTGTTTTAATTGTTTGATGAATAGAACGGTCGAGGAACTAGCATGCAAGTGACTGAACAGTCCCCAGGTATGTGTTCCGTTAATGTAATTCTCAGGTAGATTCAGCATGATACTTGAATTATAAGTAATCTAACTCATATCCTTATGGCTGTTGGCCGCGAATATGTTAACCCCTATGCTACGCACCTTCATAAGAAAAATACATAGTATTTAGTACACACACACACACACACATATATATATATATATATATGTGTATATATATATATATATATATATATATATATATATATATATATATATATATATATATATATATATATATATATTACATAAGAAACGGAGAATCAGTGTTGCGACGAATAAAATTTATTCGAGGCACGATCGATGTAATGATCGAACCTGACTCTGAAATCGCAAGGTCCTCAGATGCGCCTCGAGTCTACGAAGCAGAGCTGGTCGCCAGAGAAACGATTGTAATATGTCTAATATATTTTAATTCGTCGCAACACTGATTCTCCGTTTCTTATGTGATACCATACTCTGCTCTGTAATAGCAACGAAGGCTCAAACGACGGCTTACCACTTACGGACACTTCAAGCATCCCATACCAATTATATATATATATATATATATATATATATATATATATATAAGTGGATGAATACCTCAACAGGTACAATGTACTTGTAGAAATATGCAAGTTGTTTATAATATTTGTGGTTCAATGGTACTAATTCGAGATGCCAGAACAATATAAAAAGTAGCGGAGCAAGCGGTTATCAAACAATTCTCTAAATAAATTAAAAAACGATTTAGATAATCACCTGTTCTATTGCTGTTACCGACGGTTTCATCATTCCAAAAGATTGGAAATCCAGAGAATTTCCAATGGAAAGAAATGAATCTTCAGACAGCCTATTTCCACACCATAAGGTTGCAAGCCCTATAGTAAGTAAATATTTCGCTTCCTGCCCAACGCATGCGGATATATATATATATATATATATATATATATATATATATATATATATATTTATTAAAATAACAGATTAAAGTTTAAGCAAAGAATCGCTGCTTTCAGCCTTAACGGGATCTTCTGAAACTAACAAAGTCAATCTGTAAACGCAGAAGTGGATATTTCAAAAAGCGTTGCAACCGGAGGAAGACAGGAAGACGATACTTTGGTTCGTAGAAACGTTCCCTGGCAAAGAACGGGAAAAAACGAATATAATACGTCATTAATAGGAACGTTGAGGCTTTCCCGTCTATCTATTAACGAGCATATTTTCAACGACCATTCCACTTATTACAATGAAGCTCTTGCTCGGAGTGGATTTGTCGATAAGGTAGCATATACAGAGTACGAAAATAGACCTAGAAGAAATAGATCCCGTCGCATTTGTTGGTATAACCCACCATATAATATGGAGGTGGCCACACCATTAGCTAAGATCTTTCCTTCCCTTATTACGAAGCATTTTCCCCCTACACATAAATATAGTAAAATTTTTAATAGAAATACTATTAAAATTTCTTACTCTACGACTCCTAACCTTGCACATAACATCACAGCTTCAAATTTAGCTAAACTACCTAGCCGTAGGAAGACGTGCAACCCTGTAGTTAGTACTAACTGTAATTGTAGGAATCGGGTTGATTGCCCCCTTTCCGGGAAATGCCTCTCTAGTAACATTGTCTACAAATGTAAGGTTGAAACACCCACGTCCCGTAGGGCCTACATAGGGTTAACCGTCAATAGATTCAAGCAGCGTCTTTACATGCATACCTATTCTTTTCGTTACCCTCTAAGAAGGAATTTGACGTCACTTTCAGTTTATATCTGGAGTCTAAAAGACAACCACACCCAATATAAGTTACACTGGAAGATCACAGCTAGGGCTAGATCGTATAACGGAAATAACAGACCATGTGACCTCTGCGCCGCTGAGGCCCTGGAAATACTCTACGCCACAGACCACATCTTAAACAAAAAATCTGAGGCAATTTCGGCTTGTAAACATAAATTGCACAAAACTTGCCTGTATTACAGCCCCACGTTATACCCTAACGGATAGTACGATCTATACGTGGATATTTTACGTCTTGATGTGGTAGCTAAGTATTTGTTTTGTTTATACCATTACTTATTTGCATAGGTAAGTATATATTACCTGTATGTTTTATGAAGGTACGCATACTTTCTCGTACGTATATTTGATTGTATATGTTATGGCGGATAATTTTATATATTCTGGTACATATGGTTTGGTTATGTGTATACGGGAGTTTTGCGTCTGTGTGAGTATGCAGGTTCCTACATATATAGGGTGTGTGTATATGTGTACTTCATGTTTTGGTTGACTTACGTCTCCGAACATTTGTGTATTTACATGTAGGTAGGTGTGTGCGTTTGTTATATACGTATTTATTTATTTATATACGTTTATTCCATTATTTGTATACACGCACACACACACACACACATATTTATATGTGCGTGGTTTTGTATACCTATGGTAAGTGTTTTCGCGTATGCTTGTGTATGTACCTATTTGTATGCGTGTATGTATTTATTTAATTTCTTTTACCTCTGTATTGTATTTATTTACTTTTTTCTTAACTCTGTAACGGAGATTCATTCGGTCTCCTAGTTAGAATTTTAGTCTACGACTTATGCTATACCATTTACGTGGTTTTGTCTTTGCGTGCAATTGTTCTCCACGCTCCACATATGACGTATTATCTTCGTTTTTTTCGTTCATTGCCAGAGAAGGTCTCTATGAACCACCTAAGAGAACATTAGTCTACGACCTCTTTTATACCATAAACGTGGTTCTGTCTTTGCGCGTAATTGTTTTTCACCGCTCCTATTAATGACGTATTATTCGTTTTTTCCCGTTCTTTGCCAGCGAACGTTACCATGAACCAAAGTATCGTCTTCCTGTCTTCCTCCGGTTTCAACGTTTTTTGAAATATCCACTTCTGCGTTCACAGATTGACTTTGTTAGTTTCAGAAGATCCCGTTAAGGGTGAAAGCAGCGATTCTTTGCTTAAACTATAATCTGTTATTTTAATAAATATTTGCTCTACGGTTCTTATATATTTGATATATATTTATCCTTATCGAGCCCTCTTTGGATTTTAGTCTTCAAATTTATTATTGGATTGGCGGCCCTTGCCATTCTGAGTTCAAATACCGCTGAGGTTAACTTTGCCTTTCATCCTTACGGGGTCGATAAAATAAAGTACCAGTAATGTACTGGTTAATTGCTGGCCTTGTGCCTAACGTAGAAACAATTATTACTATATATATATATGTGTGTGTGTGTGTGTGTGTGTGTGTGTGTGTGTGTGTGTGTGTGTGTGTGTGTGTGTGTGTGTGTGTGTGTGTGTGTGTGTGTGTGTGTGTGTGTGTAAAAGGTAAACAGAAATAACAACATAATCGGTACAGTATATGGAAGGGATATATTAGGTTAACGCTTGATATAGCAGGAAGAGGGTCTTAACGTTTCGGACGCTAGTTCTTTATCAGAAGAAAGAATGGGAAATAAGATAGATTGAGGGGACGGGCAGGTAGAGAGAGAGAGAGAGAGAGAGAGAGAGAGAGAGAGAGAGAGAGATAGATAGAGAGAGAGAGAGAGAGAGACCATTTTTTTTTAAATTTAATATATTGGCTCCTAATTCATTTTTATATGTAAGTAGAGCTTCTTAAGTTGAATGGTTCTGAGCTGCTGTTTTTAGTGGTCTTTTGGCCCATTCACACAACCATGGGCTATATAGCACACGTGTTTTCTTCTCTCTACACTGTGCGTGTTATTTTAGTTATCTGGTGTATTTTTAGAAGTGTGGACCATATTCTAGCCTACATGTTGATAAGCCCTCTACAATATGGAATCTTCACTGTTTGTGGTGAAACTTACTCTAATTTGAGTATGTCCAGGTGTAATAGTTATTATTGGATGGTTAGTACACATTAATTTATTCTTTTAATTGATCTGTATTAGAAGAAAGATTGAGAAATAAAATGATTGAAGGGACGAGCGGGGTGGAATTGGAAAAAATGTCTTCACATAAAAATAACAGGTCCATTCATGTTGCCATCTCTTGAAAAATTGTTGGTGCTGGCGTTTTGTGTATAATATTTTATTTTAGAAAAGTGGATGATCGAGCACGCCTACCTGAAATGGAAAAAAAAGCCGTTTTGTATAAAGAGCTATACTTGTGCGCATGCGTATGCGCGCGCGCGCGTATGTGTGTGTGTGTGTTATTATACGTCCGTACGAAGCTAAGAGGATATGTGTGTGTATATGTAAGTAAAAGAGTGTATGTGTGCTTGAAAGTACGAAGCTATGAGCAAAAGTATGTTAATATAAGGGTGTGTATGTGTGTGTGTTTATACAGAGCTATGAAGGGAAACGTGAAGCGTGCGTATTTTGTTGGTCTGTATTAGCTTTAAGAGTATATGTTTCTGACCATAAGAGAGCGATGGGAATACAAGCGCGTGTGTGATAACGGACGTGGTATTAAAGAAATTGGGGAGTCCAAGGGGTAAACACGACCCAAGGTGGTAAATCAGACTCTGTTCAGCCCTGGTGCGCGAGGCCTGTGATCCGTAATATAAAAGGAGACCCAGGACTGAGACATGTAGGAAGAGTGATGAGGAGAACGGAAACGACGGGTGACGGGAGTATCCAAACCGAGTCGTATGTCCCTCAAATGTTCAGCAAAACGGTCCGCCAAACGGCGTCCCGTTTGTCCGATGTATAAGTACCCGCAAAGGGAACACCAGAGGGCATAGACAACGTGGGTGGAAGTGCAGGTGAAGGAGTGGTGGATACGGGATGACCCGTTATGGCCTGTGAGAGTGATGAGGGTTGTAATGAAAGGACAAGTGTTGCAGTGGGGACGAGAACAAGGATGAGAGCCGAGTGGAGTCTCGTACAAGTTGTGAAATTGATCGGTTTTACGCACGTGGTTGGTCGAAATATCCCGAATTCGAGTTCTAACCAGTACGGTAATTCTATATCGCTGTCTAATTGCCTGTTGGCATTTAATGCCCGGAAAGATTTTAGTCACTACCATTGTTTCCTATCGCACCGTATTCGCCTAGGTACTTGGTGACTAGAGCCGAATGCTACCATTCTCTTATACAGCGATTCGAGACAAATTTTCTCTAATAATCGATTTTTTCACTCACTTGTTAATTTGTGTTTGACCTGAGATATGTTGGTGAGTCCTTATGGAAGGGCCGAAGAATACAATCTCGACTCCTACCATAACGTAAATTTCTGAACCAGTAGCCGATCGGTTGACAGTATTTTGATGACGCGTAGGGATTTCCATTAGTAATGTACTATTGTGTCACCTGTCGCATTTACTGCCATAGACGGCTCGGACTGGAATCGAATTCTGTCGATCGATTGGTTATAGATTAGGCGAGATCCACTGATGAAGCCATATGCGGTGATTGTGCATTGTTGCATAATAAATGCAACCAATAGATGCCGTACGCTCTCTTTCTGCATTCAGTGTTGCCGAAACTCGAGTACGGGTATAAATTTATGGTACCCATTTACTTGTGTTGTAGTGAGGCAAATAACTTTGTGTCTACTCTGGGATATTTACATAACCCTACCTGTTGAGTAAGCTGAGATGCAACCGGTACTAGCAGGGAAACCTTATGCTAGTCCCGCCAACTTCTTATATATATATATATATATATATATATATATATATATATATATATATATATATATATATATATATTTATTTATTAAAATAACAGATTAAAGTTTAAGCAAAGAATCGCTGCTTTCACCCTTAACGGGATCTTCTGAAACTAACAAAGTCAATCTGTAAACGCAGAACTGGATATTTCAAAAAACGTTGCAACCGGAGGAAGACAGGAAGACGATACTTTGTTTCGTGGTAACGTTCGCTGGCAAAGAACGGGAAAGAACGAATAATACGTCATTAATAGGAGCGGTGACAAACAATTACGCGCAAAGACAGAACCACGTTTATGATATAAAAGAGGCCGTAGACTAATGTTCTCTGAGGTGGTGCATAGAGACGTTCTGTGGCAATGAACGAAAAAACGAAGATAATAAGTCATATGTGGAGCGTGGAGAACAAAAGCACGCAAAGACAAAACCACGTAAATGGTATAGCAGAAGTCGTAGACTAAGATTCTAACTAGGAGACCAAATGAATCTCCGCTACAGAGTTAAGAACAAAGTAAATAAAATACAATACAGAAGAAATAGAAACAAATAAATACATACACGCAAACAGATACGTACATACACAAGCATACGCAAAACCTTACCATAGGTATACAAAACCACGCACATATAAATATGTGTGTGTGTGTATGCTTGTGTACAAATAAATAAATAATTATATAAACGTATATAAGTAAATAAATACGTATATAACAAGCGCACACACATACCTACATATAAATACACGAATGTTCGGAGACGTAAGTCAACTAAAACAAGAAGTACACATATACACACACCCACCACGTTTTTTGAAATATCCAGTTCTGCGTTTACAGATTGACTTTGTTAGTTTCAGAAGATCCCGTTAAGGGTGAAAGCAGCGATTCTTTGCTTAAACTTTAATCTGTTATTTTAATAAATATTTGCTCTACGGTTCTTATATATTTGATATATATTTTCCTTATCGAGCCCTCTTTGGATTTTAGTCTTCAATTTTATTATTATTACTATATATATATATATATATATATATATATATATATATATATATATATATATATATATATATATATATATATAAGATGAAAGCACGAACGGGGGATAATTTTCCTTCAGTTGTCTGTTGGAGATCATGGATATTTCTACGCATTAAAGATAAGGTATCTAGCTCCAGTGTGTCAATAATTAAAGGAAGTTATTGCGAGGAAAAGGGAAAAAGGGAAGAAAAAGGAAAAAAAAACACTGAAAAAAAAAAACGGAAAACAACATACCGAAGAGGGAAACCTGAAAGCACATGTGTGTGAGCAACTCGAAGAGAAAGAAAAAATTAAAGTCGACATCAGCTACTAGACCAAGGCTGTGTGGATGAGAAAAAAAACACGTCTGACCTCTGCAAGAGTAGGTGAAAAAAAGAGACAGGTGAGTGGAACAGGCGAGAGAAACAGCGGGCAAGCTAGCAGAGAGAGGGAGAGTAGAAATGAGAGGGAGAAAGGGAGAGAAAGAAAGGAGAAGAGTTAATAGCAACAAAATAGATAGGGAGAAACAAGAGAACAGGGGTGTTGGACTTACGATCATAATGTCGTGGGTTCGATTCCTGGGTTGCGTGTTGTGTTCTTGAGCAAAACACTTCATTTCACGTTGTTCCAGTATACTCAGCTGAAAATGAGTACCAACAATAGCTGGGGGTTTAATCCTGCGATGGACTGGCGTCCTGTCCAGCAGGGAGTCTTGTACTCTCGGTCGCTTCACGCCATGAAACCGGGATAAGCACCGGCCAAATAAGCCTTCTGGCTTAAGACAGACTTTAGATATATATGAGGGTAGATAAGGTTTTGTTTATATACATATTGTAGTCAACATATGCAGACTATTACAATAGACACAGAAACATTTGTTAAAGCCAATAAATTCTTACTCTCCTTTCTCGCCGAAGTTTATATTTTTCTTGGTGCAATACTTGCTTATACTATATATATATGTGCGTGTGTGTATGTGTGTGTATGTGTTTGTATGTGTGTGTGTGCGTGCATGTGTGTGCGCTGTGTGCGTGTGTGTATGCGTGCGTGCGTGTGTGGGGGGGGGGTGTACGTGTGTGTGTGTGTGTGTGTGTGTGTGTGTGTGTGTGTGTGTGTGTGTGTGTGTGTTTGTGTGCATAGAACAATACAAAAAACAGAAGTCAGTTGTAGGTAGATAGTTAGTTCATTGTTTCACGATCGTTTCAGAGGGTCAATTGATCAATGGAAATCGTTGTATCGATAGTATGGTAGTGGTTACGTTGCTACCTATTTCTAGTCTCGAATTCCCTGTTCAATCGATCATCTTCCTCAGAGTGTTATTATTTTGTCTAACCCCTGTATAAATATATATATATATTCACTTGAAAACAACAGAAGGCTATGGGATACCACACCCACGATGGGTCACTTGCATAACGTCGAGTACTTTAACTTATTACATCATGATTTGCTAACCGGAATGACCAGATACCTCAGTATGCAGATTGGAGCACTCGACGAAGTACGAAGGCTGGTTTGTTTACTCCGGAGTAATGTAAAATAATTAAGTCAAATAGGTAAAATTTGGTTTCGTTTATTATAAATTATAGATATACTGCTATATATATTTCGGTGACAGCCATCATTGGCCGTGACGTCTCCAGGCAGTCTGAATTGGTGTGGTAGAGACAGGTACACATGGTGTTGAAGTGTGTTTTACTCCGTCAATACTCCGATGTGTCCAGCTACTGGTTGCGTTGTTATTTCTCTGAGAACTGGAATCATATGAATTAGAACAAACGAATTTCGGTGTCATTGGACACTCTCTTATCCCATTGGTCAGTTGTGAGAACATTCTTCAGTCAAATGTCTATAGAAATTTTTCTGAGGCAAGACAATCTGTTGTAGTTGTTTTTGTTTAAGTACAGCTGACCTCCTCCACTACAACTGACCAATGGGATGAGAGAGTGTCCTATGACGCTGAAATTCGTTTGTTCTAATTCATATGATTCCAGTTCTCTGAGAAATAACAACGCAACCAGTAGCTGGACACATCGGAGTATTGACGGAGTAAAACACACTTAAACACCATGTGTACCTGTCTCTACCACACCAATTCAGACTGCCTGGAGACGTCACAGCCAATGATGGCTGTCACCGAAAGATATATATATATATATATATATATATATATATATATATATATATATATATATATATATATATATATATAGAGAGAGAGAGAGAGAGAGAGAGAGGTGGGTATTTGAGTTATAGCTTATTAATTTATTCTAGTATTGTTTATACATCTTAATGAAACTTTGGTCACGAGATGTTGACTGTTTATACCTTGATGACTATTAACAGATATTTCTTGTTTTATTTATAGTTATAACAGACGAAATCACTGTTGATTTAGAAGAGTATTCAGCAAACAGAGAGGCGGAGGAGAAGGCGGAGGCGGAGGAGGATCTACATACCGCAATGATTTTATAATAGTTGTCTGATATAAATTAAAATAAACCGATGAAAGAATAATAATCTTTTCTTTTATTTATACAAGATTGATAGATGAGGATTAACTGATATTACTGGGTTAAGTAAATGCGCTGTATTTTCTGCTTCAGATGTTAAATGCTGCGGGCGAAAGAGGCTTGGTGTGACGCCAGATAGCACGAGGACCCCTTGGTTCAATCAAGAAGTCAAAGATGCCATCTGAGTAAAGAAGGAGGTTTACAAATGTTAGCTTGGAAATAATCTCTCCTTCTTGTATTTGTGGTTTAAGCAGGCACGAAGAATCGCAGCAGAGACAGTAAAGGCGTCCAAAGTTAAGACAGAGAAGGGCTTTGAGGTTAAGCCGGAATCCGACTTCAGATCAGCAAATTAAGTGTTCTGGCAGACCATTCACCGACTTCGTAATAAGAAGCCCCCCCCCCCCCACACACACACATCGCTACACACACATACACCTGCTATCAAGTACGCGTCTAGGGTTCTTCTCTCTTGAGACAACAGCATCTTCTGATGTACACGAGGTCACAAGAGCAGTTAAAGAGTTCAAATGTGGCAAGGCCACTGGGGAAGATGAAATCCGGGCCGAGATGTTAAAAGCCTTAAATAGAGAAGGTATTCTCTGGCTGACTCACGTGTGCCGGGCGGCCTGGATCTCTGGAAAGACACCTAAGCAACGGTAATCGGGAGTGATAATTCCAATTTTCAAAAAGCTAGACAAGAGAGATAGCTCCAATAACAGAGGGATCTCTTTGTTAAGCCTCCCCGGTAAAGCCTCTGCTAAGTGTCTGGCTAAGGGATGCAGGGAGATTGTCAAGTTCAAGCTAGCTGATGGACAGTATGGCTTTCGCCCCAGACGCAGCACAGCCGACCAAATATGCACACTACAACAGGTCTTTGAGAAATTTAAACGGAATTCCACTGAAGCAGGTTGAGAAGTTCCAGTATCTCGGGGCTGTGTTCATGAGTGATGTGATGGAAGGCAGGAAGCTGAATTAAGAGCAAAAATCGCAGGAGCTGGTGCAGTAATGAGCCAGCTTCAGCATTCAGTAATCAGAAGGGAGATAAGCGTAAAAGCCAAACTAACTATCTTCAATTCGGTATTCGTGCCAACCTTTACCTATAGTCATGAATCTTGGATAATGACTGAAAGAATAGGATCGTGAATACAAGCGACCGAAATGGGGTTCCTCTGAAGGGTCTTTGGAATAACGTTACTCAATAGAATGCGTAGCTCGGAGATCAGAGAGTCACTCCAAGTAGAGCCGTTACTTCCACGAATTGAGAGATCACAGCTCTGATACTATGGGTGTGTGGTTAGAATGTCTCAAAAAAGAATCGCTGGACAGATTTTACGGGAAAAAACCAGCCGGGTAGATCCAGAGCAAGATGGTTGGATAACATCCATGAGCTTTGGATCCAGCCGGATCAGTTGGAGAGGGTTGCTTCTGACAGGACCCGCCGGAAGGAGTGTTTGAGGACTCTGCCCGCACGACCCATGATTTCTTGCTGATAAGCATATAGTTCTTCATCCATGGATTCGCTGCGGTATTGCTGGGCAATTTTCCTGGGTGTCAGTTTTTTTATTATCAAGCAGAGAGTATCTTTCAAGGAGTTCCTCGTTCATCGTACATCGTTCCTTTGTCAGTGTTGAACAAAAGGGCAACGATGGTTGCCGAACACTGTACGGCGTAATTCGGGCTGTTTGTTTACAAACAAACCGAACATTATAATAAATGTTCGGTAAACCCATACGTACATATATATATATGTGTATCTATGTATATATATACATACTACTGCACGTCTGTATACATAATTTTTGGTACGCTCTCATCAGATAAAATACAAAAGTTGTTTTATAGATAGTGACATATTCAAGAATAAGAACTTATCGTTTTAAGTTTGAATAGTGAAAGAAATTCAAATCTTAGGATGAATATGTTAATGAGGGTAACGTAAAGTTGAAAAAGATCGTTATATTTAGACGCTAGGTAAATTTAAATAATTATTAGTGCTATTTTTTAAGGGAAGAAGAGAGAGAGGTTAATAGGGTGTAAGAAAATTTAAGGGAAGAATGTAAGAAAATATATATTTAGTGAATTAGTCACAGGGTTATTTACTTTGGTAAACGCCACTGTAGGCCAACCACTAATTTAATTCGATACAGATATAAGGTTAACAAACTCGCTCGTGAGTAAACTGTCCGAGAGCCGTCGCCAAATAAGCGAGAGCTTGATTTGCGTTCCCTCTATTTATATCCTTTTACCGGAAGTTCAAGGAATCCTCTAGAAGTCAACGGCAAGTAACTCCAATTAGTTTTTTCTCCCCGGGCAAGGTGACGATAATAACCGTAAGGTCATTGTAGCGAGGAGCCGTAAAATAAGGAGCAAGCAAAACAAAAGGTACATGAATTACAATGGTTTGTAACAGACGCAAAGTATGAAAATAAGCATGCAAAAAAATTTAACTGGAACAATACAATTCAAAACAGTACAAAGGAGCAAGGAAAATAGTGCTCAAAATAAGTTCAACATTTTTCAAAGTCAAATAGTTAATGCCACTAGGTGTTAGACGAATATTGTTTTTGAGAGTTTCCGTGGCCATATTACTGTCCTTTCACTTCGTGTGACATATGGTTGTGTGGTATGTGGTGTTTCGGAGGAGGTGAAGGTGTTTGTGTGGGAGTGTATGTGCGAGGTATGTCAGGCAATGATGTGAGACTTTCAGAGAAAGCCTTTTTTGCTCTGTCAACGGATATTACCTCTTTTCGACCATTGACAGCCACTGTAAAGTGTTTTTGTGTGTGCGAAAGCACACGAAAAGGTCGAAAAGAGGTAATATCTGTTGACAGAGCAAAAAAGGCTGTGAATTAGTCACAGGGTTATTTACTTTGGTAAATGCCACTGCAGGCCAACCACTAATTTAATTCGATACAGATATAATAAGGTTAACAAACTCGCTCGTGAGTAAACTGTCCGAGAGCCGTCGCCAAATAAGCGAGAGCTTGATTTGCGTTCCCTCTATTTATATCCTTTTACCGGAAGTTCAATGAATCCTCTAGAATTCAACGGGAAGTAACTTCGATTAGTTTTTTCTCCCCGCCCAAGGTGACGCTAGTCGCTACATATATATTATTACTATTAATATATAAATGTATGGATCGTATTAGTTATGGTGTAAAGAGAGTGAAATAATTATATTTATTTATTTAATTATATAATTATATATTTTGGTAGTATCTATAATATAATATGAGAATTATAAATGTGTTGAAGTGGTAGAATATCAAAATATCAAATTTTAAAAATGATAGATACTACTAATTATTGGGTCTTTTCTAATATTGAGTTTTAGTATTATAGAGATAATATTTATAAGTATATTTTATGAAGAATTAGGGTTGTAAGTATATTTTATTTTATTATATTGCAACAGGTTATTTAAATAAATATTCATATAAATAATTTTGGTGAGTATATATTTTGTTTTTATTAATAGATAGATAATTTAAATATTTTTTATATATGTGAATAGTTACGATGAATTTCCTTTTTACATTTTCAATATATATTTAAGAAAAATGAAGTAGTTCTATTTTATTATAGAAGATCATTTTGTACATTCAATATTTGCATCAAGATAGGAATACATTTACAATTTACGAAGTTAACGAAAGTTATACAATAAAATGTTAATATTTATGTAAAGTTTAGTTGTTACTTAGAAGAAATGTGTAAGCGTGTTACATTATAAAGGAAAAGATAACTCAAATATTTCTTAGTTAAAATATTTATATTTACTGATTAATTCTAGAATTTACTTTAAAAAAAATATTCCAATCAAGATATATGTAAAATATATGTAAAAATATATATTATTTTATATATTATTTTACAGTATGCTATATTACATATTTTCTAAGATAAAAATTATTTTATATATGTATTTATATAGCATTCCTTATATTTATGTATATGTTAGTGATATCAAGCATATATATGTATTGATGTCTATATAGTCTATTAGGAAGAAATATTCCAGACATTACAAGTATATTCAGAAACATCACTAAAACCATCACAAAAAGGTGTATTTCAAAATATCATTTAAAAAGAAAAGAAAAATGTCATTAAAAAAAAAACATCACAAAACATCATCAAAACATATATAAGATGTAAACAAGTGAGATATAGATAATATTTTCTATAGATTATAGAGCCATATTTCGGTATACGGGTGCTTTCGAAATCGTTCCCCAAGAGATTGAGTAGTTGATATCTTTTAAGTACCAAATTAGATGTGAAAGTGATGTTGAAAATTTTTTGTCCGATCTATTAAATGTATGTTTGTGATTATACGAGCGGTCCTTAAATTTTGTAGAAGTGGCTCCTATATAGTTATAAATTTTATCTCTAGTTTTTATTGTGCATTTATATACTAAGTTTTTATCTAGACAATTATTCTGTAAAGGGAAATTTAATTCGTTTCTACAGTTACATTTTCTAGAGTTGTTGTCTATAGGATCGGTACGATTATTATTAGTATTAATACTGTTATTAGTAATATTAATATTGTTATTTTGGTTTATTTGGGTTGGACTTAAATTTAAGTTTATATTATTAATTCTATTAATATTTTGTGCTATGTTCATAGTAGTAGAGTAAGATAGTTTTGTGCTATGTTCATAGTAGTAAGATAGTTTTATAGTATGTCTGTTAAAAATAGATTGGTATTTATGGGATTTAGGAAAACACTTATTTAATGCTTTGAAAAATTTGCTGCAGGTGTTTTAACTCCTAATGAGATTGGGGGAGAGTACCAAATAATATTTCTAGTTCTAGTTCTTTGTTTGATTTACTATTTATGTTAAATTGCTTATTATTATTATTATTATAGTAAATTTTAGGATGATTTTGCATGTTATTGTTATCTAAGTATTTAATTTTATTCATGTAACCAGCTCTATGTAAAGCATCATTGTAATAATCTTCCTTATTATCAAAAATATTTTTATTGGCTGAAATGCGTGAAATTCGTTGTTGGACACTATTGACAATAGCATTTTTGACATTTCTAGGATGATTAGAATCAAAGCTTACGTAGTTTAGGTTTTCGTTAATTTTATGGAAAGAGTGATACAGTCCTGAGCTAGGGTTTAAAGTGACGTCTAAGAAGTTAACAGTTTTATTATTATTCTCGATTTCTAATTTAAGGTTATAATTATTGAAGAATTCTATGATCATTTTCTTTTTCCTATATATATATATATATATATATATATATATATATGTGTGTGTGTGTGTGTGTGTGTGTGTGTGTGTGTGTGTGTGTGTGTGTGTGTGTGTGTGTAGATAAATCTACCAAAATATACGGTAGTGTCCAATCCGTATGAAGAACTCAATGTAATCCAAATATCATGAAAAGAGAAGATGCATTCAAAATTTTTCGATAAAAATCATAGGAAAACAGAGAATAAAAAAATGAAATAAAAACAAAGAACAAGTTCCTTATATTAAAAATTCATCATTTTACGATCGTTTCTGGGATGTATATGTGTGTTGGTATGTATATCATATAGATCTATGTAAAAGGAGGACGGCATGTATATGTGAAGGTATGTATATTTCCTCTGATAATTTGTAATATTTTTACATACATCTATATGAGATACATACCAACACACATATACATCCCAGAAACGATCGTAAAATGAATTTTTTATATAAGGAACTTGTTCTTTGTTTTTATTTCATTGTTTTTATTAATATATATATATATATATATATATACACCTGTTAGTTCTTTCGTTACTTTGGTATTGTGTGTTAGATTTTGCCTACCACAATGTTCAATTTGTCAAGCTATTTAAACGTATGTTATTTCTCTAAGGACCTACCTTGTCAAGTGCTTTGCTAACTCATTCATATAGTAGGTCGAATTTGCTTGCACACCGCCAAAGATTCGATTTTACTAAGCCTCCAATTATATATATATATATATATATATATATATATATATATAGAGAGAGAGAGAGAGAGAGAGAGAGAGAGAGAGAGAGAGAGAGAGAGAGAATGGAAATGGGAAAGAGATATCGAGGAAAAATTGACCCCAGTACTTAACTGATACTTTTTAACGACCTCGAATGGATGAAAGGCAAAGTTTACCTCAGAAGGATTTGAACTCAGAGAGCAGAGAGTCGGAGCTAATATCACAAAGCATTCTATCCGACGTTCTAACGACTCTGCCATTCTATCTGACGTTCTAACGACTCTGCCATTCTATCTGACGTTCTAACGACTTTACCATTCTATCCGACGTTCTAACGACTCTACCATTCTATCAGACGTTCTAACGACTCTACCATTCTATCAGACGTTCTAACGACTCTGCCATTCTATCTGACGTTCTAACAAATCTACCATTCTATCTGACGTTCTAACGACTCTACCAATTCGCCGCCTGAGAGACTTATAAAGAACCCTTAAACTTTATTATAGAAAAAAATATGTATGTGTACTTTTCTTTTTCTTTAGTAAAATATTATACCATTTCATAAAAGAATAATATATTAAAGTAGAAGCTTTAGAATATCCTGAAGAATATCATGAAGTTTACTAATGAATCGTGTAGGAACTCCTTTTACTCTCTCTCACCCCATATACGAGGGTCGGGTGAAAGGTTAATAGGCTGACCACGATACTCTCATGGAATGACCAAATGGGATTTATTTTTCATCATATATATATATATATGTGTGTTTGTGTGTGAATTTTGTATATCAAAAGATATACGATATGTTTAATAAATAAACATTTTGAAAGCTAAATTGTAAATCTAAATATATAAATAAACATTTTCGAAGTAACATTTTAAATAAGACATTTTTCCAATTCCACCCGCCCGTCCCCTCAATCTATCTTATTTCTCATTCTTTCTTCTGATGAAGGACTGCTATATCAAGCGTTAACCTAATATATCCCTTCCATATACTGTACCGATTGTGTTGTTATTTCTGTTCACCTTTTACATACATATATATACACGCACACACACACGCGCGCACGCACACACACACACACACACACACACACACACACACACACACACACACACACACACACACACACACACACACACACACACACACACACACACACACACACACACACACACACACACACACACACACACACACACACACACACACACACACACACATGTATGTATATATATATATATATATATATATATATATATATATATATATATATATATATATATATAAGATCGAAGGCCATATTCAGTTGATTCATGTTTATTCAAAACTCCGTTATACATATTTCACTGAAGACTATCAGTTATGATAGCCCGAGCTCTTCAGACGGCAAAAAATAAACATTAAAAGTTCCTAAGAAACATTAAAATTTGGACGAATCCAATAATTTCCCTGAAAAAGATTTTCTTTTCATGATACAGGGGCCGGCCGAACGCGTGGTGTTGTTTCTTCATCGGCCGGCCCCCGTTCTGTTAACCCCATACTCATATATATATATATATATATATATATATATATATATATATATATATATATATATAGAGAGAGAGAGAGAGAGAGAGAGAGAGAGAGAGAGAGAGAGAGAGAGAGAGAGAAGTGGTAACACAACAGTTAGTTCACCATACCGAGAACAATTGTTTCACCTTAGCGGATCCTCAGCTCGTAATGGTCATGGTTATACGGAATAGGAAGGACAACCGTATGAACGCGCATGCGCAGAAACGGTCACTTCACCTAGGAAATACAAAACTGCGGGCGAAAGGTGTAAGGGAGATAACTGCGAAAGTTAGAAAGGTTCTAGTTGATAAGAAAATTAGGATGTTGTTATATATATATATATATTATATTTAGAATGTTTATAAGTGAGACACGAGTTGATATATATTAAGATATAAGAAAAACAGTAGAAAATGCTAATGGGGTTTTCTCTTAGAATAACACCAACACATTTATTTAAAAAAAGCAATTTATCGTACCGGTTTCAGCCAATAGTTGTTTAGGCTTCTTCATGCTACAGGAAACATGATTAAAAGTGTATAATAAAGTTAAGGTGTATATTAATTATTTCTAGTATAGGTACAAGGCCAGTAATTTGGGAGGAGGGGAGAGTCGTTTAAATCGGCCCCAGTGCATTACTGGTGCTTTATTTTATATATATATATATATATATATATATATATATAGTTAAAACTTAGACGGGAACAAAAACAGAGAGGCAGTACAAATAAGAGTTTATATATATATATATATATAAATTAAACTAGAAACATAAAAAAGTAATCTTTTTCGATTAAATTGAACTTATTGATTAATATATTGGTGTATTTCAAGTACCATATATATATATATATATATGGTACTTGAAATACACCAATATATATATATATATATATATATATATATATATATATATATATATGGTACTTGAAATACACCAATATATTAATCAATAAGTTCAATTTAATCGAAAAAGATTACTTTTTTATGTTTCTAGTTTAATTTTCTTAACTGACTTTAATGATCGTTTGATATAGAATAGCTTCTTTATTTTCCGGCATTAATGTCCTAAAGTGATGTTGGTGAGGGGAACACCTCTAATCACAAGACTTCTGCAGTAACGACAACTACCACAAAACCAACTAACAAGGACATAACCAAAGTTTAGTGTCTCCCAATCTCGAATTTGTTTCTTCGTACTTTTTTGGTACACACACTCCAATAACTGGCTCTGGTTTTAGGAAATAAAACCACCAATTTTTAAAGGGTTCCTATTTAAATTAAAATCTTCCAACATATTTTTATATAAAGAACAATTTGTTAAGATACTTATTTTAGTAATGAAATGATTAATCATTTTAGTAAATCCCTCACTATTCTTCATTAATTAATTGAACATCCCGCCGAGGTTGACTTTGCCTTTCATCCTTACGGGGTCGATAAAATAAAGTACCAGTAATGCACTGGTGATTGCTGGCTTTGTGCCTAAAGTAGAAACAATTAATTAATTGAAATAACATATATTTCATAAGAAATATGGTAATGAAAGTGTTAATAATGAACATTAGTATTGATAGAGGGTCGGACGCCATACTTTGCAGCATAGAGTTACGGCCCTTTACGATCTGAGTTCAAATCCCGCCTAGGTTAACTTTGCCTTTCATCTTTACGGGGTCGATAAGATAAGGCACCAGTAATATACTGGGATAACTGCTAGTTTTGTGCCAAAAGTAGAAACAATTATTTGATTAAATTTTACAGATAAGTTTTCGATATATAGATTACGATAATATCGAAATTTGAAAAAAATATTAATATCATTATTATTATTATTCGTAACGTTTTATTCTGGCAGATGTTATACCGATACTATACTAAAAGATAGAGCCATAGCCAATGACCAAAGGTCCTTTGGGTCATTCCTTCTTCAACTTTTCAATATCCTTCTTAGAATTCTTGCTGTTCCCAGCAAGGCTGTTTTCTGCAACAATCTTGCCCTTATGGTAATTCCTAGCTTCTCAAGTCATGTATCCAGCCTTCTATTAACTGCTCCCAGTACACCAACCACAATCGATATTTCTACGTGTCTGATTCTCCAGTTTCTCTCTTCAGCTCCTGGTACTTCTCAACTTTCTCACTTCCCTTCTCATTCACCCTGTGGACCCATGGTGAAGCAATATCCACAATACATGCCTTGTTATTCTTATTTTCTACGATAACAATGTCAGGTTTTCTAGCCACGATGGAATGGTCACACTGGATGGTCATGTCCTACAAGATATTATACTGTTTATTTTCAGCCTTTCCATTTCTCACTTTTGCTCATGTTATACTTATGACAGAGCTTCCAATGAACCAATCTGACAAGGTTGTCATGCCTTCTCTTGTAGTCTTTCTGAGCAAACATCTTACATTCACTCACAATGTGGTTTATTGTTTCACCTTTCTCCCCGCACAGCCTACAAAGTGAGGAATTCACTGACTTGTCAATATTGCACTTGATATAGTTCGTTCTCAGTGCCTGTTCCTGGGCTGCAAAAATAATGGCCACAGTTTCAACTTTTAAGTCACTTTTCCTAGTCCATTCCCAATCTTTGTCAACTGTCTCAAACATTTCATGTACGAATTGACCATGCATCTTTTCTTCCATCTATTCAAAGTGTCATTCTGTGTCTTGTTTAAATTCTCCCTTATCTTTTGCTTCATCACTGTTTAGGAGCTTTATCTTTCTTACTCCTGCTATCAATCTCTCTCTTGAATTCTTTACATGCCATTCTAGAATATTTTCCGACTTCACATACATTTCACAGCTAATGAGATGTAACGGAATTCTACTATAAATTTATCGGCGAAAATTCGAAACCGAATCTAAGAGTTCTCGCCTCTGGGGCCACCTATTGTTGGAAGTTCCCACGATTGTCCTGTCAAGAAACAAGTATGATAAACGTACATACCACTTGACCTGTGACCCCAGCTTGTAGACAGAGTAAACACAGATGGCTGATCATAAATCAACCCCATATACACATCCTTCGAGCTATAGCATTATTATAAATACAAGGACTTGGGTAACCCAGCGGGCGGCCAGACTACGCCACCAGAAAAGAGACCACGATTCAGCAGTCCTTGAGAGAAATAACGAATACTAAGGATACACACATACACACATACTCAGTAGGTTTCATTATACTGTTTTACTTCTGTGTTTTATCTATTCTTTCGTCTTCTTGTTGAATCACTTCTATTGTATCGTCGTATTGATACATGCATACACGCTAGCTCGACGTAGCTAGTTGGCAAACTGATGTAGTGATAAATCCTGTCATAAATATTATTACTCGATGTTCAAGGTACCAACAAGTGAATATTGTTATTGTAAAATAAACATTGTCAACATCATAGTTCTGGCATTATTCGTTTTATCATTCATCCATAAAAGAATACATTTACCCACTACAGAGACCTCTTCCTCCTCTCTGTCGTGATAGATACAACTTGTCCACATCACCTTTGGGGTGTAGAGTCCCTTGTAGTGGCATTGTTTTCCTTTTTTTCTGTCACGCTCCTTACTACTACTACTACTACTACTACTACTACTACTACTACTACTACTACTACTACTACTACTACTACTACTACTATGCCTGGTTCCACAGTTATAAAGGATCGCTTATTCAGACCACAAATTTATGATCTACATGGTCGATCTGGATCGAACACGTGGACAGGGACCCAATTACTAGAAATTTAACAAGTCGTTCCCTTTTTGATTCAAGAGTGATTTGGTTGCTATTTCTAGCACCTCAAACGTCAACAAAGGGATTTCCTTACTGGCTCGGTTAAAAAAAAAAAAAAAAAATGAGATATTTTTAATAAGCAAACTATATAAAATAACCATCAACGTATTTCCAATGAACACCAAACAAAGCGAATGGCATACTTTAGTGTCTATTTTGTTGTTAACGATCAGCTGACATCTGTAATCTGTTGGTATCATGTCTGTCTTGTGGCGATTGTTTATTCAACAATTCCGTGCCTGGCTGGCGTCTATTTGTGTAGCTTTACTTACGACAGAACAACATCAAATTCATCACAACTGTTAATCAATTTACTGAAAAGTCATGGATCTTCAATTGGTTAATCCTTTCTGGTGACATTTACTACCAATACTTACGTTTAATTATATATATATATATATATATATATATATATATATATATATATATATATATATATATATATATATATATATATATATATTTATATGTATATATATATATATATATATATATATGTGTGTGTGTGTGTGTGTGTGTGTGTGTGTGTGTGTGTGTGTGTGTGTGTGTGTGTGTGTATATGTGTATGTATGTATATGTGTGTATGTATGTATGTGTCTGTGTGTGTGTATGTATGTATGTATGTATGTATGTGTATGTGTGTGTATGTATGTATGTGTGTATGTATGTATGTATACATAAATACATACATTCATACATAAATACGTACATACATACATACATACATACATACATACATATTTATGCAGAACTGATGAAAAATCTGCAGATACTCCACCCTAACAATACCTTCAGATTTATGCCAGTTATTATTGGGGCACTGGGGTATGTTAGTAACTGCCTCAATACAAATCTTGAGAAGCTAGGCTTCACAGGAACAGAAAGAACACAACTAGGTAGGAAATTACAAGTACAATCCATTAATGGAACAGTAAAATTATGTAAAACATTCCAAACATTTTGCATCTAATAACTGCATATACACATGTACAGATACAAAGCATATACATATGCACACATACAACTCAAAACACATACAATAACATCCATATCTAAACATGCATGTATGCAGACATACATACATATCTAGTTGATGTGTAAATTCCAATGAGAGAGATTGTGTCTATGTTAGAAACCGACTCTCTCGCTATTGGTAAAAATTTGTGAAAATATAAAACCAGAAGAACATACATACATACATGGTGGCTGCCAACTCGTTTTCGAGTACGGCCATTACTTTATATCCATGTAGGAGAACCCCTACCGATGCGCTGAACGAGTGTGACTCTTTAGTCCAGCCAGCGACTTGAAAACTCTGGTACAAACACTACACCTGTGACAATTATTGACACATAGTGCTGGGCCCATGCTACCATGTGACGACAAGTGCAGAGATCTCCAGATATAAAGCAATGCCTGTGCCGTGAAGCTTTTATAGTGAGCAAAGGCACTGCACAAAGCCAGTCCCACTCTCTTAACCAAGATGATATTTACCAAAAAGAAGAACAAGTCAACATCATTGGATACCATCAGGGTTGCAGGTGTTATATCAGAGTTTTCCTTCTCCTAGAATTCTGCCTTGACAAAGGCTAAGGGGTCATCTCTCCCGGTGATTTTGGATGGCTATTGACTCTTAAGAGCCACTTTGCTTTTTGACAGGTTTTGTTTTTAGTCCTGCAGGATGTCCAAAGCCACCCTCCTCACCAAGAAACCTTGGTGGGGTTGCCAGTTTAGTCGCCAACGACCCGACCATGAGACAGGTTGTACTGGGATACATGTTACAAGCACCAACTGGTGAACTTACATACATACATACATACATACATACATAGACAGTCAACGCGATCAGTCGCATATTTTGGCGTGGGAGACTATTTATTAAATTTAAGATGAATACTATCTCCGACAGTAATGCCACAACTACAGTACAGTCATGTTGAATAACTGGTTATTCTTCTGACTATCCCTTCTGAAGACACCTTTTATTCGAATTCGTAGAGATATCCGACTAAATACATAATTCATTTTACAAGGATTTGCTACAAACAGCATGGCTGAACACAACATCAACAAAAAAATTAAGGGAGTATCGAAGACAAATAACAAGGAAGGTAATCAAACTTTATTCAGTTGTAGCTACAGAAGAAAGCGAAATTATAAATCGCATTTCTTTTGGAGTTGCGAACTTAATAATGATTTATTTAATTGTTATAAAATGGCAAAAAACAATCCCTCCATTGGTTATATGAATAGAATGAAGCTACACTGGGACGAAATGCACCCAGAGCTAAATTATTTCACAGCGAAACAATTACGCCAACAAGCGACGTTTGTTGAACGTAAAAATAAGATAAATATTATTAATTGTAAGTCCCCCACAACAAACATGGAATCAACAACACGTGCTATAGGTCGCCATGCTACTAGACTTCCTAGCAGCCAGGTCGGACAGCGCCTTGAAACAACTATGCCTGTAAGAAACTTGACACCACCTGTACCATCTAAGTCTACCTCGAATGCTGGGGAAAACACTATCGATAATAATAATAATCGAAGAAATAATAATAATAATAATCGAAGAAATGTGACACCACGTGTACCATCCGAGTCTACCTCGACTGTTGTGGAAAAAACTATCGATAATGATAATCAAAAGTATAAACAATTGAAAATGTCCCTCAACGAAATCTTCCAGAGAGAAATTAACTCATGTATAAATATCTCTCTTGCTGAACGTGTTAAAATGACAATGGTGAATAAAAAACCAAATAATGAAATACTACGTGTTATTGACGAAATAGGGGATGAATATTTACGACGGATAAAAACCCCAACATTTTGGCAAATCAACGCCTGTTTATATGCCTTAGCAATGACAGTGAAGCATTATCTTGGTGATAGCAGAGATATTAACAAGAACAAAATACCACCAAAAATACCATCATATATAACTAAAATAGAAAAAAAGAGTGCTGACCTACGAAAAAACATAGGACATGTGACAATGCTCCTTACATGCAAACAAACACAAAAAACCCCACTCCTCACCAACAAAGAGTAAAAAATAAAATAAAGACGATGTTTGGTAGCAGTAGAATCAGAACTCTCCAATATAAGCTGATCACCCTCAAACAAGAATTGAGAGCTGTTAGCGAAAAACGCCGATACCTGAAGAAGGTAGATGAGAGAAAAGTGATTAATAAAAGATTCAGACGAAACCAAACATCAGTCTATAGAGATATGAAGGGAAAAATAATAAGTGTCACTGAGGCCCCAT
Source organism: Eledone cirrhosa (assembly GCA_964016885.1). NCBI lineage: Eukaryota > Metazoa > Mollusca > Cephalopoda > Octopoda > Eledonidae > Eledone > Eledone cirrhosa. The sequence goes on from OZ024741.1 coordinate 35,428,077, forward strand.
CCCAGAAAGACATAGATTCCTTTTGGAGAAAAAAATGGGGTGAAAAGAAGAATTTCAACCAAGATGCAGTGTGGCTAAGAGAAATCCGAAAGAACTATTGCTCCTACACTACAACAAAAACATACGAAATAAGTGAGGGTACCCTTGAGACTGTGATAGGAAAACTCCAAGATAAGAAAACACCAGGAAGAGACATGATTGTCGGCTACTGGTACAAAAAACTAATATTCTATCGGAGGTATCTTACTGACTTCTACCAACAAGTTCTTAAGGGAGATACACTTATACCAGAATGGTTACTGGTTCCCAAGAACAAAGACACCCACTTGGCAAAAAACTACCGACCCATTGCATGCCAGAACCTGATGTATAAGATGTATACAGCCTGCCTGAACCTATTCCTCCAAGATCACTGTGAAAATAATAACATCATCACAGATGAACAAGCAGCTGGAAAGAAAGGGGTTTGGGGATGTGGTGAACAACTCCTAAACAACAAAACTGCGATGTCGGAGGTGCGACAACTTAGGAGGAATATGACTACAGTCTGGCTGGACTACAGGAAAGCTTTCGATTCTGTTCCCCACTCTTGGATGATAGAAGCCCTCCAACTTGCTAAAGTCCCAGACATTATTGTCAGAGCCATAGAGAGGCTGTCTTCTTCTTGGGCTACTATCCTAAGGTTAAAGACAGAGAGGGAGGACTCTATTTTCACTGATAAAATAAAATATTTCAGGGGTATATTTCAGGGGGACAGTCTCTCTGTGATATTGTTCATCTTGTCATTAAACCCCTTGTCCTTTCTGCTCAAGAAATGTGAGGGATTGCTCACAGGAGGACAGAAATACGAACCTAACCCATCATTTCTTTGTGGACGATCTGAAACTCTATGCCAAGAACATGGATGGGATGAAGAAAATCTTGACCTGGTTACAACGTTCTCAAAGGATATAGGAATGGAGTTTGGCCAAGATAAATGCTCATACATGACTGTAAAGCGGAGAAAAACAACAGCCCAATCTAGCAACATTGTCATTAATGGTCTAACTGTTTCACCGATATCTGATCAGGACTGCTACAGATACCTGGGGATAGATGAGAACATATCCTATAATGGTATCTGTAATAAAGAACGCGTAACCAGGGAATACTACACCCGATTAAGAAAGATCTGGTCATCGGAACTCTCTGCACAAAACAAAACAGTGGCTCACAATGTGTTTGCTGTGCCTGTCCTAACACCAACGTTTGGAATACTCAATTGGACGATAGACGAAATCCGAGCAGTTGATGCTGGAACTCGAAAAATACTAAACAACACCGGAAACTTCCACATCAACAGTGACATATACCGCCTTTACTTGAAACGTAAACAGGGAGGCAGAGGCCTAACATCAGTCCAGAAAACATTTGAATGTCGCATCATATCTCTCCGACAACATCTACGAACCTCGAAGCGTAGGAGCCCTTTTCTCGAGCAAGTCTATCTGCATGAAACATAAGATCATGAGAGTTGGGAAGGAACTCCTTGAGAGATATTCCCTGTGTGATAATCAAAAACTCACACCCAGGGATGTCGCTCAGCAGTATCGCAGTGAATCCATGGATGAAAAACTGCATGCCTATCAGCAAAAAATCATGCATGGATATGTTGCCAGGAAGCTCCAGAGTGAGAGTAATATAGATAAGGAAAGTAGTCTATCTTGGACCAACAACCGCTATATTGGCTCCCACTTTGAAGGATACGCTTTTGCAATCCAGGAACAGGAGATTAGCACGAAATACCTGATTCACAAAAGAGATAGGGATGCAGGCAAAACACCTAGATGTGATAACAAGTGCAGACTCTGCAGAACTAACATCGAGGATATCACCCATGTCATCAGCAGCTGTCCAAAGATGTCATCGAGGTACTACCTACCTATGAGGCATGGTGTAGTGGCCAAAACACTGTACGATGCAGTTCGTAAAAAAGATAGCCCCGATAATAAACACATTAAAAGCTACAACAATATGGAAGACATCCATGTACATAATATGAAAGAGTATTGGTGGAATGTTCCAGTAAAAAACCCAATAAAATGCAGGCATAACAGACCAGCTATTATGATATGGGACAGGGAGAAGAAAACATGCACAGTAGTAGAAATTAGCTGCCCAGCAGATGCCAATATAATATCAAAGATTAGTGAAAAGGAGAACATTTATGCAGAATTGATGAGAAATCTGCAGATACTCCACCCTGATTACACCTTCAGATTTATGCCTGTGATTATTGGGGCACTGGGATATGTTAGTAACTGCTTCAATACAAATATTGAGAAGCTAGGCTTCACAGGAACAGAAAGAACACAACTAGTTAGGAAACTACAAGTACAATCCATTAATGGAAGAGTAAAAATATGTAAAACATTCCAAAAATGTTGCATCTAATAACTGCATATACACATGTACAGATACAAAGCATATACACATGCACACATACAACTCAAAACATATAAATCCACACATACAATAACATCCATATCTACACATGCATGCATACATATCTACCTAGTTGATGTTGTGTAAATTCCAGTGAGAGAATCTTGCGTCTATGTTAGAAACCGACTCTCTCTCTATTGGTAAAACTTTGTGAAATTATAAAACCAGAAGAATATACATACATACATATACTCTCAGGCCTTGAATAATCACCGCCTTCCCCCGCTTATTAATATTTCAGATCCCCCACCCCCACGCGCTTATTAAATTTTGCTAATCTATCTCCGGCGAAATTTTATTGTAAGTGATTCGTATCGATACAGCAGCTGGAGAATCTAACAATAATTTTACATTAAAACAAACATTATATATGACAAAAAAAGGACATTACAAGAAATCCCATATTTACGAACGTACACTATACAATTACCGATTGCGCCACCACTCCCGATTATTCTACCACCCTCTCTTATAAGAATTTAAGCAAATATCCACCCCATTCTTATTCCACTTCTACCCCCCTCCCCTATATTTTTGTACCCCAAGAGTAATTATGAAATTTGATATGAAACTGCTTATTATAAGTAATATATTATAACATTTCATAACTAACCACAATTAGAGACCTACTATTTCAGAGTACATGATTACAAAATATATGCTCACTCCACTTTTCCCTTCACTGCCCTTATATTAATATATCACACGCCCTTATATTAACATACTTTTGCTCATAGCTTCGTACTTACATGCACACACACTCTTTTACTCACATATACACACACATTTCTTCTTAGATTCGTACGGACGTATAATAACACACAAACACAAGCTTACGCACGTGCACAAGTATAGCTCTTTTTAAAAAACGTTTTGTTTTTCCATTTCAGGTAGACGCGCTCCATCATCCACTTTTCTAAAAAATAAATCATACACAAAACGCCAGCACCAACAGTTTTACAAGAGATGTCAACATGAATGGACCTGTTATTTTTATCTAAAGACATTTTTTCAAATTCCACCCCGCCCGTCCCCTCAATCTATCTTATTTCTCATTCTTTCTTCTGATGAAGGTCTAGCGTCCGAAACGTTAAGACCCTCTTCCTGCTATATTAAGCGTTAACCTAATATATCCCTTCCATATACTGTACCGATTGTGTTGTTATTTCAGTTTACCTTTTACACACACACACACACACACACACACACACACACACACACACACACACACACACACACACACACACACACACACACACACACACACACACACACACACATATATATATATATATATATATATATATATATATATATATATAAAATCAAGGCCTAGCAAATAGAGAAAATGTTTTAAAATAAATTTTAAAAAGTTCGCAGTACTGTGCCTTTACCGCGGTTTCATGCTCCAGAATATGTGCCTTTACCGCGGTTTCATGCTCCATAATAAACGGAAAATCCAAGCGGATTCCCATTGAGAAGGGACCAATCTTCAGAGGGCTCTTCTCCCTCGGAGAATATAAAATTCCCGAGTTCAAATCACAAACTGACGCCATACAAAACCATTCCGAAATGAGAGCGAATGATGAAAGAAATAATTCTGTCTAGTGCCGTGTGCAGAGACAAAAGGCAGGGTGGACAGGTCAATGTCCTGCCACTAGAAATAGTGTTCTGGCTTGTTAATTTATTAACCCGCCATAGAACCACAATGGCATACTAGAAATATGTTCTGGCTTGTTAATTCATTAACCCGCCATAGAACCACATTGGCATACGGTTGGATAATACTTGTTTCCCTATATGTATTTTTTACATGTAGGAATTCATACTTTATTATATATATATATATATAGTATTAATTATACTATTTATGGTTATGCAAATACAAAAACATTTTGCAGTTATATATATTTTTATATATTTTTATAAACCCTAAATAGTGGTAGGCAGTAATATATTACTACCTTATTACCAGTAAGCTGAATAGCTCAATGTAAAAACATCAGATGATTTACAGAGCAGTTATATGAATTATAAGAATCAAAGAACTGTTCAAAACATTTTTATGCTTACAACTGTTTCCTCCAAACCGAGGTTTGGATTCTTCGGAGCAATTTATTATTGAATGAACACTTATATGACCTCCTTGTCACCCAAGAGACATACAGATACATATGCAAATATTGTGGGTCAACATTCATTATAGCATTTAGTGTGGCAGTACACACTTAGAAATTACATTCATATTAAAAGATACAATCAAAAATACAGGTTAAAATACAACATGAAATTAAGCGGTTATATAGTGCAAAGGTTATATGTGTGGCAAGCACGTGCGTCTTGTTCATATAGTGTGGCAGAGAGTTACGTGTAATAGAAGCACTTAAGCAGGTAATCGAGAGTGTTAAGGTGGTTGATCTGGTGATGAATTCTTTATATGATTGTTATAGTCTGTGCGTGGAGAAATAATATAAGTATTAAAAATAGTGTAAGCATTAAAAATATTGGAAATGCGTAGCGAAGCGATGATATGGATTTCATGCACTGCGACATTTTCATAGTCTGGGGAGCGTATTTTTCAGATTATATGCCCCTCACATAATCCACGACGATTCGATATTGGGCGTTTGACAATCCAGTTAGAGAATCGTGGTCTGATGTTCTATAGCTCAATACAGGAGGATGTTACGTTGCGAGAATCGACATCGAAATACTATCCGGAAGTGTGTGTGTGGCAAAGGGGAGTTAATGCATGAGGGGAGGTAACTCAGTGGTTTCTATTACTAACTATTAAATTGTGTCTCAAAATAGACCCTAACTTATATGGTTATGCGCAGTTTCTAAACATTTTCTAAAGTCATGAGGACTGTGGATTGACCTCTGGTCGGCCCTAGTGATGATTATCTTTTGACATCCAATGTAGCAAGCACTGACCCAGAACTTACCAGAGATCATTGTGTGTTGAAGTGATTCTGCAATCACCTTGCCTGGTTCTTTGAGTAGACTGCAATCACAGAGATCATTATTTGAGAATTCTCGCTCGTCGTGTATAATATTCATTTGTGGCACTCTGCGATGGGGTTAATCACCATAATAAAAACACCTTCAGCACAACTTAATAGACTACTCTATAGTTAAAACACTTTAAATTTTTAGAAATTTTTTAGAAACTGCGCATAACCATATAAGTTAGGGTCTATTTTGAGACACAATTTAATAGTTAGTAATAGAAACCACTGAGTTACCTCCCCTCATGCATTAACTCCCCTTAGCCACACACACACTTCCGGATAGTATTTCGATGTCGATTCTCGCAACGTAACATCCTCCTGTATTGAGCTATAGAACATCAGACCACGATTCTCTAACTGGATTGTCAAACGCCCAATATCGAATCGTCGTGGATTATGTGAGGGGCATATAATCTGAAAAATACGCTCCCCAGACTATGAAAATGTCGCAGTGCATGAAATCCATATCATCGCTTCGCTACGCATTTCCAATATTTTTAATGCTTACACTATTTTTAATACTTATATTATTTCTCCACGCACAGACTATAACAATCATATAAAGAATTCATCACCAGATCAACCACCTTAACACTCTCGATTACCTGCTTAAGTGCTTCTATTACACGTAACTCTCTGCCACACTATATGAACAAGACGCACGTGCTTGCCACACATATAACCTTTGCACTATATAACCGCTTAATTTCATGTTGTATTTTAACCTGTATTTTTGATTGTATCTTTTAATATGAATGTAATTTCTAAGTGTGTACTGCCACACTAAATGCTATAATGAATGTTGACCCACAATATTTGCATATGTATCTGTATGTCTCTTGGGTGACAAGGAGGTCATATAAGTGTTCATTCAATAATAAATTGCTCCGAAGAATCCAAACCTCGGTTTGGAGGAAACAGTTGTAAGCATAAAAATGTTTTGAACATTTTTTTTATTCTTATAATTCATATATATATATATATATATATATATATATATATCAACGCTTATGTGGACCTCTCAAAATTCGTTGGATTTTCTAATTGGATTTTCACCCCGAAACTGGATAACAACCCGGAGTACACCTGAACTTCCACCAGGAAATCTTTCGTATCATTGAAATGTTCTTTGCTTCTTGCATTTAAATATTCCACGACTCTCTACCACTTTTCCTCTACTACAATCTTCTCTACACCACCATCTTCTTCTCACCCGTCTATTTTTCACTCCCACCCTAGTACCTTCAATATACCCAACTCAAATCTTTTCTCCGCCAGCTCCATTCTACTCTCAAGTGCTTCCTCTAACACCCTCCCCCCTATATGCATCCAATCCTCCCTGCATCTCTCCAACCTCATCTTCACCAAAACACGATACAACAGTCACATCACATTTTAAAGTCGCTGTCTCCACCACCTCCTCATTCCCTGCGGTTTCCGCCTCAAGTTCCTCCCCACTTGTGTGTGTGTGTTAAACTAACGCTACAATCTGACAAAATAGTTCTGCAACGTTTTTCAGGAGGATGTACATCGATAACACCACAAGCAATGCTGAAAGAACTTTGACGAATCAATTACTCAATTTATCTAATTTAATAATAAAACTGAAGTGAAAAACATCCAGTGCGTGTGTATTTGACTGGCCGTATGGCACTACCAAAGAACGACAATATCTGTTTCAGTTCGCGATTTCTCATAGAGAACCTCGCAAAAGATTTACGAAAACGAAATATATTTTGTAACACTTTAAACTTTGATATATAGAATGGGAAAAGTAATGTTTTCTTTATTAGTTTCTGATTTTGGCACAAAGCCAGCAATTTGGGGGGAGGGGGAAAGTCGTTTAAATCGATCTCAGTACGTGACTGGTACTTTATTTTATCGACACTGTAATGATGAAAGGTAAAGCTAACCTCAAAGGGATTTGAACTCTGAAAATAAGGGTTTCTGATTTAGGCACAAGGTCAACAATTTTGGGGAGTATAATTGAGAAAAATAATAAATCTGATCTTTTTCAGTCGAAGTAATTTATCTAAAATGTGTTTTAATATCAAGAACACCGTCAAGGCATAAACTGTTTGTATTTTAAATGTTTCAGTCTAGTTTGAGATATAAAGGCACTCAATACATGTGTGAGAGTGACGTTCAAACGAGTATCTTCCACTACTTACCCTCTGCCTCAGGATCCCAGCTGACAGGATGGAGAATACATTGCCCCGGAGGGTTCGCATCTGCGGGCGGTTAACTCCGCTTCGATAACGGTGAATAGGGATGTGGTCCGGCGGCCAAGAACGCCGGAAGTCTTCACTGCTACAAGCTCTATCACAAACCTATCAGAGAGCAGCCGATACATGGACAGTTTGTCCTCTTCGGTTTGGCGGGCAATCGTAAAACATTCATATATAGCTTACCGAAACATTTTTGATATTCGACAGGGAAACATGTTTCCTGATACGGCTCATTGTTCGTGAGCAACAGTTGTTGTTAAATCTATTTAATAATGGGTATAAAACGAGGAAGACGTTTCTGGAAATTCTTGGTTGACAGGTTTGATCACGAAGAACATACATGTGTTTTATTTTATATTTAATATTTATTATTTCTGTGACTTGCCGTGACTGTTGAGTCTTCCCCTTAGCTACGATGTCACGTAAGCAGCAATATATATATAAATATATATATATATATATATATATATATATATATATATATATATATATATATATATATATATATATATATATATATAATATATATATATATATATATATGCATGTGTGTATATATATATATATAATATATATATATATATATATATACACACATGCATACATACCCACACATGTGTGCATATATATATATATATATATATATATATATATATATACATAGATATATATAGAGATATATAGAGAGAGATTTAGATATATACTATCAGAAGATCGTTTGTTCACAAGTCGAATTGTCGTTATTCGTTTCGGTTTATTTTTTAATTTACTCAGTTATATCACAAAATAACGATGGTAAGTTTTATTATTATTATTATTATTTATCTTTTCTATTTCCATGTAGAGTCCATTTTCAATATTTACATCTTATCAAAGAACCCACCTTCGATCATGGCTGACCGAAATGGTGGCTTGGAAAGTTCCTCTACAAGTAAAGATGTTTTGTCGCCCCTGATGTGTATAGACTTTCAATGAGAGCAGCTACAGAATGTACCCCAGGTTAAAGTTTTGAAAACGATTTTATTTTGGATTGAAGCTTTTTTATTTTTGTATAGAGATTCTAGAAAAGAAAATTCGTAAAAAGAGCTTTATGATTTAGCATTAAAACTACATATTTTGCCGCACTCAAATGCTGATGTGGAAAGACTTTTGGTGTGAGGAATATAGTTCATTCGCCGATGGATATCTTGAAAAAAAATAGGGACTATTGGTGCCTACAACCTGACTCCAGAAGAAAACTGGACACCAGGCTCTTCATAAAGGAAGAGTGCTTTCATTTAGAATTCCTCGATTTATAAATTTATTTAATTCAGGCCCGATATTCTTTCATTGTTTTCTTTTCTAGTGCATTTAAACAAAATATTGGCACGTTTTGGTGCACCATTGACCTTAATTTAGTGCGTTTATCTTTGAAAAGATCGGGAACACTGATTGTGTCTACGGATGCTTATTTCAAAACTTAGAATTTCAGGCCAAATAATGGAGTCTGTTACAATCTTCAAGTGAATAAAAAAAAATCATCCAGTGTATATATATATATATATATATATATATATATACTGGGTGATTTTATATATATATATATTCACACCAGCCGAAATCGCTTGGCGCCGCGGTCAGTATTTAACATCTCTCTCTCTCTCTCTCTCTCTCTATATATATATATATATATATATATATATATATATATATATATATATATATATATATATATATATAAGGAAAAGAAATTGAAAATGCAATTTACTTCTTTATATGTGTTTCAGACACATCACAACAGAAACACAAACCCTCGAACTCTATTATACTTTTGATAATCATAAGAACTGTGAAACCGGTAAAGGAAATAAATATTCTTAAAAGACTCCAGTTGCATTTTCAATTTCTTTTTCTTATATATTTTCTCGGGTGTGACATTTAAAAAAACCTTACTTTCTTATATATAATTGCTTTTTTTAAATAAATGTTTGCTGTTATGAGAAAATCCTATTAGTATTTTCTACTGTTTTTCTTATATATATATATATATATATATATATATATATATATATATATATATATATATATATATATATGCATAGAGAGAGAGGGGGAGACCCGTAACTCCTGATATTTTTACAGCGCCATCAAAACGTGTTGTGTCATGAACATTTTAAACCGGGTGGAGCCCAAATATCTCCAAACCTGAACACATCCGGTTTCTTAAGGGAGAGAATTAGGGGAAGAATGGAACCTAGTGCTAGACTAATACTTCTTTTATCGACCACGAAAGGATGCAAGGCAAAGTTAACACTGCCGGATTTTAACGCAGAGAGCCGGAACGGATAGTACAAAGTATTCTATCTGAATCTGCCAACTCACCGCCTCACGTATACATCCATCTACCCATACATACATACATACATACATACATACATACATACATACATACATACATACATATTTATATCCACCCATACCTACGTACATATATACATACATCCATCCACACATACACATGTATGTATGTACATACGTACGTATGTATATATGTATGTATCCATGTATGCATGTATGCATATATGCATGTGTGTGTGTGTACGTACGTATGTATGTACATACGTACGTATGTATGTATGTATGTGTGTGTGTGTGTGTACGTACGTATGTACATAGGTACGTAAGTATGTATATTTGTATGTATGTATGTTCTTCTGGTTTTATAATTTCACAAAGTTTTACCAATAGAGAGAATGTCGGGTTCTAACATAGACACAAGACTCTCTCATTGGAATTTACACAACATCAACTAGGTAGATTATGTATGCATGCATGCATGTGTAGATATGGATGTTATTGTATGTGTGGATGTTTCGAGTTGTATGTATGCATGTGTATATGCTTTGTATCTGTACATGTGTATATGCAGTTATTAGATGCAACATTTTTGGAATGTTTTACATATTTTTACTGTTCCATTAATGGA
>OZ024741.1:35441264-35498764 GCA_964016885.1 Eledone cirrhosa
TATATTTCTTTTCTCTCTCAGTACCTTTTACAGTTTTACATTTTCATCGTTCTACTTACCGTTTTGACCTCCTCCCCCTCCTCCGCCCCGGCGTCCTCTTTGACCCCACACCCAGCTGTAGCTGGCACCACCAACGCATGAATGGGTCTACTCCGCCCCCTCTCCCCTTTTCTCCTACTGGCAGGTTTGGCTACCTCCCCCACCAACTTGCCATCGCAGAATTACTACTACCTTGTGGGATGACCAATCCTGGTGATTATCTCTTTGACCATATATGGAATTGTCCCTTGACAAGTTCGGCTATTTAAATACCAGAACTGATTTTCCATTCAGTACAGAATTAGCCGTCGAAACGGCTTGAGCTCAGCCGTCGGGGTCTTACTTACTTCTATATATATATATATATATATACATGAATATATACATGTATTATATATTATATATATATATACATAATACATGATGATGGCTTCCCCCTCGTTATCGAGTATGGCCATTGCACGATATAACATTATTAATAATTATTAATTAATTCTATCGTGCAATGCCTGTGCGTGAAGATATCTTTTAAAGTGAGGAAAGACTGTGCACTGAGCCAATCCCACTCTCTGAGCGACAGTAGCTATAACCCCAAAAGAAGAAAAGATCAACATCATCGGTAACTACTGAGCCGCAGGTTTTATGTCGGAGTTAACCCAGTTTCCTCAGTTGCCTTCTCCTAGAAGAATGCCCTGAGAAAGGCTAGGGGTCCTTTACTCCCACTGGTTTAACCGCGCGATCGGATGTCCAGCCAGACTATTCCTATGTCCCCGCGTATACATAATACATACATACATACATACATACAAGCGGGGAAAAAACAACAACCCAATCTAGCAACATTGTCATCAATGGCCTAACTGTCTCACCGATATCTGATCAGGACTGTTACAGATACCTGGGGATAGATGAGAACATATCCTATATCTGTAATAAAGGACGTGTAACCAGGGAATACTACACCCGATTAAGAAAGATCTGGTCATCAGAACTCTCTGCGCAAAACAAAACAGTGGCTCACAATATGGTTGCTGTGACTGTCCTAACACCAACGTTTGGAATACTCAATTAGAAGATAGACGAAATCCGAGCAGTTGATGTTGGAACTCGAAAAATACTGAACAACACCGGAAACTTCCACATCAACAGTGACATAGACCGCCTTAACTTGAAACGTAAACAGGGAGGCAGAGGCCTAACATCAGTCCAGACAACATTTGAATGTCGCATCATATCTCTCCGACAACATCTACGAACCTCGAAGCGTAGGAGCCCGTTTCTCGAGTAAGTCTATCTGCATGAAACAGATAAGATCATGAGAGTTGGGAAGGAACTCCTTGGGAGATAATCCCTGTGTGATAATTAAAAACTCACACCCAGGGATGTCGCTCAGCAGTATCGCAGTGAATCTATGGATGAAAAACTGCATGCCTATCAGCAAAATATCATGCATGGATATGTTGCCAGGAAGCTCCAGAGTGAGAGTAATATAGATAAGGAAAGTAGTCTATCTTGGACCAACAACCGCTATATTGGCTCCCACTTTGAAGGATACGCTTTTGCAATCCAGGAACAGGAGATTAGCACGAAATACCTGATTCACAAAAGAGATAGGGATGCAGGCAAAACACCTAGATGTGATAACAAGTGCAGACTCTGCAGAACTAACATCGAGGATATCACCCATGTCATCAGCAGCTGTCCAAAGATGTCATCGCGGTACTATCGTAAAAAAGATAGCCCCGATAATAAACACATTAAAAGCTACAACAATATGGAAGACATCCATGTACATAATATGAAAGAGTACTGGTGGAATGTTCCAGTAAAAACCCCAATAAAATGCAGGCATAACAGACCAGATATTATGATATGGGACAGGGAGAAAAAAACATGCACAGTAGTGGAAATTAGCTGCCCAGCAGATGCCAATATAATATCAAAGATTAGTGAAAAGGAGAACATTTATGCAGAATTGATGAGAAATCTGCAGATACTCCACCCTGATTACACCTTCAGATTTATGCCTGTGATTATTGGGGCACTGGGATATGTTAGTAACTGCTTCAATACAAATCTTGAGAAGCTAGGCTTCACAGGAACAGAAAGAACACAACTAGTTAGGAAACTACAAGTACAATCCATTAATGGAACAGTAAAAATATGTAAAACATTCCAAAAATTTTGCATCTAATAACTGCATATACACCTGTACAGATACAAAGCATATACACATGCATACATACAACTCAAAACATCCACATCCACACATACAATAACATCCATATCTACACATACATGCATACATACATAATCTACCTAGTTGATGTGTAAAATCCAATGAGAGAGTCTTGTGTCTATGTTAGAAACCGACTCTCTCTCTGTTGGTAAAACTTTGTGAAATTATAAAACCAGAAGAACATACATACATACATATATGTATGATCAAATACCATCAACACTATCTCCACCACCATCATCCCACCACATATCATATTTCACCTGTCACTCCTATGACCTACATAAATAGCATATTTCTTCTATTTCAAACTGGACACCTATCGCCCAATATAACCGTCACCATTATAATCACTGCTACAGCAATCACCGCCATCACCAGCACACCATTTCACCATCGCCGTAACCACACCTCTTTAAACACGACCACACTCCTTCACCACCACCACTACCCCTACCTCCACCACAGCCACAACCACCACCGACAATACCAACAACACCACACAACAGATAACTGCGTTCTCTTTTCTTCGTTCTTATTTCTGATCTACCTACTTTCTTCGCTTCTTACATAGCTGCTGCTGCTTCTCTAGATATGACACTCTATACATACATACATCCACACATACAATAACATCCATACATGCACACACATGCATGCATGCAGTCATGCATACATGCAATCATGCATACATGCGTACATGCATACATAATCTACCTATTTGATGTGTAAATTCCAATGAGAGAGTCTTGTGTCTATGTTAGACCCACCTTTCAGCAAATTTACTGGGGGGCAGCACTTCTCTCTCCACCCTCACCTTCCTTTCCAAGTGAAACTTGAAAAAGTTGATGAGGGATTGGCCGAAAAGAAAAGTGTCTGTCTTCAGTCCTTTCAACCTCGTCCACCATACAACCTCTTTCGCTACTGCCACCAGACAGAGGAAAATTGCCTGCCCTTCCTGGCCTAAAGAAGGCAGCGGGTTGATCTTCGCCATGGACTCGGCCGATAGCCGGATCCGTTCTACACGCGACAACAGCTGTTCAACATAACTCCACAAGTCAGTAATGCACGGACACTGGACGAGTGCGTGCAGAACGGTTTCGTCGCTCTGCGCGCATCTCGGGAAGGTCCGTCTGACAGCACTGCCGTGCCTGTAGAGTTTATCTCGAACAGGCAGTGCCCCCCGGTAGCACTGGCAAGCGAAGGATTTTTGGAAATTATCCATCGTCCCCGGCTCGAAAGTCCTCCGGTACAGACTGGTTAGTTCAACTTCGTTGACTCTCAGAGCCTCTCCGAGTGCGTCGTCGCACTTGCCCACCACTAATCCTCTATAGAACTCGAGAGTGGAAGTTCCACTGACCGCATTGCCCGCCTGGTAGAGGGCAGTGAGTGCCTGGCAGCATTCCAGATGCCAGTCACCCAGTCTCGGTCTCTTCTTGACCCAGGACTGCAGCTCAGTCAAAGAAACGAGCTGCGGAAAGGCCCGTCTGACAAACGGCGACCACACCTGTTCACCATTTAGACAGAATATCTGGAGATGCCGCAGCCTCAGCGCGTTCCTGCGCATCATTAGCCACGGCATGCCCAACCCTCCACGTAGAGGGTGCTGGCAGCAGATGGACCGCCTCACCAGCGGAACCTGACCCCTCCACAAGAATTTGAAGAGGAGCCGCTCTAAGATGGCGAGGCGCGAATCGGGGCAAGGGACGACGGTCAGACGGTAGTAGATGACGGACGCGATGTACGCGTTCGCCACCTCCGCCCGACCTTTCAGTGATAGCTTCATCCCAGCCCATTTCTGGGTGAGACTGGCTACCCTGCCCGTCACCTCGTCCCAATTCTTATCCACCTGGAGGTCTGGCCCGAACCAAACCCCTAGCAACTTTACTGGTCTGTCCGTCCAGCGCCTAACGACGCTGCTGGACGGCATGGACTTGCCTCTCCAGGTACCGAGTTGCAAGCCCACCGACTTTTCCGGGTTAAGTTTTGCTCTCGTCAACCTTTCATATTCCTCCAATAAGTTGCCGACCACCTCGATTTCTGAGGTGTCCGACACCATCACGGTGATGTCGTCCGCATAAGCCGACACAGCCTTTCCGCGTCCCGGTTTGAGCGGGATGCCCTGCAACAGCTCCAGCTTCCGCAGTAAAGGCTCGAGAGTCAATACGTACAGAAGGGAGGAGAGAGGGCACCCTTGACGGACCGATCGGGAGACTTGAAACGGTTCCGAGAGGTGGCCATTAATTTTGACCATCGAGCAGGTGCCGCTGTGTATTGCAGCGATCCAGCTTCTGAGACGGGGCCGAAGCCAGCCGCCTTGAGGACAGCCTCCAGGTACCGATGGTCGACCCTATCGAATGCTTTCGATGGATCTAAATTGATCAGAGCCCCACCGAAGCTAGGTTTACACCCTACCCTCTCTATGATGTATCTCATTAGGTGGAGGTTGTCGTGTATGGACCTGGTTGGGATTTTGCAAGTTTGCGCCTCCCCAACCAAATCCCCGACGACAAGCGCCAACCTCTTCGCTAACACCCTGGCCAAAATCTTAAACTCTGTGTTGAGCAGAGTTATGGGCCTGAAATTGTCTGTGTCCCTCTTGTTCTCGTCTTTCCTTATCAGCGTCACTACGCCCCGGCTCACAGAACTGGGAATACTCCCGTTTTGCTGCCAGTTGCAGTAGACGGCTTCGAGGAGATTGGAGAACAAGTCTGGCATATTTACGTAAAGCTGGTAGGGCAGACCATCCAAACCGGGTGACTTGCGCCTCATGCAGCCGACAAGGGCATCCTGAATCTCGGCTGAAGTAATTGGCCTTTCGCAGCGCCCAGCGTCAGTCGTTGAGAGTTGCGGCAAGCCATTGAGGTAGGGACTGAAGTCCGCCACCATCTCTGACCCGCCACTTCCCCCGAACAACCGAGCAAAATGTTGGCGAAAGGCCTCACACATCCTCTTGGAATCGCTCAGCTCGTGTCCGTCTCGGTCTGTCAAAGACCGAATCGTGGTTTTATTACCACGCTGCGCCTCTGCCACGCGGGCCCATCGAACAGCTTTGGTTCCCTCGTTTCTCAGAGTACGCGCCTTAGCTCTGACAATGCAACCTTCGTGTTTCGCATTGAAGAAATGGTCTAATGCCATTCTCGCCGCTAGCACGTCAGTTGCAATGCCACTACAAATAGCCTCGTCTAACTTATCTACCAACTCCCCCTCCTTTCTATTTTTCTCTAACGCTACTTCTTTGCTAAACTCTATCGACATTACTCTAATCTCTCTTTTGAGAGCCCCCCACCATCTATTGTTGACGACTCCCCCTGTCAACTTTTTCATAACTAAATTGTTGACCTGGTCCCTGTAAGCCTTACGTGCCGGAAATGACATGTTTAGCTTCCAGTAACCAGGTCCTAACCTACGCGTCTTATCTAGGTCGACCACACAAATCACAAACTTGTGATCTGAATAGGCGACTGTTTCAAAACGTGGAGAGCTTACACTATTTCTGTCTATTTTCCTAATGAATATCCTGTCTATATACGATCTAGATGACCCTATGCGGTTAGCCCAGGTCCACACTGGCGCATTAGGGAAATCTAGTCAGTACCTGTCAGACAGTTGGAACTGGCTGATCAGGTTCTTGAGGCTTTTGCACCCCCCGCTCCTATCGGATACTTCCACACAGTCCTAGCGTGCGTCTAAGATGCCGTTCCAGTCTCCCGCTAACAGTAAAGGGCGAGACGTACCCAGAAAGGCTTCCAGGTGTCTAAAGAAGTCCGGCCGTCCTGCCCCAGTAGGAGCATAGACGGCCACGAGTCTAAAGGCACCACCTTCGTTATTGTTCACGCCCAGGACCACCAACTTCCCGTCTGGGTCCCGGAAAATCGACCTTACCTCGAGATCCAGGCCTTTCCTAAACAGCACTGCCACCCCGCCTCCCATTTCCGGCCGGCTAACAGATGCAAAGGTCTGATAGTCGTCGAAAATGGGGGCTAGTACGCGCGTGTCGGAAATCCTGGTCTCGCTGACGGCAATTCCATCCATTTCTATAGATCTGAGGTCGTTGAGCAGGTGACCCTGCTTCCAGGACGATCTCAGGCCTCGAACATCCTACTCTTAATACGGCCATGTTGGCAGATTAAAAAGAGAGAGAGGAAAGGTTTACTTACCTTCCGGGCTCTTGTGAAGGTCGGGTTGTTCGACCTCCATAGTTGGTGGGGTTTCTTTTGGGAACCCCTTTAAAAGTCTTGAAGTTGGTTTTACGTTCGGGGTTCCCACGTCCCGAGGAAAGCTGTCTCGTATTTCTTTGTATAATTCGATCGACATTCGCACCAGAACCCAATCTTCCGGCACGCGAAATGTGCTCGATTTAAAAATTCCCCCCTCTTTTTGTATATTTTCACTTCGTGCTACGAGGGCCATCAGTTCCTTGTTGGCCCTCCTGACGAGCACGAAGTTTTGTATATTTTGTTGGTGTGATTTTATTTGTTTGCGTGGCTGTGGTGGTGATGGTTTTGGTGGTGTTGTTTCGGTTGTGTCTGTGTTTGTTGTGAGTGCGGTGTCTGTGGTTTCAGATGTTTGTGTGTATATTTGTTCTTGCGTCTGTTTAGGTTGTTTGCGTTTGGGGGATTCTGGTGATGGTGATGGTGGTGTTCATGTTGGTGTTATTGGAGAGATATTTGCGTGGGTGGCGTCTGTGTTTTTTATTGTGAGTGATTTTGTGCTTTGTTGAGTTTTTTTTTTTCTTTTTGTGTTTCCTTTTTTGTATTTTGGGGGATTTTGGTTTTCCCTCATCTTCACTACTGGTAGATGAGGGGTCTGTGTCTGTAAGTGTGTCTGTATGTATGTTTATGGTTTTATTGGTGTGTGTATTTTTTGGGGGAGGGGGAATTTGATAGCTTTCCTCGTTTCCCCCCTAGGTGGTCAATGTTGGTGGTGGTCTTTCTATTGGTGTTGTTGTTGGTGGTTTTGCCGGTGCAGGTGTTGGTTGTGGTCCTCGTCCCGGCGTCGGCAGCAGTGGAACCTTTCGACCCCTTGCCTCTTTCAGCAGTTGAGGGCAGAAGGCTCGCAAATGGGTTTTTCCCCACAAACAAAACACTGCGGCCTTTTGCCTTCGGTCATAATGTGAATGACTGTCCCATTCTGAAGGCGGATGTGGTCCGGGATTGTCTTCACATTCTCGAGCCTGATCTGGAGAAGGATCTCCAGGTCAACCCCGGACCAGTCCTCTCTGGCCGTTCTGGTCACTTCTATAGGGACGGTATCCGTCCCCTCCACAATCACACATCCCAGAAGCCACCACATGTCAAGTCCTGGTGGGATTCTGGGAATGTGGAGACGAGCCGTTCTTTTTCCCATGTGGGAGGGGTACATTATGACCTTGCTGGTTTTGCAAGGAGTCATAGCGTGTTTCATAGCGAGGGCTTCTGACTTGAACAACACCGAAATGGTGCCGTACTGTCTGCCCCTCTCTATGTATTCGGTGTCTTCTCTGATGCACCTCAGCGCTACTTCGACATCTTCTTGTGGGATTAAAGCTGCCCTTTTGGTTTGTGCTGAGATGCATCTATAATGCACCGTTCTGCGCTCCACTGCCTCAATAGCTTCTACCGGGACAGTTAAGTTGGCCCAGGTTTGCTCTTGCTTGATGAGCTTCCATGCCTGGGCCAACCTTTCATCTTTGTTTGAGAGGTCCATGTTGAAGCATGGCCTCTTTTTTGCTGCTGCCGCAGCGAAAGTGTTCTTTTTGTTTTCGTTGGGGGTGTTGTTGTCGTTGTCGTTGTTCTTGTTGGTGTTGTTGTTAGCACTGTCGCTGTTATCATTGTTGTTTTTGTTGCCACCGTTGTTCTCGGTGCAGTTGGTATTGTTGATGTTGGTGTTGTCGCTATTTGTTTTCATGTTAGTGGTGTTGATATTGTTGTTGCATTTGTTATTTTTTTTTTTTTGTTATCTGAATTTTCGTTGTCGCTGTTACTGTCATTTTTTCAAAATTAGAGTTCTCAATGGTATCATTGGTGTCTTTGTTTACTTTGTTTGTGGTGGTGTTTGTGTTATCAGTTTGTGTTAATTTCGCTGTAGCGCTCCTCTCAACTTCTACGTCGTTGTCGCACGACGGCAGACATATCGCTGGGGGCGTGGTTCAGCCATGTTTTTTTTTCTCCGTAAATTTTTTAATATGTAAAAAAAAGTTCAAATATTTGGGCCAAAAGGCCCAAATATTATACTTTCCCCTTCACAGGGCAAAGTCTAAGGGCTTATATCCCTTACACAACAAGAAATATTTAACAACAAATAATTTTAACAGGTAAATAAAGCGACTTACTGGGAGCGAGCCAAAAAGACGTCCGAACAGATCAATAATAATAATAATAATAATAATAATAATGAGTACAATATAAGTACATCACAAGTCTAAACACCTAAAGATGCATGTGTGTGTATGTGTGTTCTTTCTTGAACTTGGCGGGCCTTGTTGTCTCTTGAGGTCACTGGTTGTGACTTCATGATAACTCGTATGAACATAAAGCAAGATAAATGCAACTGTAATAATAATAATAATAATAATAATAATAATAATAATAATAATAATAACAACAATAATAATAACGACAACAACAACAACAATAATAATATACACACATATATATACACACACACACACACACATAAACATATCTACAGACACACATGATAGCAGCTAACAGCGCTGCGATCGAATGTGGCTTTTTAGCCCAGCCAATGATCTAAAATGTCTTGCACAGGGTTGGCAACCAAAACATTCACTGGGAATAGCCGGCTGTGGTTGGAGTTCGTGTACTTTTGCATGTCGTTTGAGCCCTCCTGCTGATTTACATTCTCTACCACATGCTTGGCAGGTATGATGAGTAGCATCTCCAACAGCAGCCTGGTAGTCAACGACTGGTCTCACTTTATGACTGCGAAGATGACTTTCGAGTCCAGTTTTGCTGAGGCAGAGTCTCGCACAGATGCTACATGTCAGCGCCATAGGAGGACCTTTGCCGTCTGGAAATGCAACAGTAATGCCCTTCCTCACATCCCGCTTTACTTTCGCGTATGCGATTCGAGATGCCTCAAAGGCAACTTTCCCCTCATGTACAGTCTTTCTCCATTTATTACGATCAGCAGCAACATTTTCCCATGTATCAGCAGAGACGTAAGCGTCTTTCAAAGATGCTTTCAAGGAATTCTTATACCTCTTTCTTGGTTTATGTGGAGGTCGTTTTCCTTTAACCAACTCTCCATAAAGGAGTTGTTTTGGTATTCTAGAATCCTTCATCCTGGTAAGGTGACCACTCCAACGGAGTCTTTGCTTAAGCACAAGAGCCTCTATACTGTCACACAGAGAGCTTTCCAAAATCTCGACATTACTGATGCGGTCGCTCCAGTGAACGCCATGGATCCGTCTGAGACACATCTGATGGAAACGCTCCAATTGCTTAAGGTGGTGTCGATATGTGACCCAGGTCTCACAGGCATAAAGAAGAGAAGAGAGCACACATGCCTTGTACACCTTTACCTTCGTCTTCTCGCATATGTCTCGCTAACCCCAGAGTCGCCTTTCTAGCTTTCCGAAAGCATCACTTGCTTTCCTAATCCTGAGTGGGATTCCATTATCAAGGTTGCTGTATCGATTGACAGTGCTTCCTAGGTAGACAAACTGATCAACCACTCCAAGTCGTTTACCATACACATAGATATTTGGTTCACTGTACTGCCTACCAGGGGCAGGTTGGTACATAACGACGGTTTTCTTGAGACTGACAGTAAATTCTAGGGCAGTGCAAGCATCAGAAAATGCATTCAAAATGTGCTGCATATCACTCTCTGTGAGCGCTACAAGAACACAATCATCTGAATACAAGAGGTCTCATATGATTGATGTAAATACTTTTGCTTTTGCAGCAAAGCGCCTGATGTTAAATATGCTGCCTGAGGTTCGATATCGGATGTAAACACCATGCTCGTAATTCCTGAATGCAATATAGAAAACCATTGCAAAGTATATGGCAAACAGGGTCGGTGCTGGAATATCCCCCTGTTTCACTCCATTTTTTTTTACTGAGATAGGCTTCGACATGTTACCTCCGACATTAACTCAAGCCTTCATGTCGTCATGGAAAGACCTAACCAAAGCAAGGAACTTATCAGGACAACCAAGTTTCTGGAGAACCTTCCATAATGCATTTCTGTTTACAGCATCGAAAGCTTTTGTCAGATCGACAAAACCCTGATACAGATCCAAACCTTGTTCCATGCACTTCTGGAGCTGTCTAGCTGAGAAGATCATATCAGTAGTGCCGCGTCCAGCACAAAAACCAGATTGACTTTCAGGAAGAACACAATCTGCAATGTGTGTCAGCAGACGGTCCAGAAGCACCCTACATAAAACTTTCCCTACGGCAATGATATATCTTTGTAGTTCCCACAATCATTCCTGTTACCCTTTCCCTTGTACAAGACCACCATTACTGCATCTCTCCAGTCCTCAGGTATGGATTCATTAGCCCATATCCTGCCAAACAAAGAGTGAAGATGTTGTAGAAGACTCTCACCACCATATTGTAGGAGCTCTGCATGTGTGCCATCCATACCTGGAGACTTTCCACTGTTCAGCTTCGAGATAGCTACCGCAACCTCCACAAGCGTCGGAGGTTCTGCGAGAGCTACTTTCACAGGACTTTCTGGAATGAGATTGAGGAAATCTTCATTGACGAGAAACGGCTGATTCAAAAATTCATGAAAGTACTCGCGCCACCTTCGTAGAATTCCTTGTGAATCACGAAGAAGTTCTCTGTCATCCTTACTGCAAAGCGGTGTCACCAGAGAAGAAGACGTTCCGTAAACTTCACGCAAGAGACTGTACAACAGCTTTGTCTTATTGGAATCTGACGCAGCTTGTATCTCATCAGCCTTCTCACTCCACCACTAATCCTTCATCTGAGAAAGACTCCGCCTAACATGTGATTTCACATCCTTGAGTTCCTTATGCAACATATTCTTCTCCTGTGGTTTTGCTGTCAAGTAGCGTGACAGAGCACGCCTCTTATCAGCCAACAAAACTTCTATATGTTGATCATTCTCATTAAACCAGTCTTGATGTTTTCGCTGCACCAATCACAGAACACGCCTGCCTACATCATAAACCGACTTTTTAAGGGTCGGCCAATCCTCACCAAGATCTGCAGCAACCTGCATCTCTTCTCGCAATGTCCTCTTCATAGTCTTATCCCTAAGACGAGCAGCATTCAATCTTCTGGGCAGGGTAACACTAGGAGCCCGGATTTTACGTTTAGTGATTAGTTTCACTTTTGCGAGTACCAGGCGGTGGTCCGTCCAGCACTCAGCTCCACGAAGAGCACGAACACACTGCACATCCCGTCTGTCACGCATCCTGACAAGGACGTAGTCCAAAAGATGCCATTCCTTAGATGCAGGATGCATCCATGTAGTCTTAAATTTGTTCTTTTGTTGGAACATGGTGTTGGTAACATACAGATCCAGCTCCTCACACATCTGCAGCAGGAGCATACCATTGTTGTTACACTTTCCCACCCCATGCCTTCCGATTACATTCCATGTGTTAAAATCCCTACCCTCTCTAGCATTAAAGTCACCAAGCACGATGACTTTGTCTGCCTGAGGGATATTTCTTAAAACACCTTTCAAGGCATGGTAAAAGGACACTTTTTCTTCATCGACAGAATTCATAGTTGGAGCATACACACTCACCAGGGTAGCATATCTTCCTCTGTCCAGCGGAACTCTCATGGACATAAGACGCTCACTAATCCCCACTGGGAATTCTTCTAATTTATCCACAAGAGCAGTCTTAACAGCAAATGCTACCTCAGCCTCTCTTCTGGTTCCTTCATCTCTTCCTTTCCAGAAGAATGTATATTCTCCACAAAATTCCATAAGATGACCATCTCCAGCTAACCTCGTCTCAGATAAAGCCACGATGTCAAGATCGTAACGTCGAAGCTCCTTTGCAACAAGAGCGGTCCTTCGTTCAGGACGTTCAAAGGAATCCCTGTCAAGCACCGTCCGTACGTTCCAGCAGCCAAGACTAAATGCCTTGTTTGGCTCTATTATAGTGGCACGATGACGAGCGGGCCCAGGCTGTGATAACCTGGGGGCCCTGCCCCTATTGCCAATTATCTCTTTTGTTCCAGAACCCTTATTGCTAATTATCTTTTTTATATTGTTTTGGAACATCATTGAATTGGGAAAAAAAAAGTAATAATAATAGTAACAATAATAATAATAATAATAATACACTATTAATAATTATTAATTAATGCACTCGTGCAATGCCTGTGCGTGAAGAATATTTTTAAAGTGAGGAAAAACTGTGCGCCGAGCCAATCCCATTCTCTGAGCGACAGTAGCTATAACCCGAAAAGAAGAAAAGATCAATATCATCGGTAACTACTGAGCCGCAGGTTTTATGTCGGAGTTAACCCAGTTTCCTCAGTTGCCTTCTCCTAGAAGAATGCCCTGATAAGGGCTAGGGGTCCTTCACTCCCAGTGGTTTAACTACGCGATCGGGTATCCAGCCTGACTATTTCTATGTCCCCGCGCATAAAAGAAAATCTTACTTATTGACACGCATACGTACGTCATACACACACGCACACATATACATACGCGGGCACACACCAACACTCATGCATTCAAACAAACAAACACACGCTACTCACTTACACACACGCTACTCACTTACACATACACACGCACACACACACGCTACTCACTTACACATACACACGCACACACACACATACACACACACACACACACACACACACATATATATATATATATATATATATTACCGTCATTACTGATACAAGATTATGTCAACATACATACATGGTGGCTGCCAACTCGTTTTCGAGTACGGCTACTACTTTATATCCATGTAGGAGAACCCCTACCGATGCGCTGAACGAGTGCGACTTTTTAGTCCAGCCAGCAACTTGAAAACTCTGGTACAAACACTACACTTGTGACAATTATTGACACATAGTGTTGGGCCCATGGTACCATGTGACGACAAGTTCAAAGAGATCTCCAGATATAAAGCAATGCCTGTGCCGTGAAGCTTTTATAGTAAGCAAAGGCACTGCACAAAGCCAGTCCGACTCTCTTTACCAAAAAGAAGAACAAGTCAATATCATTGGATACCATCAGAGTTGCAGGTGTTATATCAGAGTTTTCCTTCTCCCAGAATTCTGCCTTAATAAAGGCTAAGGGGTCATCTCTCCCGGTGATTTTGGATGGCCATTGACTCTTAAGAGCGCCTTTGCCCTTTGACAGGTTTTATTTTTAGTCCTGCAGGATGTCCAAAGTCACCCACCTCACCAAGAAACTTTAATATGGTCATCGGAAATCTCTGCGCACAATAAAACAGTGGCTCACAATGTGTTTGTTGTGCCTGTCCTAACACCAACGTTTGAAATACTCGATTGGACGATTGATGAAATCCGAGCAATTGATGTTAAAATCCGAAAAATCCTAAACAACACCGGAAACTTCCACATCAACTGTGGCATGGACGCCTCTACTTGAAACGTTAGCAGAGAGGCGGAGGCCTAACTTCAGTCCAGACAGTATTTGAGCGTCGCATCATTTCCCTCCGACAACATTTACGAACCTTCAAGCGTAGGAGCCCATCCATTGATCAAGATTGTCTACATGAGACAGATAAGATTATGAGAGTTCGGAAGGAACTCCTTGAAAAATGTTCCCTGCATGATAATCAAAACCTGACACTCAGGGAAATTGCCCAGCAATATCGCAGTGAATCCATGAATGAAAAACTGCATGCTTATCAGCAAAAAATCATGCATGAGTATATTGCCAGGAGGCTCCAGAGTGAGAATAATATAAATAAGCAAAGTAGTCTATCTTGGACCAACAACCGTTATATTGGCTCTCGATTTGCTTTAGCAATCCAATTACAGGAAATCATTACAAAATACCTGATTCACAAATGAGATAGAGATTCACAAAAGGGAATGGCAAAGCACCTAGATGTGACAACAAATGCAGACTCTGCAGAATTAACATCGAAGATGCCACCCATGTCATAAGCAGCTGTCCAAATATGTCATCACGGTACTATCTATCTGTGAGACATGATGTAGTGGCCAAAACACTATATAATGTAATCCATAGAAAAGATATCCCCGACAATAAACATATTGAAAGCTACAGCAATGTGAAGACATACATATACATAATATGAAAGAGTACTGGTGGAATGTTCTAGTCAAATCGCCAATAAAATGCAAGCAAATCAGACCAGATATAATGATATGGGACAGGGAAAGGCATGCACAATAGTGGAGGTTAGCTGCCCTACAGATGCAAATATACTATCAAAGGTTAACGAAAAGGAGAATATCTGTGCAGAACTAATGAGAAATCTACAGATATTTCACTCTGACTATACCTTCAGATTTATACCTGTAATTATTGGGTCACTGGGATATGTTAGTAACTGCCTCAGTACAAATCTTGAGAAGCTGGGCTTCACAGAAACAGAAAGAACACAACTAGTTAGGAAATTACAAGTACAATCCATTAATGGAACAGTAACAATATGTAAAGCATTCCAAAAATTCTGCATATAATAACTGCATGTACACTTGTACAGATACAAAGCATATACACATGTACACATACAACTCAAAACATCCATATCCACAAATACAATAACATCCATACCTCCACACACACGCACGCATGAAGATATGCAGACATCTCTCTCTCTCTCTCTCTCTCTCTCTCTCTCTCTCTCTCTCTCTCTCTCTCACTCTCTCTCTCTCTCTCCCTCTCTCTCTCTCACTCTCTCTCTCACTCTCTGTCTATTGGTACAAAAATTTATGAAATTATAGAACCTGAAGAACATACATACATACATACATACATACATACATACATACATACATACATACATACATACATACATACATACATACATACATACATGGTGGCTGCCTACTCGTTTTTGAGTACGGTCACTACTTTATATCCATGTAGGAGAGCTCCTACCGATGGGCTGAACGAGTGTGACTTTTTAGTCCAGCCAGCGTCTTGAAAACTCTGGTACAAACACTACACTTGTGACAATTATTGACATATAGTGCTGGGCCCATGGTACCATGTGACGACAAGTGCAGAGAGATCTCCAGATATAAAGCAATGCTTGTGCCGTGAAGCTTTTATAGTGAGCAAAGGCACTGCACAAAGCCAGTCCCACTCTCTTAACTAAGATGATATTTACCAAAAAGAAGAACAAGTCAACATCATTGGATACCATCAGGGTTGCAGGTGTTATATCAGAGTTTTCCTTCTCCTAGAATTCTGCCTTGACAAAGGCTAAGGGGTCATCTCTCTCGGTGATTTTGGATGGCCATTGACTCTTAAGAGCTCCTTTGCCCTTTGACACGTTTTGTTTTTAGTCCTGCACGATGTCCAAAGTCACCCTCCTCACCAAGAAACCTTGGTGGGGTTGCCAGTTTAGTCGCCAACGACCCGACCATGAGACAGGTTGTACTGGGATACATACATACATACATACATACATACATACATACATACATACATACATACATACATACATACATACATACATACATACATAACCTGGAAATAAAAACTGCCACCAAATTAAAGCACAACCGGCCTGATATTGTTGTTTGGGACCACACATTGAAAACGTGTTCTGTTGTGCAGATTAGCTGCCCACTTGATGTAAACGTTGTCAGAAAAATACAGGAGAAGGAGGACATCTACGGACCATTGATGAGGAGTTTACAAATCCAGTATCCAAGATACGCCTTTAGCTTCATACCCATCATTATTGGAGCTACGGGTTTTACACCAACCCACTTCGACCAATGTATAACTGAACTCGGATTTGCGGGCAAAGAGCGCAGCTCCCTAAATCATAGTCTACAAATGGCTGCGATAGCTGGCACCTTCAAAATTTGCAAAACATTCTTGCGATTCAAGGGATGACAATTTCTTTTCTTTTACAACCTTGCCACCAGGAAGGTGGCCGGTCAAAATTATATTCGAAATTAAGAGAAAGAGAGAACACATACATACATACATACATACATACATACATACATACATACATACATACATACTATGAAAGAGAAGAGTACAGGTGGAATGTTCCTGTCAACATCCAAGTAAAATGTACATAACAAACCAGACATAACGATATGGGACAGAGAAAAGAAGGCATACACAGTAACGGAAATCCACTACCCAGCAAATGATAATACAATGTTACGGATTAGATAAAATGAGAACATCCATGCTGAACTAATGAGGGATCTGCAGATACACTGAACTGACTATAACTTTAGATTTGTTCCTGTGATCATTAGGGCATTTGAATATATTACTAACTGCCTCAGCGCATATCTTGAGAAGCTGGTTTTCACAGACGCAGAAGATTCACGGCTAATTAGAAAATTACAATCATGATCCATTAATGGAACTGTAAATATTTGTCAAACATTCCAGAAAGCATGTAATAACTTCACATACACATTTATAGATATAAAAACACTTGTATATTACTCTGATACTCTGATACGTGTTGCAGCCGACAGGCTGAGGTCATACTGAGGAACCGCCATTGCGCATATAACTCGAACAATCCACACATGAAATGACATCCACATTTGCACACATATACATATAGACACATATATATAGACACATATACATATAGTCACATATACATATAGTCACATATACATATAGACACATATATATATAGACACATATATATATAGACACATATATATATAGACATATATATATATATATATATATATATATATATATATATATATATATATATATATATATATATATATATATATAGACACATATATATATATAGACACATATACATATAGTCACATATACATATAGATACAAATACATATAGACACATACATATAGACACATGCAAACAGACATATATAACTATCTAGTTGATGTTGTTTAAATTCCAGTGAAAGAGCCTAGTTACATATATATATATATATATATATATATATATATATATATATATATATATATATAATAATAGTAATAATAATAAATTTGAAGACTAAAATCCAAAGAGGGCTCGATAAGGATGAATATATATCAAATATATAAGAACCGTAGAGCAAATATTTATTAAAATAACAGATTAAAGTTTAAGCAAAGACAACCACACCCAATATAAGTTACACTGGGAGATCCTAGCTAGGCCTAGATCGTATAACGGAAATAAAAGACCATGTGACCTCTGCGCCGCTGAGGCCCTGGAAATACTCTACGCCACAGACCACATCTTAAACAAAAAATCTGAGGCAATTTCGGCTTGTAAACATAAATTGCACAAAACTTTCCTGTATTACAGCCCCACATTATACCCTAACGGATAGTACGATCTATACGTGGATATTTTACGTCTTGATGTGGTAGCTAAGTATATGTTATGTTTATACCATTACTTATTTGCATAGGTAAGTATATATTACCCGTATGTTTTGTGAAGGTACGCATACTTTCTCGTACGTATATTTGATTGTATATGTTATGGCGGATAATTTTATATATTCTGGTACATATGGTTTGGTTATGTGTATACGGGAGTTTTGCGTCTGTGTGAGTATGCAGGTTCCTACATATATAGGGTGTGTGTATATGTGTACTTCATGTTTTGGTTGACGTACGTCTCCGAACATTTGTGTATTTACATGTAGGTATGTGTGTGCGCTTGTTATATAGGTATTTATTTATTTATATACGTTTATTTAATTACTTATTTATTTGTATACACGCACACGCACACATACACACACATATGTATATATGCGTGGTTTTGTATATCTATGGCGAGTGTTTTCGCGCATGCTTGTGTATGTACGTATTTGGATGCGTGTATGTATTTATTTAATTTCAATTACCTCTGTATTGTATTTTATTTACTTTATTCTTAACTCTGAAGCGGAGAATCATTCGGTTTCCTAGTTAGAATTTTAGTCTACGACTTCAGCTATACCATTTACGTGGTTTTGTCTTTGCGTGCAATTGTTCTCCACGCTCCACATATGACGTATTATCTTCGTTTTTTCCGTTCATTGCCAGAGAACGTCTCTATGAACCACCTAAGAGAACGTTAGTCTACGACTTCTTTTATACCATAAACGTGGTTCTGTCTTTGCGTGTAATTGTTTTTCACCGCTCCAAATAATGACGTATTATATTCGTTTTTTCCCGTTCTTTGCCAGGGAACCTTTCCACGAACCAAAGTATCGTCTTCCTGTCTTCCTCCGGTTGCAACGTTTTTTGAAATATCCACTTCTGCGTTTACAGATTGACTTTGTTAGTTTCAGAAGATCCCGTTAAGGGTGAAAGCAGCGTTTCTTTGCTTAAACTTTAATCTGTTATTTTTATAAATAAATATATATATATATATATATATATATATATATATATATATATATATGTATAAATGAAAGGTATAGAAAACACTGCAGCGAAAAGCCAACAGCATTCCATAATATATATATATTGTATATATATATATATATATATATATATACGTTGGGGCTAGACGTCCATCGATTCCGATGATGAGAGATCGAGTTGTTCAAACAACGGAAAAGCTTTCTCCTGAAATGGAAGTGGCTGAGCATTCCATAGACATGTACATAGTTAAAGAAATTCTCAGGGAGATTCAGCGTATCATGGAGAGCGACAAGATTACAAATACGATTCATTTTTGCCAGCTGAGTTGGCTGGAGAAACGTAAAATAAGGTATCTTGCTCAAGGTCACAACGCGTCGCAAGAAATTGAACTCATGACCTTACGTATGCGAGCCGAATACCCTGGCCATAAAGCCACGTGTCTTCACAATAGATACGTAAATACATACACACATGATGACTGCCCCCTCGCTATCGGGTATGGCCATTGCACGATATACCATTATTAATAATTATCAGTTAAGGCTATCGTGCAATGCCGATGCGTGAAGATTTTTTTTAAGTTGAGGAAAGATTGTGCACTGAGCCAATCCCACTCTCTGAGCGACAGTAGCTATAACATGAGAAGAAGAAAAGATCAACATCATCAGTAACTACTGAGCCGCAGGTTTCATGTCGGAGTTATCCCAGTTTCCTGAGTTGCCTTCTCCTAGAAGAATGTCCTGACAACCGGCAACCCCACTTAGTTTACTTGGTGAGGAGGGTGATTTTGGACACCCTACAGGACAAAAAACAAAACCTGACAAAGGGTGGAAGAACTCATAAGAGTCAACGGCCATCCAAAAATGTGTAAATATATATATACACATGTACATATGTATGTATATGGGTATATGCATGTGTGCATGTGTATGAATATGCGGGAGGACAGAAATAGTGATGCTGGATACTCGACCGTGCGGTGAAACCACTGGGTGTGAAGGACATACACACATACATACATACATACATACATACATACATACATACATACATACATACATACATACATACATACATACATACATACATACATGCATAATTCATAGTCTACAAATGGCTGCGACAGCTGGCACCTTCAAAATTTGCAAAACATTCTTGTGATTCAAGGGATGACAATTTCTTTTCTTTTACAACCTTGCCACCAGGAAGGTGGCCGGTCAAAAAAATATACTCGAAATTAAGAGAAAGAGATAACATACATACATACATACATACATACATACATACATACATACATACATACATACATACATACATACATACATACATACATGGTGGCTGCCAACACGTTTTCGAGTACGGCCACTACTTTATATCGATGTAGGAGAACCCCTACCGATGCGCTAAACAAGTGTGACTTTTTAGTCCAGCCAGCGACTTGAAAACTCTGGTACAAACACTACACTTGTGACAATTATTGACACATAGTGCTGGGCCCACGGCACCATGTGACGACAAGTGCAGAGAGATCTCCAGATATAAAGCAATGCCTGTGCCGTGAAGGTTTTATAGTGAGCAAAGGCACTGCACAAAGCCAGTCCAACTCTCTTAACCAAGATGATATTTACCAAAAAGAAGAACAAGTCAACATCATTGGATACCATCAGAGTTGCAGATGTTATTACAGAGTTTTCCTTCTCCTAGAATTCTGCCTTGACAAAGGCTAAGGGGTCATCTCTCCCGGTGATTTTGGATGGCCATTGACTCTTAAGAGCTCCTTTGCCCTTTGACGGGTTTTGTTTTTAGTCCTGCAGGATGTTCAAAGTCACCATCCTCACCAAGAAACCTTGGTGGGGTTGCCAGTTTAGTCGCCAACGACCCGACCATACATACATACATACATACATACATACATACATACATACATACATACATACATACATACATACATACATACATACATACATAACGCTTTTGCAATTCAAGAACAGGAAATCAACACGCAATACCTGATTCACAAAAGAGATAGGGATGCAGGCAAAACATCTAGATGTGATAACAAGTGCAGATTCTGCAGAACTAACATCGAAGATATCACCCATGTCATCAGCAGCTGTCCAAAGATGTCATCGCGGTACTATCTACCTATGAGGCATGATATAGTGGCCAAAACACTGTACAATGAAATCCGTAAGAAAGATAGCCCCGATAATAAACACATTAAAAGCTACAGCAATCTGGAAGACACACATATACATAATATGAAAGAGTACTGGTGGAATGTTCCAGTAAAACCCCCATTAAAATGCGGGCATAACAGACCAGATATTACGATATGGGACAGGGAAAAGAAGGCATGTACAGTAGTGGAAGTTAGCGGCCCAGAAGATGCCAATATAATATCAAAGATTAGCGAAAAGCAGAATATTTATGCAGAACTAATGAGAAATCTGCAGATACTCCACTCTGACAATACTTTCAGATTTATGCCTGTGATTATTGGGGCACTGGGATATGGTAGTAACTGCCTCAATATAAATCTTGAGAAGCTAGGCTTCACAGGAACAGAAAGAACACAACTAGTTAGGAAATTACAAGTACAATCCATTAATGGAACAGTAAAAATATGTAAAACATTCCAAAAATGTTGCATCTAATAACTGCATATACACATGTACAGATACAAAGCGTATGCACATGCACACATACAACTCAAAACATCCACATCCACACATACAATAAGATCCATACCTCCACATGCATGCGGACATGCAGACATATCTACCTAGTTGATGTTGTGTAAATTCCAATGAGAGAGTCTTGTAACTATGTTAGAAATCGACTCTCTCTCTCTCTGTTGGCAAACATTTGTGAAATTATAAAACTAGAAGAACATACATACATACAATCATACATACATGATGGCTGCCCCCTCGTTATCGAGTATGGCCATTGCACGATATACCATTATCAATAACTATTAATTAATTCTATCGTGCAATGCCTGTGCGTGAAGATATTTTTTAAAGTGAGGAAAGACTGTGCACTGAGCCAATCCCACTCTCTGAGCGACAGTAGCTATAACCCGAAAAGAAGAAAAGATCAACATATCAACATCATCGGAAACTACTGAGCCGCAGGTTTTATATCGAAATTATCCAAGTTTCCTGAGTTACCTTCTCCTAGAAGAATGCCCTGACATAGGCTAGGGGTCGTTCACTCCCAGTGGTTTAACCGGGCAATACATGTGTATATACATATTTAGACACTTTCGGATGGCCGTTGACTCTTATGAGTTCTTCCGCCCTTTGTCAGGTTTTGTTTTTGTCCTGCAGGGTGTCCAAAATCACTTGGTGGGGTTGATTTAACGAACTTTGCCCGTCCCCAAAATGTGCTGTCCGTGTGCCCAAATTAGAGATCAATCTATGGAAATACGCAGACGACAATATGAGCGTTCTCAAGTAGGTCAATCTCTCTGACGTTGCCAACTAATTTATCATCCTTACTTCCAACATCTCAAAGGTGATAAAAACAAAGGTAATAAATAGTCATTTAAATCGTCACCTTCACTTCCTTCTGTCTATACATTAATGACCTACTTGCTGTTAGTTCTAACCACACATACATACACACACTCACAGCAGCATACACACATATTTACAGATACACACATACACACACATACATAACTACATACACAGACGATATCACCATTCACTCCGCCTTACCTTTCCACATGCCCATGTAATCCAGACGCAACCTAAATACCAGATATTCACTTCATCCATGAACAGAAATCTCGAAAGCCGCCTTTAACAGCACAATAACAGCAATGTCCCCACCCACTCCTACACAGGAGTGAACACCGCCAGTAGGAATGACTATTTCAACGTGTGTCCCTCGCTACTCTCCGGGATAATCTTTTCTCTATTCTGTCTACTGAAACAATGAGTCGTCAAACACCTAGGGTTCTGCACGTTGGAGAGTGTTCTCCCACATTGCCAGAGGCAGTGGAAACATTCCTGAATTGAGTGAAGGGGGGGGGGGGGGGTCAAATTTGGCCAATTTAGTTGTAGTGATTAGTTTAGCTCTTTGCACTCTAAAATGGTCAGAAAAGTTCGATATAAACAAACATAACATGTATATAAATTGTAGCACATCTCTAGATGTGGGTTTTGATAATTTGGAGAGAAAATATAATTAAATAAAATTATGCTCTGTGCCCTTTCCTAAGGGGTTAATATATCGAGCTTCTTCGCATTTGGTAAGAAACTGGTATTATACCCAATTTATTCATCTCCTATATATATATATATATATATATATATATATATATATATATATATATATATAAAATAATAATAATAATTGTTTCTACTTTTGGCACAAGGCCAGCAATTACCCAGTACATTACTGGTACTTTATTTTATCGACCTCTGTATGGATGAAAGGCAAAGTTAACCTCAGCGGGATTTGAACTCAGATCGTAAAGGGACATAACTATGCTGGAAAGCATGTCCGACCCTCTACCGATACTGCCAATTAATAATAATAATAATAATAATAATAATAATAATAATAATAATAATAATAATAATAATAATAATAATAATAATAATAATAATACGTTGACGGGACTAGCATGAGTTTCATTGCTAGTACCGGTTGCATCTCAGCGTACTCAATATGTAATAAAAATTCTAGAGTAGACACATAGTTGTAGTATATACTAGCAGAATAGCCCGGCAAAGCTGCTTTCACCCTTAACGGGATCTTCTGAAACTAAAAAAATCAATCTGTGAACGCAGAAGTAAATATTTTGAAAAACGTTGCAACCGAAGAAAAACAAGAAGATGATACTTTGGTTCGTGAAGACGTTCCCTGGCAATGAACGGAAAATAGCGAAGATAATACGTCAGCAATGAGAACAATATTTGTCATAATATCGTAATGCTGACAGCCAGACACACACACACACACACACATATATATATATATATATATATATATATATATATATATATATATATATATATATATATATATATATAGTAATAATAAATGTGAAGACTAAAATCCGAAGAGGGCTCGATAAGGATTATATATATATAAAAATCCCGTAGAGCAAATATTTTAAGAACAGATTAAAATTTAAGCAAAGAATCGCTGCTTTCACCCTTAACGGGATCTTCTGAAACTAAAAAAGAAATCTCTGGACGCAGAAGTAAATATTTTCAAAAAACGTTACAACCGAAGGAAAACAGGAAGACGATACTTTGGTTCATGAAGACGTTCTCTGGCAATGAACGGAAATAAACGAGGATAATTACGTTGTTATGTGGAGCGAGAAGAACAATTTCTTGCAAAGACAAAAACACATTTATCGTCTTCCTGTTTTCCTTCGGTTGTAACGTTTTTTGAAAATATTTATTTCTGCGTCTACAGATTGATTTTTTTTTTAGTTTCCCGTTAAGAGTGAAAGCAGCGATTGTTAGCTTAAACTGTAATCTGTTCTTATAATATAGGTTAACTTTGCCTTTCATCCTTACGGGGTCGATAAAATAAAGTACCAGTAATGTACTGGGTAATTGCTGGCCTTGTGCTAAAAGTAGAAACAATTATATATATATATATATATATATATATTATAAGAACGGATTAGAGCAAACATCACGAGCGCTCTATCTCAAAATTATTTTTGAAAAGCATTAGAAATGCGAAACCGGTAAAAACTTAAAACTAAAACTGAATACTAACCAATATTTATTACTAATTTATACTCATTCCTAATTAAAGTATTTTTCACTGGGAAAAATTTGACAGCATTTTCTTTTCCTTTTACTAATATATATATATATATATATATATATATATATATATATATATATAATAAAGTATATATCCCTACACGCAAAAAGCGTCTAGGGACACATGTATTGTCCAACCATATGCCAATGTGGTTCAATGGCAGGTTAATAAATTAACGAGCCAGAACATATATAATCAAGGTTTAGCAAATAAGAAAAAGTTTCAAAATAAAATTTTAAAAATTCACTGTACTCACTATGGTTACCTTTACCGAATCGGTTTCGAGTCTCAAAAATAAATGGACAGTCCTTGCGGTCTTCCATTGCAAAGATAAACTCTCGTCAGAAGGATCTTTTCACTCGGAGAATATAAAATTCCCAAGTTCAAATTACGAACTGGCGCTATTCAAAATTGTTCCCGAGATGAGAATGAATGATATGGAAGCAATTCTGTCCAGTGCCGTGTGTAAAGATAGAAGCAGAGGCAGGGAGGTCAGTCTACTGCCACTATAACTAGCAGTAGTCAGAACGACCAAATTTTATCTCGAATATATATATATATATATATATATATAACTGTTTCTACTTTTGGCACAAGGCCAGCAATTACCCAGTGTATTACTGGTACTTTATTTTATCGACCCCGTAAGAATAAAAGGCAAAGTTAACCACGGCGGGATTTGAACTCAGATAATAAAGGGATGTAACTATATGCTTCAAAGCATGGTGTCCGACTCTCTACCGATACTGCCAATCCACCGCCCTATATATATATATATATAACATTCATTTATTATGGCTATTGGTGAGCTTTAATACTCTAAAGTTTCACCTACACACTCACTGGATCACCAGTTTTGTCTTGTGAGTGCGCAGGTGAGATTCCAGAGTAACAAGGCTTAGCCATAATATATCAATATTTAAACTCTACATCGGTATTGAGTTAATTGAGCGGTATTACGCTCAGGTCTTGAATAATCGTCCCCATCCCCTACTTATTAATTTGTCAGATTTTTTCCACCTACCTCCACCCAACGCTTATTAAATTTTGTTAATCTATCTCCGGTGAAATTTTATTGTAAGTGATTCATACTGATACAGTAGCTGGAGAATCCAATAATTATTTTATTTTACATTAAAAAACATTATATATGACAAAAATAGAAAATTACAAGAAACCTCATATTTACGAGCGTTCACTATACTATTACGGATCGCCCCCACCCCACCCTTGATTGCCACACCTGTTATTTGGGACCGGAGAGTACCTCCAAACTCGCCTCCTCTCTATGTCTATCACTCAAAACTCTCTTTTAACCCCTCTCTGTATCTACTAAAACCAAACTCTACCCCTCTCTATATCTACCACGACATCGCCTCTCTTATCCCACTCTCTATATCTAAGGCTAATACACGCACTCACTCTCTATAAATAAATCTATAAATCTCTGTATATCAATCTCTGTATATCAATCACCCCTAAACTCTCACCCTTTTTATATCTTCTGCACGTCACTCTCCCATTATCCATCTCTGTATATCTACAACCACAAAATTCTACCCCTCTCTATATCTACTGCACGGTACTCTCTTCCAACCCCCTCTCTATGTCAATTAACATCAATCTCTTCCCTTCTCTATATCTACCGTATACCACACTCTCTCATTCTCTCTCACTCTATCCATCACTACAAAACTCTCCCCCTCTCTATATTTATCAATACCTACTCTATCAATCCTCTCGCTCTATTCATTACCACCAAACTCTCCCACTCTCCCAATCCCCCCCTCTATATCAATTAACACAAAACTCTGCTCTCTCTATATCTACTACACAGAACTCTCTCCCAATTTCCCCCTCTATATCAATTACCACCAAACTATCCCCTTCTCTATAGCTATCATACAACACTCTCTCATTCCCTCACTCTATCCATCACTACCAAACTCTCCCCCTTTCTATTACTACCATACAACACTCTCTCCCAGTCCTCCTCTCTATATCAATTACCACTTGATATAGACGTGAATTACTTCGCTCCGGATTTTTACGGATTATTGTAAAGAAAACTGTGAGTTCATTGCTCAATTTAATAGCATTTTTTAGTTAACCCCTTGCCTGGGCCTGCAGACGTTGAGTCAACTAATTTTCGCCTCTTTCTGGGGCGAAATTTTCATTTTCATCTCA
Organism: Eledone cirrhosa; assembly: GCA_964016885.1. Classification (NCBI taxonomy): domain Eukaryota; kingdom Metazoa; phylum Mollusca; class Cephalopoda; order Octopoda; family Eledonidae; genus Eledone; species Eledone cirrhosa. The sequence continues at coordinate 35,468,047 of OZ024741.1, forward strand.
AAACTGTGTAGACTTGGTAGTCAGCAATGGATGCCATTTCCACCCCGCACACTGTCGTGAGTGCCACGCCCACTAAGAAAAGTGGTGGAGGGAAGGTAGGAGTACAAAGCTTGCAGCCTTCCCCCCTCGCATTATCGAAAAACGTTGAAAATATTGAAACCACGAAACCAAACCCGGTGAATAATACCAGCACCAACAACAAGAACAATGACAATAACACCACAACCAACAACTGCAATAATAGCAACACCAAGGAAAACATGAACAATATTACCAACAACAGCAGCAACAAAATAGACAACAACACCAAAACAACATTCGCACAGACTGTAAAAAAAAAACGAACTATATACGCTAATAGACATAACAAATGCTAAACAACTATTACAAGACGCAAAACAATTCGTGACTTTTGGCGAAAACGGTGCTTTTAACATCAATTCTCCACAGGAATTACGTAGAGAGGCTGTCCTGAAAACTGTGGTTTTCAGGACAATATCGAACGAAACAAGAAAACCAGCTCAATTATCACAAAATGAAATTGAATTGGTTCTAAAAGATGCAATGAAGGACATAACCTTCATACAAAAAGGTAAACTGTTTGGTAGCATTTCGGTGCTAATGAACAACCAGTCAACAGCACAAAAGTACTCGGTATCACTCATTGTGTCCCCCCGCTTCACCTTTTTCCCCCACATACAGGGGAAAAGGGACACAAAGAATAAAAATAATGAGTATCACACCAAATGTAAATATTTGGTGGATACTATGTGGAATCATTGACTTTGATGAAGACAAGATAATTTCAATAGGAAAGTCCTCCGGAGATGTATTTGGTGGGACCAGCGTAGAAGTTCTGATGCAAATGAGCCCAGAACGAATAGCGAATATCCCACAACGCGTGCCTCTGGACGGGCTAACTTATATAAACATTTCAGTGGAGGGAAGGCGGCCGTCATGTTACCACTGCTTAAGAACAACAAACAAAAACTAACATAACACAACAAAAACTCTATACATACATTAACAAGAACAATAAAACGTTGATGAAAGCAATAGAAAATAACCCTTCGGTGGAAACCGAAGGGATCACTTTCACCTACGCAGCGAACAAACCGCACCTAATGATGATTAGGGTCCCAACGGAAACCTATGTAACTTTGAAAAAGAACCATCCAATGCATGTGGGGACCAACTGCACCAAACCACTTAACCACGTCCTATTGAGATGCTTCCCCACCCCAAACCAGGCACCCACACCCCACCAAACACCCTAATCCCACCACACACTGATGTCCTCACCCCACCACAAACCACCACCCCACCAAACAACCCTTCCAACACCCCCATGGAAATTGTGCAGCCTGGTCCCCAGGAGACGAAGAGTTAAGTAATTTCCTTTCCTCTTCCTTTTTAACTCTTCAGCAACAACATGGCCAATATAAGAGTTGGATGTGTGAATGCACGCGGCCTGGGGATGTCCTGGAAACAGGGCAAACTCTTAAATGACCTCAGGTCGCACAGAGTGGATGTAATGGTTATTTGCGAGTCCAGGATCAGCAGTGAGCGCCAACTGGCCCCCATCTTCGACGACTTTGAGATCTACGCATCTCTCTGTCAGCCGAGGGGTGGGGGGTGGGGTTGTCATTCTGCTGCGAAAATACCTGGGTCTTGCCACACAGAAGGTACACCTGGACCCAGAGAGTCGACTGGTGGTTTTAGACGTCGGCAGTGGTGAAGGTGGAGCTTTCAGGCTGGTGGCAGCGTATGCCCCATCTGGGACACCGCGACCGAACTTCTTCCGACGCCCGGAGAATTTCCTGGGAACGTCTCGCTCCTTGCTTTTAGTGGGGGACTGGAATGGTATCCTGGATGCACGTTGGGACTATGTAGGGGCATGTCCCGATAGAGAGGGGTGTAACAGCCTCAAACGATTAATCGGCCGATTTCATCTGGCCGATAGATATCGACTGGATTTTCCGACTGTGCCACGGTGGACGTGGAGTAATCGCAGCGGAACATCTAGGTCGTACATAGATAGGTTCCTAGTTAGAAATAAGGATAGGGACATATTAAGCTGTCCACGAATGTTCATGGTTGACTATTCGGATCACAAGTTGGTGACCGAAGTGGTCAACCTTGATAGAACTCATAGACAGGGACCCGGTTACTGGAAGCTAAACTTGTCTTTGCCGACAAACAAAGCTTACAGTAAGCGGATTAGCACACTAGTTAAGCAGCGTTTGACGGGGGCAATTGTCAACAACAGGTGGTGGGGCTCTCTCAAGAGAGAAATTAGAATAGAATCGATAGGTTTTAGTCGGGAATTAGCATCAGATAGGAATAGAACTGAAAGGGGATTAACAAATAGAGTAGAAGAGGCGATTAGGAGTGGCAACGTGGCCGGCGTGCTGGCGTCAAGAACGGCCCTAGACCAGTTCTTTGATGCGAAGCACGAGGGCTGCGTTGTCAGGAGTAAAATACGTGCTCTGGGTAACGTGGGAGCCAAAGCTGTTAGCTGGGCCCGAGTGACAGAGGCAAAAAGTGGAAACAAGTCCACGATTCGGTCTTTGAAGGACCAGGATGGATGCGTGATCCTTGAACCTGAGCCGATGAGCGCGGCCTTTCAACGGCGCTTTGCACGACTGTTCGGGAGGGGCGGCGGGCCGGGTGGGGCCATGGATTTCGGTTCATACCTCGACGGTCTGGCGCAGCTCTCGGACGGGGAGGCGAAGTCCTGCGTGAGGCCGATTTCAGCCGCTGAAATAGGGGAAGCGCTGAGCCAATGCGGCAAACGCAAATCTCCGGGTCTCGATGGTCTACCATACGAACTTTATGTAGCGATGCCGGGCTTGTTCTCCGGTCTCCTCGAGGCGGTCTACTGCAACTGGCAACAGAACGGGAGAATTCCCAGTTCTGTGACCAAGGGCGTAGTCACGCTGGTGAGGAAGGACGAAAACAAGGGGGATGACATAGATAACTTCAGGCCCATAACTCTGCTAAACACAGAGTTAAAGATTTTGGCCAAGCGTTAGCGAAGAGGTTGGCGCTTGTCGTCGGGAACCTGGTGGGAGAAGCGCAGACATGCGCAATCCCGTCCAGGTCCATACACGACAACCTCCACCTCATGCGATACATCATAGAGAGGGTAGGGTGTAAACCCGGCTTTGGTGGGGCCCTGATCAACTTGGATTAATCTAAGGCGTTCGATAGGGTTGACCATCGGTACCTGGATGCGGTGCTCGCGGCGGCAGGCTTCGGACCCGTTTTCAGGGGCTGGATTGCTGCAATGCACAGCAGCAACACCTGCTCGAGGGTCAAGGTGAACGGCTACCTCTCGGAGCCGTTCCAAATCACGCGATTCATTCGACAGGGATGCCCTCTCTCCTCCCTCCTGTATGTGCTGGCTCTCGAGCCACTACTGCGGAAGCTGGAGCTGTTGCAGGGCATCCCCTTGGAACCGGGATTGCGGAAAGCGGTGTCGGCCTACGCCGATGACGTGACAGTAATGGTGTCGTGCGCCTCGGAAATCGGGCAGATCGGCACCTTACTGGAGGAATATGAAAGGTTCACAGGAGCCAAGCTGAACCGGGACAAGTCCGTCGGTTTGTAACTCGGGACGTGGAGGGGCAAAACGATGCCCTCCGACGGCATCGTCGGACGCTGGACGGAGGGACCGGTGAAGCTGCTCGGGGTCTGGTTCGGACCGGACCTCCAAGTGGAGAAAAACTGGGACGAGGTAACGGGCAAGGTGTTTGCACTCGCCCAGAAGTGGGCCGAGTGCAAACTATCCCTGAAAGGTCAAGCGGAGGTGGCGAACGCTTATATAGCGTCCGTCATCTACTACCGCTTGACCGTCGTGCCTTGCCCAGAGAAAACACTCGCCAAAATGGAGCGCGCGCTCTTCCGATTTCTTTGGAAGAAGCGGGCTCCTTTGGTGAGAAGATCCATCTGCTGTTAACACCCTTCGAACGGAGGGCTGGGGATGCTGTGGCTGACGATGCGTAGACACGCATTAAGGCTACGGCTCCTCCAGGTATTCCTCACCGGTCAGCCGGTGTGGGCCCTGTTTGTGAGGCGAGCCTTTCCGAGACTCGTCTCACTCACCGAGCTGCAATCCTGGGTCAAGCAAAGACCGAGAAAAGTGGGCGACTGGCACATTGAATGTGCCCAGGCGCTCACGGCCCTCTGGCAAGCGGATCCGGCAATCAGTGGAGACTCAACCTCAACATTCTATAGAGGGTTGGTGCGCAGTAAGTGCGACGACGCTCTCGGAGAGGCTCTGGGCATGGAGGAAGACGAGCTGGCCAGTCTGTTCGGTAGGACGTTTGGCTCGGGACCGATGGACAACTTCCAAAAGTCCCTGGCTTGGCAATGTTACCGAGGAGCTCTACCCGTTCGGGACAAGATCTACAGACACGGGCACCCGGGTAGGGACCCCTCGAAGAAGATCTGTCCAAGATGCGTGCGTGACGAGGAAACCGTCGCACACGCATTCGTACACTGCCCGGGCGTTGCTGACCTGTGGGGCTATGTAGAACGACTACTGTCGCGGGTGGGACCAATCCGGTTGACCACCGAGAACATTGTCACGATCAAACCGCCTCCCCCTTTCAAAAACGAAGGAGAGGCGGTTTTCCTCTGTGTGATAGCCATGGCGAAAGAAGTTGTATGGTGGACAAGGTTGAAAGGGCTGAGGTCAGACACCTTTCTCTCCGGCCAACAACTGGTCTTTTTTTTCAAGTACTACTTTAGAAGAAGGATCAGAATGGAGAGAGAGGTGCTCTACCCCAGCAAATTTTATGAAAGATGGGTGAAAGTAGCGAGAATGGCCCGAGTGAATGGGCCTTCTCTCTATATCAACCTGTAGGTGAGAGAGGAGAAGAATGAGAAGAGGAAGGAAGCACCCGCTCTTTGTGCTCCTGAAGAGGAGGGTTGCACATTTTTTCGGGGGTGTGTGCGACCCATGTCAACGCCCCTCCCTATTGAGGACATCGATTGTTAAATTTAATTTGTTATATGTTTTTTACACGTCTTTTTAAATGTATGTAAACTCCCCCCTTTGTATTTGTCCCAATCTTTGATGCCCTGGTGGCAAATAAATAGAAATATATATCTACTACACGGTACTCTCTTCAAATCCCCCTCTATATATCAATAAACATCAATCTCTCCCCCTCTCTATATCTAATATAAAACACACTCTCATAACCCACCTCTCTAAATCAAATACCACCAAACTCTCCCCCTCTCTATATCTATATCTATCTCTCCCATCTGTCTCTATACATCATGTACATAAATTGAGGCACATATACAAATAGATGTTTCTTTTGGTAGTTTGTGGAGAAAAATATCATTATTGGGGACCATGGCCTCTCTGGCTCTCCCAGTTCCACTGCCCCTCATTGCCTGGTATATATCAATGTGGGAGCCATGATGCTGATCCGTTAATTTTGCACGTTATTATGTAATTAACAAACATTACATTTGTTGAAGCTGTTTTACTAGCAACTTAGGGAGGTGGATTGGTAGCATCCGTAGAGCGTCGTCGGACATTATGTTGTGTGGCATATAGTTACGGCCCTTTACATTCTGACTTAAAATCTCCCCGAGGTTAGCTTTGCCTTTCTTCCTTACGGGGTCGATAACATGAAGTAATGCACTGAGGTCGATAAAATATAGCACCATGTAATGCACTGAGGTCGATAAAATATAGTACCAGTAATGCACTGAGGTCTATAAAACATAGTAGCAGTAATGCACTGAGGTCGATTTAATCGACTTTCTACTCCCGCCAACATTGCTGGCCTTGTGCCTAAATCATAAACCATTATTTCTCTCAACTTCTCTTTATTTGGCAAGCCTATTAGTTCATCGATACATATTGAAACAACCTTGCAAAGGATTCCTATTTAACCCTTTTGATATCAACTCAGCCAAAGCCGCCCCTGGTTCTATGAAACAAAACACCCCATTTTAGATTATCCCTATCTAACCCTTTTCATTCCAACCCAACCAAAAACCACCTCTGGGTTTGTGAAGAAAACATACTCATTTTAAAGGGTTCCTAATTAAATTAAAATCTTCTAGAATAATTTTAAATAAGAACTATATGTTGGAGGCGGCTACTTGGCAGTGTCGTTAGAAAGTCGGATTGACTGCTTTGCGATATTCGTTCCACCTCTCTGAGCTCAACACCCACCGAGGTCAACTTTGCCTTTCATCCTTTCAAGGTCGTTAGAACAGCATGTTGGGGACTATTCTTTTTCTGTAAATCTTTCTCAATTCCTTTCCATCATTCTCTCTCTTGCTCTCCTTCTCTGGAAGAAATCAGCTGTGTTCAAAACTGGAGAGGATGGTGGGTTTCACCATGTATAAAAAAAATCCTCGAGGCACACTGTATGTCACTACGACGCCCCTAAGACTCCATTATGTTATGTTACTATCTTAGTAATGAAATAATTAACAATATTGATAAATCCCTCAAAATTCTTCTTTCATTAATTTAAATACACTGTATTTCATTGGAAATGCAGCCAGGAATGGGATCTCAAAGTCTGATGACCTCACAAACGAAAGCATAGTAAAATTATTATTATTATTATTATTATTATGAGATAGTATGGTGGACACGTTTGAAAGGGCTGAAGACGAGCACTTACCTCTTCGGTGATGCCCTGATTAACTTTTTCAAATTTCATTTGAAAAGGAAAATCAGGGTAGAGAGGGAAGTGCTCTCTTCCCAGCATTTTGTTGAAAGATGGGTGAGAGAAGCAAGTATGGCCCGAATGAATGGGCCTTCTCTGAGTATGTGTCTGTAAATTAAAGGTGGAAAACTGGGAGAGGGCACTTGCCCTGGTGGTCAGGGCCACTGTGGTCTTTTAATGGGCTTTCTCCACAAATGTCCCTCGGAAGTCTCCCCCCTATTGGGGAATCTTTCTTTGTTATTTTATTTCATCCGCTGTTTTTTTTTTACACGCAGAAATGCCCATTTGTACCGTCCTGTATTGTCCTGTACTGTCCTTAATGTCTACTTTATGTAAACCCTTGTGGTTAATAAAGAAAACATTATTATTATTATTATTATTATTATTATTATTATTATTATTATTATTATTATTATTATTATTATTATTCTTTGAGTCTCAGTCATTGATGTTAGTTAACTGGAAAGTTTGTTGAAATGAATATCAAGCCACTACCTGCAGCCTCAGATATTCAGGACGTATCGGAGGGTTCTTGCTGTTCCCAGCAAGCATGCCTTTTGAAGCGTTCCAAAAAGCGTGAAGGGGCCAATTTTCTTTAACCATCCCTGGAAACTTTTTGAGATAGTCCCTAGTGCGCCTATGACAATCGGGATCACTTTGACTTCATGGCAGTTCCAAATCCCATTTACCTCCCACTTTAAGTCCTGGTATCGGTTAATTTTCTCCCTCTCCTTCTCTTGCACTCTCGTGTCGAATGGGCAGACCACATCCACAATCAGGCACGATCTTTTTTCTTTGTCCACAACCACCAGGTCAGGTCTATTGTGTTCCAGTTTCTTGTCCGTCTGTATCCTAAAATCCCACAGCACCTTCACCTGATCGTTCTCCGTCACCGCCTCTGGCTTATGCTCATACCACTTCTCAGAATGTGGTAAATTGTTTACTTTGCATAGGTGCCAGTGGATCACCCTGCCCATCACATCATGTCTCCAGCCCTTATAGTGAGTCTGGGCTAGGTGTTTACACTCGGATACAATGTGAGCCACAGTCACCTCTCTCTCCACAGATCCTGCACAGTGGGCTAGCCTCCTCCTTGTAAATATGGTGTTTCAACCACTTCGTTTTGAGGGCCTGCTCCTGCGCAGCCATTAACATTCCTTCTGTAGCCTTTTTAAGGTCTCCTCTTTTCAACCAGTTCCATGTCTGTGGATATCTAAATTCAGTTTTCTCAAAGAAGGTACTATGAAGGGATTTTTCCTGAAGGCTGCTCTTTCTCCTTGATGTTATTTCCTCCTTGGACATCCCCTGGTCTATTGTCCCCTCCTTCAGTACAGTTCTGAGCATTGGCTCCTTACTATCAGTCACGTATTTGTGTAGGTTGTTTTTCTCCATCTGAACACAGTCCTCTATGCTGATAAGACCTCTTCCACCTTCAGATCTCCTTAAGTAGAGTCTATCGACATCACTCCTTTTGTGGAAAATGTTGTAGATAGTCAATAGCTTCCTAGTCTTCCTATCCATTTCTTTTTGTTCAGCAACATTCCATCTCAGAATTCCCGCACTGTACCTAATAATAGACACAGCTCGGGAATTTACTGCACTTATGGCATTCCTACTGTTCAGATGTGACTTTAATACGCTCCTTACTCTCCGAATGTATTTAGTTCTTATCAATTCCTTCATTTTTTTGTTCTTGATGTCATCAGCCTCCAGAACACACAAATACTTGTATCCTTCTTCAGAGTCAATTTCCTTTATCATCTCACCTGTTGGTACCTGGATTCCGTTGCTTCTGCTCAATTTACTCCTCTTCATCACAATCACTCCACACTTACTAATACCAAATTGCATACATATATCATTGCTGAAAATACGGAGTGTCAACAAGCACATCCAACTCCTTCTCACTCTTCCCGAAGAGCTTAAGATCGTCCATGAAGAGGAGGTGATTGATGGTAAGCCCTCCCTTTCCCAACCTGTATCCTGCTCTCACTTTTCGCAGTACACTGGTCAGGGGCATCAGGGCAAGGACAAACAACAGAGGGGACAGACTATCTCCCTGGAAGATACCTCTCTTGATCTTCACGCTTCCCAAGGATTCTCCAGTTGATGTTAACTCTGTTTCCCAGGACTTCATACTTTTGCCCAACAACTGTCTGATGCCACCTTGAAGATCTCCAGGCTTTTGGTGATCCAAGAATGAGGCACCATGTCAAATGCCTTTTTGTAGTCTATCCATCCCATGGCAAGACCAGTGTGTCTCCTCCTGCAATTACTCATTACCATCTTATCAATAAGTAACTGGTCCTTTGTACCACGTGACTTCTTTCGGCATCCTTTCTGTTCGTCCGGTAACAAGTTGTTTGTGTGGAGGTGATGGTAGATTTCCTCAGACATAATGCTTGTCAACAGTTTCCACATTACGGACAGACATGTGATAGGTCTATAGTTGGTAACATCATTACCCTTGATTCGGTCTTTCATTACCAGAACTGTGGTACCTTTTGTCAACCACTCTGGTACCTCACCTGACATCAAGCAGTCATTGAACATGGTTGTCAGTTTCGGGTGGAGGGATGTTATATTTTTAATCCAATACCCCTGCACACCTGTTCACTAATCTCCTTCTGTACTTTCTCAATCCACACTGCCTGGTCATTATGTTTAACATCCTGCTCCCATATTCCTCTCCAGAATGTTTTAGTTTGTTCCGCCTCAGGGATCAAGTCGTTGCCTCTTTCTTTCCCTTCAAGCTGTCCAAAGAGCATCTTCTGGTTGTTGTCGAACATGCGGTTCTGTCTATACTGACTGACTCTGTTCTCTTATCGCCTGATTTTTGCACTATTCTTCTTCTTCTTCTTCTTCTTCTTCTTCTTCTTCTTCTTCTTGAGTGGAACGTGGGGTCAGAGAGCCCAAACACTATTCCAGCGAGCCATGTCAGAAGCAACCGTCTCCAACTGATCCGGTTGGATGCCCAAACGTGACCAGACAAGGTCATGGATGTTATCTATCTCAGGGTCCCTTGCCGGTAGGTTTTACCCGTAAAATCTATTCAACGATTCTTTCCTGAGACATTCTAACCACATTCCCATAGTATCGGAGTTGTGATCTCTCAATTTGGAGAAGTAGCTGCTCTACCTGGAGTGACTCTCTGATCCCCGAGCTACGCACTTTATCGAGTAACGTTACTCCAAAGACCATTCGGAGGAATCCCATTTCAGCCGCTTGTATTAGCGATCGTATTCGTTCGGCCATTACCCAACATTTATGACCATAGGTAAGGGTTGGCACGAATACCGAGTTAAAGAGAGTGAGTTAGGCTTTTACACCTACCTCCGTTCTTCTGATTACTGAATGCTGAAGCTGTCACATTACTTCACCAGCTCCTGCAATTCATGCACATCATTCAGCCTCCTGGCTTCAATCACCCGTGAACGTGACTCCGAGATACTTGAACTTCTCAATCTGCTTCAGTGGAACTCCATTCACATATAAATTGCAGTACGCAGGGTTCTTTGAGAGGACGTATGTCTCAGTTTTCGCAGCACTGATTTTCATTCCAGCCATGCAGCACTGGGCATCAAACCTATCAAGTGTAAGTCGAGAATCATCTTCTGTCCAGTTAAGTAACAGCATGTCATCTGCAAATTCCAACCGACTGATTTTACTCCCGCCATACTAAAATTTCATTCTAAAATAAATAAACATCTTCAGAATCAGAAAATCTTCAATGTTGATCAGTTTCTCTTTCACTACAAAACTAAAAAGAAAAAAATTATTAGAATACTGTTTATATATGTGGTTTGATTGCCGAAGATTTACATCATTTGGAATACAAGACTAAGGCTCACTTACCAAAACACTACAACCACAGGCTCACAAATACATTTTTCTCTTTCCCTCTTCTCTTTCCCTCCTATCATAACTGCCTCTCGCCCTCACCCCCCCTCTCTCACTCTCACGCCCCCCTCTCTCCCTCTCTGACTCTCTCTCTTCTTCGTATTGCCACTACAACGGCATGGTTTCTCGCCATCTCTTCGCTATCTCTAATAAGAACCCTGAACACGTTGGTGCAGTGCGTAAGTATGTGTATATTTGTTTAAATTTACATATAAATTATCTAGTTTATTTGACTATAGATACATCGACGATGTATCTGTGTATGTACATAATTTACTATATAAGCATTACCTCATCCACATGACTTCAGTTTCTCTGGAAGCTCTTTGTTCATAAGCAGATTTTAACTAGGCACTGCAAGATAGCGGATTAAGTAATAATCCAGCTTTCGTAGGCGATTGCGTAACTGTATTGAAACAGGTGTCAGAGACACTATCAAGAAGCAGCAACTGCTAAAGTCCCTTCTCAGCTGCGAAAACCTTTTGCTATTATGCTGCACAACTGCGATCTCGCCAACCCTCTCGCAATGTGGAACAACCACCGCGAAAGTCTAGCTGAGGACATCCTCCACCGCACGCAGACACAATCCGAACGTAACATACGATGTCGTTTTCAATGAGGCGCTCATTTGTCTTGAAAATAGTGTCCTGGAGATTGGTGGTAGGCTCTAAATCACTACAGCTTACCTGCTTCTGACAGGAGTGTCCAGAGGTCAACGTCTACAGAACTTCTCTGCGAGACGAGCTACGAGATCAGTGATTCTCCCATGGTCAATTGTATGTAGGATGCTCTAGGGTGAGCTCGCCAAACAATCTCTTCATCTTTGCTCCGGATGGCCGAACAAAAAATATTGTATACTCTGAGGCTCTAACAATGTAATTTAAATATTTTCTATTACTTGGAATTTCCATTATGGTTGTACAAATTAAAAATGTGTTCGCTGTTCAGTCTTTATTGTTGTAACTATCAATTTTCTTTAACGTACTGGCTGCTGAACTGGGGAATCCTAAAAACTATTCAAATCCAACATCAGAGCACGTTAACTTAAATGTAAGTATGTAAGTATCAGCCGTACTAAGAGTGAGAAATGAAATTTCGTTTCATTCTTTTCCATTTATATATATATATATTTATTTATTTATTAAAATAACAGATTAAAGTTTAAGCAAAGAATCGCTACTTTCACCCTTAACGGGATCTTCTGGAACTAAAAGTAATCAATCTGTGAACGCAGAAGTAAATATTTCGAAAAACGTTTTAGCCGAACGAAAACAGGAAGACGATACTTTGGTTCGTGAAGACGTTCCCTGGCAATGAACGGAAAAAAGCGAAGATAATACGTCGTTATGTGGAGCGATCAGAACAATTACACGCAAAGACAAAACCACGTTTATGGTATAAATGGAGTCGTAGACTAATCTTCTATTTAGGAAACCGAATGATTTTCGGCTTCAGAATTAAGAATAAAGTAAATAAATTAGTAGAACGAAAATGACAGAGGTTATTAAAATCATAAAAGTAATAATAATTAAATATATACATACACGCATATATATACGTACATACACGTGCATACGCGAAAACACCCGCCATGCATGCATATACATGCACATACACATAAATACGCGCACACATACATAAACCCGCGCGACACATGTACCCGCACATATACGTTCGTATATTTGGTGTATACGTTCGTATGCACCAAATACACATTATATATATATATATATATATATATATATATATATATATATATATGTATGTGTGTGTATACATATAATTAGATAAACGTATATAAATATACACACATAAATACGTATATAACGCACACACATACCTACAGGTAAATACACATATATTCACCAAACGTACGACAACCAAAAGACAATGAACACATATACACACCTTACATACGTGCAAACACGCATAAACACAAAATACACATATACACATAACCATATACACATATATCAGTATATATAATATGATATATACACCTATAACAAATACAAGCATATATACGTACGAGAAAGTATACATACCTTCACAAAACATACGGGTAAGGTATACTTACCTATACAAATAAGTAATGGTATAAACATAAAATATACTTAGCTAGCTACCACATAAAGACGTAAATTATCCGCGTATTGTTCGTATTATCCGTTAGGGTATAATGTGGGGCTATAATACAAGAAAATTTTATGCAATTTGTGTTTACAAGCCGAAATTGCCTCAGATTTTTTGTTTAAGATGTGATCATTGGCGTAGAGTATTTCCAGGGCTTCAGCGGCGCAAAGATCCCATCGTCTTTTATTTCCGTTATACGATCTAGCTTTAGCTAGGATCTCCCAGTGTAACCTATATTGGGGAGGTTGTCTTTTAAACTCCAGATATAAGATGAAAGTGACGTCACATTCCTTTTTCAAGGGTTAAGAAAAGAATGGGTGTGCATGTAAAGGCGCTGCTTGAATTTATTGGCGGTTAACCCTATGTAGGCCCTACTAGACGTGGGTGTTTCGACCTTACATTTGTAGACAATGTTACTGGAGAGGCATTTCCCGGATAGAGGGCAGTCAACCCGATTCCTACAATTACAGTTAGTACTAGCTACAGGGTTCCAAGTGTTCCTACGGCTAGGTAATTTAGTTAAATTTGAAGCAGTGATGTTATGTGCAAGGTTAGGAGTCGTAGAGTTAGAAATTTTAATGGTATTTCTATTAAAAATGTTATTATATTTATGGAGGTGGCCACACCATTAGCTAAGATCTTTCTCTCCCTTATTAAGAAGCATTTCCCCTCAGCACATAAATATAATAACATTTTTAATAGAAATACCATTAAAATATCTTACTCTACGACTCCTAACTTTCATATAGGACGCACTTTTTTTCCAAAATTTGACCCTCAAAATCACTGTACGTCGTATAAGGTGAAGTTCAAGTTTGGAGTAATTACCGTATGTAAAAATTGTATAATTAAAAAGTAGGAAAGATGCTCCATCTTCCTGAAAGATGACATTTGGCTGGAACTATTCTAATTGTGGTATAACGTATTCTTATAGAGTATCAAGGTAAATATATGTTGTTATTGTCTTTTATGAAAAGAAAAAATGGTTCAATACCTTTGTTACGCAAAATTCCGCACCACACATTGACCTTTGGGCTGTCACGTTCGATTTCCCGAGTAATGTGTGGGTTTTCATTTCCCCAAATTCTTGCATTAGGCTTGTTAAGCTTTCCAGACACATGAAAGTTTGCCTCATCAGTAAAGCAAATATGGTTAAGGAAGTGACCATCCTCTTCAATTTTTACTAGAATGTTAAGAGCAAATTATTTTCATTTCGGGTTATCACCTGGTTTAAATGATTGCAATAATTGAATTATATATATGCATAAAGCCTCAGATTTCTATGGAGAACTTTATGAATTGTTCATCTCGGTAGTTGTAGTTGAACGGAAGCAAAACTGATGGACTTTCTTAGGCTACGAGAAAATGGCTGACGAATACGCTAATCCCTGGCTTATGCTGCAACGTTCCTGTTTCCATAAACTGCTTGTGCCTGTTGCGAATCGACTGACGTGCTGGAGCTTATTTTGAATATTTAGTTGTGTAATTTCTTAGTGTTTGAATATTAGACTGTTTCGATAAACCAAGAAACATATTGTGCTTTTTCTTGTGGGGGTAGTCATTTTTAAAAATTCCTCTCTGAAACAAAAAACGTAACATTAATAAAAACTTTAATAACAACCTATTAATATGTAAAATGAATTATTTAGTTAACGCTTTTTTTTATTTTGTAATAATTTTTTTTAATTGCCTAAAGAATTGACATACGGCGTTTTGAGCGCATTTTAAAACCTGGCGGAACCCAATCCTTTCCATGTCTGAATACAGCAGATTTCTTCCAATGAAGGATAGAAAGTGTGAGAGAATGGAAGTAAGTAAGCGGAAGAATTGACACCAGTATTTAACTGGCACTTTTTTTTACCTCAAATGGATGAAAGGCTAAGATAACCTCGGCTGGATTTGAACTCAGAGAATACCGCAAAGCATTCTATCCGACGTTCTCACAACTCTGTCAATTCGCCACCTTATCATTCAGATAGAATCTGTTAAATAACAGCAGCAAAACTAAACACATTAAACAAGGGTTCAAACAGTAAAGGGAACCTCTTGGAACCCTCGAGCGGCACTCAGTTCTCAATAATGTTCTATGGAACTTGCTGGTGTTGTTTAAATCTTTTCTGTTTTATTTTCAGGCAGTTCCCCTGAAAATGGGATGGGGAGGGGGAGACAACAGTACGCGGTCAAGTCGACCTGACGGTAATAATTGTTTCTACTATTGACACAAGGCCAGCAATTACCCAGTACATTACTAGTACTTTATTTTATCGACCCCGCAAGGATGAAAGGCAAAGTTAACCTCGGCGGGATTTGAACTCAGAATGGCAAGGGCCGTAACTCTATGCGTCAAAGCATGGCGTCCGACCCTCTACCGATACTGCCAATTCACCTGACGGTAATAATTGTTTCTACTTTAGGCACAAGGCCAGCAATTACCCAGTACATTACTGGTACTTTATTTTATCGACCCCGTAAGGATGATTTCAAACATCTAGAGCAATGTTTCTCAACTTTTTTACCCTCGTGGAACCCTTGAAATAGTTTCATGTCTCAGGGAATCCCTGCATAAAATTGATTATGTAATATTATTGGTGGATTGGCAGTATCGGTAGAGAGTCGGACACCATGCTTTCCAGCATAGTTACGTCCCTTTACAGTCTGAGTTCAAATCCCGCCGAGGTTAACTTTGCCTTTCATCCTTACGGGGTCGATAAAATAAAGTACCAGTAATGTACTGGGTAATTGCTGGCCTTGTGCCAAAAGTAGAAACAATTATTAATATCTAACTCTTTTAGAGGGTGAAGCCTTTATTATAATAACCGAGGGCTTTCTACAGTAAAATTACGAATATAAAATTAAACAAAAATTACTCATAGCATTAATTTATTTGTCTCTATTTCTCGCGGATACCCTAGGGACTTCTTGTGAAGCCCTGGGGACCTCTTGTGGAACCCTAGGGTTCCGGGAAACACTGGTTGATAAACGCTGATCTAGAGTTTTGAGTCCTCGATCCAACTGCCTCTTTACTGTGATGGGGATGGAGATGGCCATCATCAAAATCGAGTTTCACACATTGGACTGGTTCTTTTAGTGAATTTCCTTCCATATCTTCCGAGTTAATAAATTCGCCATTCTGTCTGCCGGGATGATGTAGCAGGCCCGTCACCAGATTTTGGTGTCCGAGGAGAGTGGAAAGGGCTTCTGAACATTCTGGGTTACATTCTAATTACCAAAGGAATGTTTTTACCAGTTTCTTTGGTTAACATTTGTGTTTTTTTATTATTTATTTTTGTATTTTGTTCTGGTTTTGAGAAAGTAAGTACTAGGTTAGATGTATATCTTCTTCTTCTTCTTCTTCTTCTTCTTCTTCTTCTTCTTCTTCTTCGTGAGAGGATCGAGGGGTCCAGATTCCTCAGACACTCCTTCCAGCAGGTCCTGTCAGAAGCAACCATCTCCAACTGGTCCAGCTGGATCCCCAAGCAAGACCAACTTAGTTCATGGATGCTATCCAATCATCTCGCTTGGTGTCTAGCTCTGGATCTCTTGCCGGTTGGTTTTGCACGTAAAAATCTGTTCAACGATTAGTATGGGAGCTGTGATCCTTCAATTCAGAGAAGTAGCTGCTCTACCTGGAGTGACTCTCTCATCTCTGAGCTACGCACATTATCGCGTAACGTTACTCCAAAGACCCTTCGGAGGAATCCAGTTTCGGCCGCTTGTAGTAATGACCGTATTCTTTCGGTCATTACCCAAGATTCATGACCATAGGTAAGGGTTGACACGAAAACCGAATTGAAGATAATATTCTAACTGCCAAAATTCAATATGATATTTTTTTTCCTTTTATTTATTTTTTGTCTGTTCTACGTTAAGCAACCTGCTGAGAAACCACTTCAATAGTTAACGTTTGATAGTCGAAAACAGGAGTGTGAAGAGGAATAAATAGGTTGCTCATATAATTCATATTGACTAAAAGTTTGCCTGTACTGATTTGGTCTCAAGGAGTCTTAGATACGACCCCTTTGACTTAATTTCTTTTTTATTACCTACGACTAAATCAAATCTTGTCACACGAGAATGAATAATTGACCTACATAGCGAAACACGTCTGAATATATTGGTTGATATATGTTTAAAAATCTATTGTATAGTACAATATTCTCTTGTTTGTTCTTAACGTTGATTTTTTTTCCCCTTCTCCTCTGTATTTCAGTCAAACACAAATATAGAAATTACATATGGAAGTCTCTTTGCTACGAAGATATTCATCCATTCATTCATTTGTATATCCGCATAGTTTGTTTGTGTGTGTATGTGTGTGTGTGTGTGTATGAGTGTGTGGTCATGTGTGTGTGTGTATGAGTGTGTGTATGTTTGTGTGTGTGTGTGTGTGTGTGTGTGTGTATATGTGTGTGTGGTCATGTGTGTGTGAGTATGAGTGTGTATGATTTAATATGCTCATGTGTGCGTGTGTGTATGTGTGTGTGTGTGTGGTCATGTGTGTGTATGATTTAATACGGTCATGTGTATAAGTGTGTATGATTTAATATAGTCATGTGCGTGTGTATGCGTTTGTGTGTGTGTGTGTGTTTAGTGTGTGTGTGTGGTCATATGTGTATGTGTGTATGGATGTGTATGAGTGTGTATGTGGTCATGGTCATGTGTGTGTGTGTTAGTGTATGTGTGTGCGTGTGTGCGTGTGTGCGTGCGTGGTCATATGTGTGTGTGTGTGGTCATGTGTGTGTGTGTGTGTGTGGTCATGTGTGTATGTATGTGGGTGTGGTCATGTGTGTGTGTATGTATGTGTGTGTGTATGTGTGTAGTCATGTGTGTGTGTATGTGGTCATGTGTGTGTGTGTGGTCATATATGCGTGTGTATGTGTGTACGTGTATGTATGTGTATGTGTATGGTCATGTGTGTGTATGTGTGTATGTGTGTGTATGATTTAATAACCTCAAGGAAGGTGGCCGTCTGTAGTGGTTTCACTAAGGCGTTGTGGTTTCTGTGGCAATGTTTCGCCATGGTGTATTCAATACATTGTATTGGTGTCTGTGGTCGGGTGTGTGGTGTTGGTGTAGTTTAGTGGGTTATACCATAACAATTGTATACGTGGATATGATGTGTAAGTTGGGTTGTATGGAGACGCTCCATAAAGTGTGTGAGACACTACCGGGTATTTAGTATACAGTATACTTCGTTGTTGATATTTATAATTGGCGTCACTACATTACCCCTGTATACTAAATACCCACACGGTAGTGTCTATGTATATATATGTGTGTATGTGTGTGTGTGTGTGTGTGTGTGTGTGTGTGTGTGTTTATAATCTTCTTTTCTTCTTTCCTCCAGCCTCACTTTCATATTTCTTATATTTTTGTTTTCAAATCCCCATTCAATAAAAACACCAGGATTTTTTCATTCTGACGACTGAAAGCAGATTTGTTTGCTTTCAAGAAACCACTGGTAAATGAAATAATTATCTTATGTTGATTATTACATAACTATATATATATATATATATATATATTTAAAAGTTAAAAAAGGTTCAATGAATACATCAAAGAATGAGTTTTACAATAGATTGGAAGCACTCAACAGTTGTGGTTTTCCGGAGTTATTAATATTAATTCAAAATATTAACAAAATAGATATTCTTTTCTTGTGATCAATTATATTTTATTATACATATTTCAGAGGTAATGAAATATGTATAATACAATATGTATAATAAAATATAATTGATCACAAGAATATCTATTTTGTTAATATTTTGAATTAATATATATATATATATATATGCATGTATGTATGTAAAAGGGAAACAGAAATAACAACACAATCGGTACAGTATATGGAAGGGATATATTAGGTTAACGCTTGATATAGCAGGAAGAGGGTCTTAACGTTTCGGACGCTAGTCTTTCACCAGAAGAAAGAATAAGAAATAAGATAGATTGAGGGGACGAAAGAACGAGGAATCAGTGTTGCATCATGTCACATTTATTAACACATGTAGTTTCTCCGCCGATCAGCTCAAGGCAGGATCTGTAACAGATCGAACCCGCCTTTGTATTCGAAGGATATTCAGATATGCTCGTTCTTTATAATATTATACTCTGCTCTGCTCTGCGCGAGTATCGAGTGCTCAACCGGCATACCGCCTACGGACGCATTTACCTGCAACTTTACAACTATATATATATATCACATAAGAAACAGAATCAGTGTTGCGACGAATAATATTTATTAAACATATTACAATCGTTTCTCTGGCGACCAGCTCGAGGCACGATCGATGTAATGATCGAACCTGACTCTGAAATCGCAAGGTTCTCAAATACGTCTCGATTCTACGAAGCAGAGCTGGTCGCCAGAGAAACGATTGTAATATGTCTAATACATTTTATGCGTCGCACCACTGATTCTCCGTTTCTTATGTGATATCATACTCTGCTCTGTAAGAGCATCGAGTTCTCAAACGGCTTACCGCTTACAGACGCTTTAAGCATCCCACACCAATTATATATATATATATATATATATATATATATATATATATATATATATATATATATATATATATATATATATATATAATATAAGATCAAAAGATGGTTAAAAGAGTTCCATGTATTTTATTATGCGCATTTCAAAAACAAATATCATGAGATGACATTTGCGTTTTCGTCAGATAAAATAGGGAGACATGATATGAAGGTTAAAAAACACTTGTGAATAGTGCAGTTTTAAATCAACATATGAAAAGTAATTTAAGATTGATGTGTGATATTGAGAAAAAAAATGAGGGGGGTGGAAAGGATGAACAAGAGGAGGAGTTGAGAGTAAAGAATGGTGGGGGAGGAGTATAATAAGGAAGGATGAGATAGGAGGAGAGATGGGTGATAGAAAGAGAGAGATAGCCTTTATAACTGAGAAAAATATATTGTTTCACAGGGAGAGGTTAAAAAGCCGTTGGAAGATAATATATAATTTAAAAGAATTTGAAAATTGATGAAGAGAAAAAAAAAAAAATTAATGAAGAGAAAAAGATTAAGAATAATGTTAAATTAAGGTTTGTATATTGAAGGGTTTAATAATATGTGCGATGAAAAGAAATTGTTAATATGTATTATTAAAATAAAAATATTAATGTTATTAAGGATATAATGTGAAAAGAAGTAGAAGAGTGGATGAATTATGAATTTAGGGGAATTAGTTAGTGTTTAAGTTTGTTTTTATGTAATGTAATATGTATGCGTAATATATGTAAATAGTTTGTTTACAAATGAGCGCAGAAAGCAAAGAAAAAAGTGTTTAAGGAAGAGAAGACTCTAACAACAAAATATATATGTTTATGAAGTATTTCCTAATGGTAATAATATAATGTAATAAAGGAGATTAGTTAGGGTTTAAGTTTGTTTTTATGTATTGTGATATGTAATATGTAAAAGTTAGACGAGCATGAAAGGGAGAAAAAAATATAATGAATTGAGGAGGAATAATCAACGTCAAAAAATGTTTATGTTTATGAAGGATTTTTAAAGGTAATACTATAAAATATTTAAAAGGTAATAATAAGTTTTATGGTCAATGATATGAAGGAAGAAGGAAGAGTGGTTATATTGTGGTGAGTAATAATAAGAATTGAGAAGTATCTAGGAAGAAAAAGTACAGATTAGAGGTTAGAAATTAAAAGAAAAGAGGAAGAAAGGGAATTGATAAATAGGAAAGATATAGAATGAGTAACTAGTGTTATATAATGTATAATAAATATCATTGAAATAAGGTAGAAAGATGGGTATATTTTTAAAGAAATATATATATATGCCTTTGAGAAAAAGGATTTTAAACTGGTAAAGTATTAGATATTAGCTGTATACTTTATGGAATGTTCTGTGGAATTTATGCAAGCAGAGAGAAAATAAGTCAGTGCGTCTATTTATTATAGAATCTAAATTAGATATAATGGTAAATTTCTCACATAAACAAAGATTACATGTTTTGGATAGAGAGGCATTCAAGTAGGGAGAGGCAGAACAAACTTTCCTCCAAGAGATGTTATAGTTAATATTTTTGTCTTTCAAGGACCATATAAGTTCTGAGAGTGCTGTGTTGGTTCTTTTAAGTTGGTATTTAAAAGAAGAATGATGATTATAAAGACGGGCTTTAAAGGAGGTGGAAGTAGAGCCAAAATAGGTAAAGGAATTGGTGTCAGTTATAACTTTACTTTCATAGATTAAGTTTTTTTCAAGACAATGTTTGTTGAGAGGACATTTATTTTTAACAGGGCAATTACAATTGCGATTAGAGAGATTAACAGAGTTATTAACATGTGACCTAGTGTTATCTATAGGAGGAATTGGATTGGAGAAGTTATTTACGATAGGAATAATAGTTTCCTGATTTAGATTGATATTAAGAACATTTGACGAAGTTACGTTTGACGTCGTATTTGGGTTTGCAGAAACTAGCCCAGAGTTAACAATGACGTCGGGAGTACTACTGCTATTATTATGACATTCAGTGTTGGAAGGAAGTGATTTAATATTTAATATTTTATTGTTGTGTTTAGAGATAATGTTGGAGATGTTGGAGGAGGTCGAATAGGAAAATTTTATA
The DNA here is from genome assembly GCA_964016885.1 of Eledone cirrhosa. NCBI lineage: Eukaryota > Metazoa > Mollusca > Cephalopoda > Octopoda > Eledonidae > Eledone > Eledone cirrhosa. Next base: position 35,489,407 of record OZ024741.1, read on the forward strand.
GTATGTTTGTTAAATATTTTACTATAGATATGTATTGTACTACAATAAAACTCACCTCCTACATATATATATATATATATATATATATATATATATATATATATACATATAAAGGTAGAACACTGGAAGGTATTATCCGTAGTGGCAGAGCATTCAGTCCATGGGACGAGTTTGGTAGAAGTTGTAACACAACAGTTAGTTCACCATAACGAGAACAATTGTTTCACCTTATGCGGATCTTTAGCTCGGACCAGTCCGAGCTGAAGATTCGCATAAGATATGAAACAATTGTTCTCGGTATGGTGAACGAACTGTTGTTTTACTACTTATATATATATATATATATATATATATATATATATATATATATATATATATATATATATATATATATATATATATATATATATATATATATATATATATATATATATATATTCAGTTTTCCTAGAGATGGGGATATCAATGGACCTGTTAGTTTTCTCTAAACATTTTTTTTTTTCGTTTCCACCACTACCCATCTCCTCAATCTTTCTATTTCTTCTTTCATTTCTCATTCCTTCTTCTGATGAAAGAATTGCGTCAGAAACGTTAAACTATTTTCCTACTATATCAAGCGTAAAACTAATAATATATTTCTTCATTGTACTGTATCGTTTGCTTTGTTATTTTTGTTTTCCTTTTGCATATATATATATATATATATATATATATATATATATATATATATATATATATATATATATATATATATATATATATAGGAAAAAAGTCAGTACCCCGTTGTTGTTTTTCTTGTCTGTCACGGGAGTGGTCAATGATCTGGGATGTCATGTACATAGTTAAATTCCTTCATATGGTATCTTACCACATCTTCTTTGTTTTATATATATATATATATATATATATATATATATATATATATATATATATATATATATATATATATATAAGTATTGAAGTTTCCGTAGAAAATTGAAAAAGTCATAGGAGTGAAGAGTGCTCTATGTAAGTTACAGAGCTAAATTTAATGTATAATAAACAATACAATATAATTACCTCATTACCAGAGGTTTCCCGAATAAGACGAATACAAGAACGTCCTCATTCGTTCGTCAGACAAGGCAATTTAAAACATAGTGAAATATTTGAAAAATCTCCTCAAGAAAGGCAAAAGTTTAACGGGCAAAAAAAATATATATATATATATATAAAAGTAATGCAAGAGATATATAAAAATAAAATTCCGTAAGTACTCTAACCCTTTTCAATCTAAACTATCTAACGATATTTCAATATTCAAATCTTCTAAAAATAAGTTCATTTTCTCTGACAAAACTAAAAACTTATACGAAGTTAATAATAACTTACATGACCAATTCTTAACAGATAACATCACCTCTAAATACCAAATAGCTAATATAAACACCTATAATACTATTAATAAGGAAGCTAAAGAATTAGCTAGTTTTTTTTAAATAGACAATAGAACAGAAAAACTTGCTAAACGTAATGCCTATATCACCCTCAAACCTGATTTCATTTATCGTCCTAGTTGTAGATTAATCAACCCTGCTAAGACTGAAATCGGTTTTGCTAGCAAAAAAATATTAAATAATATAAACAAACATATTAGAAGTAAGTCTGAATTACTCCAATGGATAAATAGCTCTTCCGTAGTACATTGGTTTAATAATATTAAAGATAAAAATAGTTCTAGATTCACCCAATTTGACATTGTAGACTTCTACCCGTCTATTACTCACCCTCTTTTAACGAAAGCCTTAAATTTCGCTAGAAAGTTTATCAATATTTCTGATATTGAAGAGAATGTCATTTTGCATGCTAGAAACACTTTACTATTTACTAATAATGACACTTGGGTAAAAAAAATCTAACCCAGAGAACCCATTCGATGTCTCAATGGGTTCTTTTGACAGTGCTGACGTGTGTGATTTAGTCGGTCTATTCCTGCTACACACACTTAAAGAGAAATTCCCTAACCATACCTTTGGGCTTTATCGCGACGATGGTCTTATGCTTTCCCATACCACTATAGGCTATAACTTAGATAGATTCAGGAAAGACTTTATAAAAACCTTCGCTAGTTTTAATCTTAAAATTACCATTGACACTAACCTTTCTAATGTTAATTTTCTAGATATAAACCTAGATCTGCGTACTGCTTCTTATAAACCGTACCATAAACCTAATGAACATTTAAAATATATAAATAAAGGCTCTTGCCATCCTCCTATAGTTTTTTAAAATCTTATCCCTAATATTAGCCGTAGGATCTCCACCCTCTCTTCCTCAGAAGCTATTTTCAATAAGGCATCCCCCTACTATAATAAAGCCCTTCAAAATAGCGGATTTAGCGAACTGATTAAGTACATACCCAACAATACTAAACATAAAAATAGGAAAAGAAAAATAATCTGGTCCCCCCCCCCCCCAGCCCCCATCCACCCCACGCAACACCAAAGCCATTGTATATGCGGCTAAAGTAATAACCACCAGCAGCAACCTACCAGCCACCAGCGAACGATATGTGGGTATGACACAAGACAAATTCAAAACGCGTTATTACTCACATGTCGCATCTTTCCGACATCCTGAAAAAAGATTTACAACAGTTCTGGCTAGCAGAATATGGGATTTGAAAGACCAAGGCATCCAATATAAATTAGATTTGTCAATTTTGAACCAATCTAAAGAATATGCAAGAGGAACAAGAAGATGCGCACTCTGCATAAGTGAAAAGTATTGGATTTTACAGAACCTTAAATCACCAAAAACCTGCTTAAATGCAAAAACAGAAATTGTCACCAGTTGCCCACACATGAAATCACACTTGCTTTCCAGCTCATATAAACTTAACTCACTTTCAGATACTTATCCTCCATAAACTCTTGTTCTGCACTTTCCTTAAATTGCCCTCTTTACAGACTTCTCTTTCTGATTTACTTTTATTTTTATTTTTAACTTTATTTTTACTTCACATCCACCAGTGACCCCCCCCCCCCCCCCTGCTTTTTGATTCACTTACTTTATATCTTCACAATTTTACATATTTTACTTCCCCCTTTTCTTTCACTACCTGATATCAAATGTCACTTGCGTTTTCAACTCCAGATATATTCTGTTGTCCCTCAGCCACTTTTATGCATGTTTACTTGCGTATAATTTGTACTCATTTATTCATACGGCTGGTTTTTATATTGTATGTATGCGTGTAAGTGTGCATGTGTGTGTATACGTGTTTGTATATGTATACGAATGCATTCGTATGTGCGCGTGTATGTGTATATGTGTGTGTGTATGTGTGTTTTTATATCTATGTTTTGTATATACTTATATATATGTGTGTGTGTGTGTGTGTATATGTATATATATATATATATATATATATATATATATATATGTGCGTGTGTGTGTGTGTGTGGGTGTATATATATATGTATATATATTTATGGTCGCGTGCGAGCGTGTGATTAGATGTACATGTATGTATATATATATGCGCGCTTTTGTATGTATGTACGCATGTACGTGCTTTTGTCTGTACGTATTTATATATATATTTATATATATATATCTGTGTACGAACCTATGTATGTTTTCTATTTTTTCTAGTGTTACTTTATAATTGATAACCCCCCTCTTACTTTCTCTTTGATTAAATTTTTTTATTCTCATATATTTTTTCATTTTTTCATTTTTTTATTTTCATATTTTAATATTTTTATATATGAATCGACCTTCAGCCTGACACTGCTTTGACTGATACACTCCCTTCTCTGTATATATCACTTGCATGTATGTGGATGCGCGTGTGTGTGTGTTTATACGCGTGCTTTTATACTTCTATGAGTATATATTTCAATCCTTAGTCTGTATGTACGTTAACTCTATTATCTTACAATTTCTTTTTTCAACATATATTTTATACGTATTTGTAGTCACACATACACTGATATGCTTGCCCTCATGTATGTACTTACGCACACATTTTTTCACTATGCACATGCATTTGTACATACACACATATGTACATTTGTAGGTGCATATACACACATTTATACACATACCCTTACTATATTTCCTTATTTTATTTTTATATATCTCTTGCATTACTTTTATTTATATATATTTTTTTTGCCTGTTAAACTTTTGCCTTTCTTGAGGAGATTTTTCAAATATTTTACTATGTTTTAAATTGCCTTGTCTGACGAACAAATGAGGACGTTTCTTGTATTCGTCTTATTCGGGAAATCTCTGGTAATGAGGTAATTATATTGTATTGTTTATTATACATTATATATATATATATATATATATATATATATATATATATATATATATATATATATATATATATAAATATATATATATATAAAGAGAGAAAGAGAGAGAGAGAGAGAGAGTTGGTGCTGGTGGTGGTGGTGGTGGTGGTGGTTTAGTTGGTGGTGGTGGTGGTGTTGGTGGTATAGTTGGTGATAGTGGTGGTGGTAGTGGTGGTGGTGGTGGTAGTGGTGGTGGTGGTGGTGCTGGTGGTATAGTTGGTGGTAGTGGTGGTGGTGGTGCTGGTGGTGCTGGTGGTGGTGGTATAGTTGGTGGTGGTGGTGGTGGTGCTGGTGGTATAGTTGTTGGTAGTGGTGGTGGTGGTGCTGGTGCTGGTGGTGCTGGTGCTGGTGGCATAGTTGGTGGTGGTGGTCGTCGTCATGTTCGTAGTGATGGTCGTGGAAAATAAAATCACATGATGGTATGAGAGGGAGTAATAAAGGAGAGAATGATTCAAGTGTGACCCACTTCCCAAGGTGACAGGCCCGCCCCAGGGTAACATATTTGTCATCCTGTGCGTTAGGGCAATGAAATGTTTCCATAACAGGCTGAGATTTCCATTATTTCAAACTGCTCATGGTGGACCAGCAGAGTCGGTAGAGTGTCGACCAAAATGCTTTGCAGCATCTGTTCTGAATATCTACGTTCTGGTTTAAAATCCCGCTGAGGTCAACTTTCCAGTGTCGATAAAATGTAATTTAGAATATGTGCGGGCGTATATGGGCGTGAATGTGTGTATGTTTGTGTTTGTGTGTGTGTGTGTCTGTGTGTGTCTGTGTGTGTGCGTGTGTGTGTGTGTGCGCGTGTGTTTGCATAATCATTTGCACATCCACGAACACCACCACCATCACTATCATCTCCATCATTACCACCAGCATCACTACCACAACAATCATCACTACCACAACCATCATCACCACCACCACCACCAATGTCATCATAACTACCACCACCATCATTACTACCATCATCATCACTACCACCACCATTATCACTACCACTACAACCACTACCACCAATGTCATCATAACTACCACCACCATCATCCCCACCACGATTACCATCCCCACCACCACCACATCACCACCACCAATGTTATCATAACTACCACCACCATCATCACTACCACCATCACCACTACCACCACCATCACCACCACCATCATCACTACCACCATCATCACGACCACGATCATCATCCCCACTACCACCACCATCATTCATGGTTCATGATAACAAGTTCATCAAGGTTAATTGACGGAGACAATTGTACCACCTCCTGCTTCTCCCCCTCCACCTCCGCCATCATACACACACAAACTTACATACACCACCACATTCACACACACACACACCTTATTGATACACACATGCACACAGACACACACCTTATTGAAACACACTTGCACACACAACTAAAGACACACAAACGTACACACACACACACACACACAAACATACACACATATCGCACATGCATACATACACACACACGCAGAAACACACAGCACATACAGGAACCCTACGAGCAATGAGGAGGGAGCCCCTATGTCATCGCTCGACATGCTAGAAATAGCAGCCCAATGTCCCCTGAATCACACGTAAAATATATAGGACATTAGATTATGCAATCGTAGAGATATAAAAGATAGGCTGATCAAAGCTGGAGCATCTGTAATCATAGGTTTTCTCGACCAATTAGCTATGAATTGGGAGGTCCTGAAAAACGTTGAGGGCACTGTTAATCCCTCTCTGACTAAAGAGTAAACAGATGAGAATAATGATGAAGTGGAGCAGTGCCAAGTTTACAATTGTGTTTAGGTGTGCTAGTGGATACAAGGTTTGGCAGACATATCTATAGCACAGAATGGATCATATTCAACTGGGTGATGTCTAAAAACATCTGACTGATAAAATGACAAGTCAGTCAATGATATTGGTGGCCTCCCCACAGCCCCGGCGGACAGAATGGAGAAGGCTTTTCCCCGGAGGACGGCAAGGGAGACGCGCTGGAAAAGCCATTCCAGCTCACGAGACTCACACCTGCGGCTGGCCTGCTCAAATATATCGCGGTGAGTAGGGAGTAGCCCCAGGGCCGAGGACACCAGAAGTCTCCACTGCCAAGGGTACAACCGCAAACCTGTCGGAGAGCGGTCGGCATTTGAAGAGTTTGGCCTCCTCAGCCCGACGTGCAGCAGAACCTGGGTTAGTTGCAGACTGCACCAGGTTGCGGCTGGAGAAAGTGTCGGTGCAAATGGCATCCCAGACGAGGGGTTTTCCACCTCGGAACGGGAAGATGGTCATGCCATCTGGCTTTTTGCCGTCCCCTCGGTCCAGCCCCCACCGGCTCGAGCTGGGAAGGGAAGCCTGCAGTGTCCAAGCCATGCTTTATGACCTCGTTGAGGGCAGCATGGCGTGGAAGGCATTGTGGCGACAGAAAAGCTGGTGGAGACCGAAAGAGTCCACGGTGGATCCACAGCAACATTTGTGTGGCTCGCAGATCCTGAGGCCAAACCTCAAGGAAACGCCAATGCGCAACATATTGCTTGATATTGAAGGTAATTCATAGAAAGACACCAGCTCCATCAAAATCTGTAAACCCGTAATCTATACATAAATTATATTAATCCTAACTCAATTCCACTAAATCCCACCCTACTCACATCAAATAAACTACCCCTTGTCGCAATTCTACTGCCTCCACCGCCTTTTCTATCCGAGAGTCTGATTCTGAGATTTAGTAACATCATATGTTCTGTTTCTTCTTACAATGCCTTTACCTCCAGCCAGCCATCGACACTGTTCATCCGTCACCAGGCTTTCATAATCAAGTGCACCATTGAAAAGTAAGAAGGCAGTGCCATCTAGTGCCCCTTTCCTTTAGGCAACGGGTCCGCATCACATCCTCTTTACCTGACCGTATCTCGGATCATCTGCATCGTATCTTCCCCACTCCCACTTACCACCCCTCGCCATCTAACCTCTTTAGCACACTATTCTACGATACTTTTATATTTTCCAATCCGACCCCATTATATCCCACATCTTACACGAACCTCCCCCTTTCCGATGCGACTGTAATCTGACCGACTTTCTGGACCATATCTTCTTCACTCCTCACTACACACAACCAGGACATTTTGCCTTCTATTTCCGTTGCAATATCTGGTCCTTCATCCACATCATCACCTTACATGCATCGGGGTTATCTTACCACGGACCGCTTAAAGTCTAAAAAGTCAAAAGTCTATCTCGAGTTCGAAGGTTCATCAGGCGTCTGCTTATTTCGATTTTAATGGCATCAAGCTATCTAGAGTACAAGATTTCCCCTGAACAGGACACCACTCCATCACTGCGTTAAACCTGATTATACTGGAGCAACGTGAAATGGAGTGTTATTTGAGGGGGGGGGGGGGGGGGCTCAAGAACACAACACACAACTCGTTCCAGAAATCAAACCCTCAACATTATGGAGCTAAGTCCAACACCCTAACCACTAGACCATGCGCCTTCACATCAAAATATGTTATTGCATTGGATGTCATGCCATCTTTGTGGTGCGGTGCAGCAGTCTCCAACTCTTTTTACGATTCGAATCCCAAATATTACTGATGGACTCTAAAGAACCCTTAAACTTGATATCTCATGGCAATCAATCAATCACGTTCCCACAACTGGTACACCCAGTCGTCAGGATGACACTCTAGACGCTTTCGTAGTCAGCCGTCGCCACTGGTCTCTATGTGTAGGAGGGTCTCAATGTTGTGACCAGTCCAGTCTTTGATGTTATCAGACCAAGATTTTCTTTGCTTCTCTTTCGCCCTCCCTCAACTATACCCTGAAGGATGGTTTGAGACAAGGAGTTTAAGCTGGATACATGACCATACCAGTCAAGTTTCTGTATTTCCATCATCGCAATGAGTGGTTCTTCTCTGAAAGCATATTTGTTAAATTGCCGCCTGACAAAGCTGTTTGCTTTGCACTGCGTGTACGGGATGTGTAGCAACCTTCTGAGGCACTTGTCCTCGAATGTCTGGATTCTTTGTTCCATGTCAGCTGTGAGAGTCCAACTATCACACCCAAACAAAAGGATCGAAGTCACCAAGGACTTGTACAATTTAGCTTCGTTGGAAAACTGATGGAATTGCTTTTCCATATGGAAAAGTAATAGGCTAGGGTCAGCTTGTGAGTACTAGCCAATTCCAGGAGGCGGAGTCCACGATCGTTTGTTTCTCCAAACCCAAATAATCCCACTGTACCTGCCCATTGGTCATATGCACCCGGGCCTACTTTGGCATTCCAGTCTCCTAAGATGATGCGAATGTCTTTTTTTAGGAGCCGTCTTGATAATTTTCTCGAGGTCTTCTTAGAACTATTCAACACCATCATCGTCATAATCGAGTGTTGGTGCATAGACTTGTATGATGGTAATGTTCTGTGTTGTTGCAGCATGGTCATGAATCTGCTGGATACTGGTGTACAGCTAATGACTGAGCTCACTCTGATTTTGTTAACGATAAAACCCACTCCATGTTCGTGCATGTTGTCATCACCGCTGTACCACAGTTTGTGGTCTTCATCTGTAGTTGTCTAACCACATCCAGTACACCTGGCTTCAGCATATTTCATGTGTATCTGGCAAGTTCATGTGTAAGTTATTTCGTCCTTCCATAAGCATATAGAGTGCGGACGTTCTATATCCCCAAAACAGTATTTTCTTTTAAAAAAAAGTTGATGGTTCTTGATGTGGGCCTCGTTTGCCTTAAAAATGTGAGGGGGACAAACCAACATTTGTTGATTCTTAAAGGAGCATAAATTACTTATGGTGCCTTTCCCAGACCCTATCACATAAGTAAAATTTTACGCTAATTAAATTTTATATATTCAAATGAAGTTCAGATATAAAAAAAATAAGCTTTAAAAGAATTTATTATATCAAATAAACAAAAAATAAAATATAAACGTTTGAAAAGGTGGGGGGGGGGGTACCCCCTGGTACCCCCCTGAAAGAAAGC
>OZ024741.1:35503764-35533764 GCA_964016885.1 Eledone cirrhosa
CTAATGGTCAACTTCCTTCGGACATGCGCCTGCGCAGACCGGTGGGGGTGAATTGGTACTCACAGGGGAACGGATGAAGAACCCAAAAGCACACACTTCGTCCGTTCCCATGTCGATTCAACTTGGATTGCCTCGGAAACATAACCTTATTATGTAACAAGCTGTCTGATGATGTCACGACACTCGCACACAGAACAGTTAAATTAAAACAAAATTAACAAAATTAAAACAAAATTAACATACATTCGGCAGTTAACATAGATAATGCAAGAGGATAGTTTGTTAGTCAGATGTAGAAGTTATTGTATGCGTTAGTTACGTGTGTCTCATTCATATATGATTATTGTGTGGCAGGGTGTTACATGTAATACAAGCACTTTACGTGGGTAAGTAAGAGTATTATGGTGGTTGCAGTGGTAAGGTATTTTTTGTATATAATAAGAAAGTATTTGTGCAGAAAAATAGAAAGGAGAAGCAAAAGAGAGTTATGGTTTTCGTATCCACCACCATTTTCACATTTAGGAAATGTAATATATAGTTTATACATCCATCACATAATTAACGATGGTTCTGTATTGGATGTTTGATGCATTAAATTAAATTATTTTAGCTTATTGCGGCTCAGTGTTCTTTAATCCAATTTTATAGAGTAGGTTGTTTCTGCTGCGAGAATTTACATCGGTTTATTATCCGGAAGTATGTGTGTAATTAAGGTAATGCGTAAGGGGAGGTAACTAGCTGATTTCCATAACTAAATTACTGTTCTAACTTACATTATAAGGTGTCTCAATTGAGTCCCTTATATAGACGGTTATATATTTATATTCAGTTTCCAATTTTAAACCCAGTCTACTCTATCATGATGTACTAAAGGTATTTATATTAGGATGGTTACTCCCTATCATAGAGTGCTACAACTGAATATTCCATATAAAGAGCCACATCTTTATATCAAAGTTCTCTGAAAATGTAGTCTACTCACAGAACATGTCAGGGGACCTATTAGTACTATGTCTACATAACCCCTGGTAAGTTCTGGAGCAGCGTATGGCTGTCTGCATGGCAAAGCCGAATACATCTCTAGTGCAGACAAAAACATCCCTCATTTACAATGTCATTAATCTATCCATCAAGTTGTACCTGCATATATAACTCACATACCATTCATACATAATTCAATTCAATTCAATTCACTCAACATATAGGTTATACAGATCTCTTATGTTAATAAATTAATCTTATATATATCCAATGTTATCATTCCATACATACAAATACATTTGCATAGATAATTCATTGTCGAATCTGGTGTTTAAAGCTTACATAGACTGCATTGTATAATTATAAGTGATACCCCATGAACAACCACCCCCTAGTATAACCACCTTCAACTGCTATATAATTATAAGCAGTTGAAAGTAATTACCCCAAAAGTAGGTGCCCATGGGGATATTTCTAGGGTAAAAGTTATAGACAGATAGAATGATTTGTGTTGAGATAGGGTGGTTCAGAGAGTGTGGAGTTGTGGTGTAAGGTGTGCCCTTGAGGTGTAGTGTAAGAAGTGGTGATGGGTTCAAGTCTGACATTGTTATATATTGGGTTTAAAGTTTTGGAAGGAGTGTCGGAAGCGGTGCTGGCACGACGCAAACGCCTCCGATTTTTTTAGGAGGTTATGGTTTGAGAAGATTATAGTACGGGTCTCTAGTAGACAGAGGTTGCAGAATTTATTAGGTGGTTTGTACGATGCCGCTTACCTATCACTTCCCATTTAAGTGTATAAGATCTATTTTTAGTTTTTAGATAGTGTATGTAGCTAGATAGTGAAGTGAAGTTGGCTAGACCGTGTTTTTTGAAAGAATGGAGGTGTGAATTGTATCTGGTTTTGAAGCAGTTCAAAGTAGAGCCTATATAGGTTTCAGAAGAGTTGCTAGTTATGACGGTGCATGAGTATATGATGTCCTTGATTAAGCAGTTTTTATCTAAAGGGCAGGTTCTATTAGATCTACAGTTACAATTATTATGGGTGTTAACCTGCCGGTTATTATGTTGTGTAGAAGTCTGGTTTCTAGTTATTGCATTATGGCTATGTGGGTTGTCGCTCCCAGCGTTATTGCTTACACTAGTGCTATTACTATTATTACTATTGATATCAGGGTTTGTAGATATAACGTTGTTTTGAAGGTTTACCTCCTGCCGTGTTTTGGTTTGTTGGAAGTAAGTATTAATTTTTCTTTTATCGCTACTAGCTATGTGGTATGCTATGTTAGGCGTGTTAGAGTAGGAGATTTTAATTGTGTTTTTGTTAATAATACTGTGGTACTTGTGGCCAGATGGGAACTTTTATCCAGAAGTGAGAAGAAAGCCTTAGGTAGGTTGGTAGAGACGTTTAGATTGAAAGGTGGGTTGAAAAATGTATTATTTCTTCTTCTATTTTTGTTTTTTATGTCTGGTGAGATGCTTCCGTTTATGGTATTTTGGTGACTTCTGTGGTGTGGGTTACGTTTGTTGCCACCCTTCGTACTAGTGTGTGTGTGGTTATTACTCTTATTACTATTTTTCCTCATGGACATATTGTGCGAAATAATGTTGTATCTATGTGTTTTTGCAGGTAGGAACTCGATCTCATTATTGTGGCCTGATCTAGCTAATGCCTGATTATAATATTGTGAGTTTTTGCTAAATATGTTTTCGTCATAAGATAGATTAGAGATTCTATTGGATATTCCCTTGGAGATAGAGTTTAATATTGATCTAGGGTGGTTAGACTTGGTATCTACGTAAATCAGTTTTTCGTTAGGTTTATGGAATGGTGTATATATCCTAGAGTCTAGTTAGAGGGTGGCATCTAGGAAGTTAACGTTTTTAGTGTTTTTGTCTATGGTGATACTTAGATTATAGTTTTTGAAAGTCTTGTGCAATAGTTTTCTAGTTCTTTCTATATTAATTTTTTTATAGTCTATAAGGAGAAGTGCATCATCGCGGTACAAACCACCGTTGAGGTATGGAAGGTCCTTATGGATTTCGTTTAGTAAATATAGGCCCACAAAATCAGTGACCTGCGCCGAGTCAGTAGATCCCATGGTTATGTCGAAGTTGTTTTGTGTATCCTTGCGGGTCCATAAATGGTCTTCAAAAGTGATTACGGTTTTACGGGCCGCAAGTATGACATCAATCTGGGGTCTAGTCAGGTCACTATTGTTCATGGCCATAATTAGTGTCTTATTTAATAGGATAGGGGAAATAGAGGTGTAGTATGAATTGATATCAAATTGAATAAATTTGTTATCTTTGTTTTCCTTGATATCCTTGAACCATTCAATAACTTCACCTGTATTTCCCCATTGTTTAAGGTATATATTTTGTGTTTAATCTGTGGGATGATTTTATCTAAAATTTTCTTACTGATAATGCCAATGTCAGACTTGGAAGGGCAGATTAGTCTAATCGAGGGGTTGCTAATGAAATCCTCCCTATGGTCTTTCAGAGAGAATCTATGGTTGTGTATGTCTCTGAAGTCCTAGTTTAGACACTATACTACGGCCTTCTATATTAATTTCTTCTAAGTTTTTCATAGTAGTTTTCCTGTAGGTCTTATGTAGTTCATTATATATAAACTTTCTATATGTATCATAATCTAGGCTGTATATGTTATTAGTTTTGTCCGCATGTACAATAATTTTACTATCTGTTTTGAATTCATTAATAGAGGAGTTAAGTTTGTTTAAGAAGGTGTTGTTTTTACTGCGATGTTTTTTTGTATTTAATGTTCTTAATTAGTTTTATTAGGTCATTTTCAAAGGAGTTTAGTATATATATATATATATATATATATATATATATATATATATATATATATATATATATAATTGTTTATATATATATATATGCTACCGTTAACCGTAATTGTAATTGCAGAAAACCTACCAATTTCCCCCTTAATGGGCATTGTCTTACTAATAATGTAGTTTATAGATGCATTATTAAAACCTCTAATGGCACTAAAACTTACATTGGTGCTAGTGCTAACCGTTTCAAGACACGCTTTAATTCTCATACGTATTCTTTTAAGAATAGTAGCTTAAAACCCTCGATTTCTCTCGCCAAGATTGTAAAAACCCTTAAACTATTTAATATTGAATACTATTAATAGACTTAAGGGTCATTTTGATCTCTGTTTATCTGAAGCTTATTTTATAACGTTATCTAAACCTTGCCCAATTAATGACTACAATGAGATGGTGATTAACTGCCATCACTGGTTGGCATATTCTTTTGATAACAGAACTTGTGATGCCACTTAGATTCTATTAGTTTAGTTCTTCATTCCTCCCTCTATATCTTATTTTTTATCTTTTTTTTCTTTTTCTTTTGATTTTTCTCTTTCTTTATTATTTGTCTTCCACCTATGCATTTTACCCCCACTTCTTAACTAGTTATTTGTTCCTACCCTATCTAATCTAAACCTTACCTATTCCTAATTTTACCTTATCCTCTCCTATCCCAAAGTAATACCTCCTTTCTTTAGGCCTATTTTTATGTATCTCCTTTAAAGTAGACCCTAGACTCTTTATTTCACAATTCCATCTGTAGTTAATGACTATTTTATATTTTCACTTGTAATACAACCTCATATTATATATTAATATCTACATATACCTTCTAACCTATATATTCCCTGTTTAATTTAATTATCTATATTTCCATATGTTTTAATGCACTGTAACTAATTCCCAACAATATTGATTTAAGGTTCGTTCTTATTGTTTCGACCGTCATACACCCTCCTAGTAATAATTAGATATATTTTTTATTCCTTATCATAATACAAATTATTTCTTATCTATATTCTGTCCTTAACATCTTATTAGTTTATTATTAATTTTTTGGTGTGTTTTTTTTCAAAGAATACTCAATTAAATTTTGCTATACTGTACTACTTATCTATCTCTTCTGACAACTAATTATCTCCCTTTGAAAATCACGTGTATATTCATTTTCCAATCTAAACAAGATGGAGGTTCTAATGGTTTATAACTTGAAGCTTTTTAATATCAAAGTTCCACCTTTACTGTAGGTCCATCACTTCGGTGATATGTTTTGATTTTTTAGTTAATCTACCTATCTGTTAGACACGCAGTGACTAACAACAGAATGTTTTAAGTCTGCGTGTCTGACATATATGCGTAGCTTGTGAATAAAAAAAATCAAGGGGTTTCGCTGGCCGTGGTGATCCCTGCCAAACATGCTTTGTAATGTATCGTCTTATTGGCTAATTTCATCTTCTTATTGGCTAATCAACCAATGAGAGTAATTGTTGCTCAAAATCATCCACCACTTTGTTTGCACGTTTATTTATCGTTTCGCTTTCAAATCTTCCTCCTGTATTTCGTCGTTTATCATGAAAATATTTTTCTCGTTTTAGTAAGTTATATTGTTAATTTATATATGATTTTTTAAATTTATATTAACTATTTTTTTGTCAGTTCGTTACAACATGCTTATAATATTGGTTGTATCATATTTACTTTTATATTTGTCCATATTATTGTTCGTTTTATGTTAGATTATTTTATTATTATTATGTTAGATTATTTTTTTATTATTATGTTAGACTATTTATATGTAATATTTAATTTTTATTAATTCAACTATAACAATTATTATGTAAAATATATTTATTTAATATTGATTGTTTTTTGTAGTTGTTTATATTAAAAGTCTGAAAATATTTTTATACATCTTACAATAATATTTATAAGATCATTTATAAAATAACAATTATATAATCTAATTACATTACAATGATAATTTATTATTAATATATATCATGTTTAACTAGAGTTATTACAAGCGTTGCCTTTAAAAAATATTAAACTAGACCTGAAAAAATGCGCAGGCTCAAAAGAGCCACAGAATGTTATAATAAACCTTCAAAAGTGTGGGACTAGAGTTGTTGCTCAAAATTATTGTAATCATTATCTATCATTCACTTTGTGGCATCCTTTTATAAAAAAATGAGACTCATAACGAACTCAAGACGACACGATAATTATTTAAGTGAATTTATAATATAGAATTCGGTTTAAGTGCATTTCGTATTAATCATTACTAAACATCTAATATGAGATATTGAACATTAGCTTAAATAATTATCGTGTTGTCTTGAGTTCGTTATGAGTCTCTTTTTTTTTTATAAAAGGATGCCACAGAGTGTATGATAGATAATGATTACAATATTTTTGAGCAACAACTCTAGTCCCACACTTTTGAAGGTTTATTATAACATTCTGTGGCTCTTTTGAGCTTGCGCATTTTCACGTCTAGTCTATCTATCTATCTATCTATCTATCTATCTATCTATCTATCTATCTATCTATCTATCTATCTATCTATCTATTCAGATCACAAACTAGTGACCTGCATGGCCAACCTTGATAGAACCCATAGACAAGGACCCGGCTACTGGAAGCTGAACTTGTCGTTACCGACAAGCAAAGCCTACAGTAGACGGATTAGCACTTTAGTTAAACAGCACTTGACAGGGGCCATTGTCAACAACAGATGGTGGTACTCTCTCAAGAGGGCAGTTAGATTAGACTCGATAGTTTTTAGTAAAGAATTAGCGTTAGATAGAAATAGAACCGAGAAGGAACTGGTAGATAAAGTAGAAGAGGAAATTAGAAATGGCAACGTAGCCAGCGTGCTAGCAACGAGAACGGCCTTGGACCAGTTCTTCGACGCAAAGCACGAGGGCTGCGTTGTCAGAAGCAAATTACGTGCTCTGGGAAACGAGGGAGCCAAAGTTGTTAGCTGGGCCCGAGTGACGGAGGCAAAAAGTGGCAACAAGTCCACGATTCGGTCTTTGAAGGACCAAAACGGACGCGTGATACGTGAGCCGAAGCAGATGAGTGCGGCTTTTCAGCGGCACTTTGCTCGGCTGTTCGGGGGGAGCGGCGCGCCGGGAGAGGCTATGGATTTCGGTCCATACCTCGACGGCCTACCGCGACTCTCGGACAGCGAGGCAAAGTTCTGCGAAAAGCCGATTTCAGCCACTGAGATAGGGGGCGCGCTGAGCCAATGCGGCAAACGCAAATCTCCAGGTCTCGACGGTCTACCCTACGAATTTTACGTAGCAATGCCGGACTTATTCTCCGGTCTCCTGAAAGCGGTCTACTGCAACTGGCAACAGAACGGGAGAATTCCAAGTTCTGTAACCGGGGGCGTGGTCACACTAATCAGGAAGGACGAGAATAAGGGGGATGACATAGGCAACTTCCGGCCCATAACTCTGCTAAACACAGAGTTACAGATTTTGGCCAAGGTGTTGGCAAAGAGGCTGGCGCTTGTCGTCGAGAACCTGGTGGGAGAAGCGCAGACATGCGCGATCCCGACCAGGTCCATACACGACAACCTCCACCTCATGCGATACATCATAGAGAGGGTAGGGTGTAAACCCGGCTTCGGTGGGGCCCTGATCAACTTGGATCAGTCTAAGGCTTTCGATAGAGTTGACCATCGTTACCTGGATGCGGTGCTCGAGGCGGCAGGCTTCGGACCCGTGTTCAGGGGCTGGATTGCTGCAATGCACAACAGCAACATCTGCTCAAGGGTCAAGGTGAACGGTTACCTCTCGGAGCCGTTCCA
This sequence comes from Eledone cirrhosa, assembly GCA_964016885.1. NCBI lineage: Eukaryota > Metazoa > Mollusca > Cephalopoda > Octopoda > Eledonidae > Eledone > Eledone cirrhosa. The sequence continues at coordinate 35,511,409 of OZ024741.1, forward strand.
TATTACGCGATCCATTCGACAGGGATGCCCTCTCTCCTCCCTTCTGTACGTACTGACTCTCGAGCCACTACTGCGGAAGCTGGAGCTATTGCAGGGCATCCCTCTGGAACCGGGACTGAGGAAAGCGGCGTCGGCCTACGCCGACGACGTGACAGTAATGGTGTCGAGCGCCTCGCAAATCGAGGAAGTCGGCACCTTACTGAAGGAATACGAAAGTCTCACAGGAGCGAAGCTGAACCGGGAAAAGTCCATCGGTTTGCAACTCGGATCGTGGAGAGGCAGACCGATGCCTTCCGATGGCGTCGTCGGACGCTGGACGGAAGAACCGGTAAAGCTGCTCGGGGTCTGGTTTGGTCCGGACCTCCAGGTGGAGAAGAACTGGAACGAAGTGACAGCCAAGGTGTTTGCACTCACCCAGAAGTGGGCCGAGTGCAAACTATCCTTGAAAGGTCGAGCGGAGGTGGCGAACACTTTTATAGCGTCCGCCATCTACTACCGCTTGACCGTCGTGCCTTGTCCAGCCCAAACGCTCGCCAAAATGGAGCGCGCGCTCTTCCGATTCCTTTGGAAGAGGCGGGCTCCTTTGGTGAGAAGATCCATCTGCTGCCAACACCCTTCTAACGGAGGGCTGGGGATGCCGTGGTTGACGATGCGCAAACACGCGCTCAGGCTGCGGCATCTCTACGTATTCCTCACCGGACAACCGGTGTGGGCCCCGTTCGTGAGGCGAGCCTTCCCACGACTCGTCTCGCTGACCGAGCTGCAGTCCTGGGTCAAGCAGAGACCGAGGAAAATGGGCGACTGGCACATCGAATGTGCTCAGGCGCTCACAGCCCTCTGGCAGGCGGACCCGGCGATCAGTGGAGACTCCACTTCGTCATTCTATAGAGGGTTGGTCCGCAGCAAGTGCGACGACGCGCTCGGTGAAACTCTAGGCGTAGAGGAAGATGAACTGGCCAGTCTGTTCGGTAGGACCTTCCGCCCGGAACCGATGGACAACTTCCAAAAGTCCCTGGCCTGGCAGTGCTACCGAGGAGCTCTACCAGTTCGAGACAAGCTCTACAGACATGGGCGCCCGGGCAGGGACCCTGCAAAAAAGATCTGTCCGAGGTGCATGCGAGACGAAGAAACCGTCGCGCACGCATTCATACACTGCCCGGGCGTCACTGACCTGTGGGGCTATGTAGAACGACTATTGTCGCGGGTGGGACCAATCCAGTTGACCACCGAGTCCATTGTCATGATCAAACCGCCACCCTCCTTCAAAAACGAAGGAGAGGCGGTTTTCCTTTGTGTGATAGCTATGGCGAAAGAGGTTGTATGGTGGACAAGGTTGAAAGGGCTGAGGTCAGACACCTTTCTCTCCGGCCAACAACTGATTCTTTTTTTCAAATACCACTTTGGAAGAAGAATCAGGATGGAGAGAGAGGTGCTGTACCCCAGCAAGTTTTATGAAAGGTGGGTGAAAGTGGCGAGAATGGCCCGAGTGAATGGGCCTTCTCTCTATATCAGCCTGTAGGTTGAGGAAAAGGAGGAGGAGAGGAAAGGAGTACAAGCTCTTCGTACTCCTGGAGATGAGGGTTGCACATTTTTTTTCGGGGGTATGTGTTACCCATATAAACTGTCTCCCTCTATTGGGGACAATCGACTAACTTTTAAATTCCATCTGTGATAACATTTTACACGTTTTTATTGTATGTAAACTTCCCCCTTTGTATTTGTCCCCTTCTTTTGTGCCCCTGTGGCTAATAAAGAAATATATCTATATATCTATCTATCTATCTATCTATCTATCTATCTATTTATCTATCTAGCTCTCTCTCTCTCTCTCTCTCTCTCTCTCTCTCTATATATATATATATATATATATATATATATATATATATATATATATATATTTATATATATATATATATATATATATATATACATATATATTACTAAAACTCTGTGATTGCTTGCTTGCTTGTCTGTAATACAGTCAAAAGGGCGCATAATTGGAAAATACTTTGAAAGGCACTTGACCCTGAAATGAGAATACAAATGGAATAAAACAAGTTTCGCGTAAATTGAAGCACGGGTTCCCGAGATATGGAGTTTTCTGGGTACCTTCATAAATAGAGAGAGAGAAGGATAGAGAGAAAGAGATAGTGGTTGTGAGAGAGTAGGTTGAAAGAGAGACATAGAGAGAGGGAGAGGAGTCAGAGAAGGAGAATGGAAGAGAGACAGAGCTGCTGGTATTGTTGTGTATATATATATATGTGAGTGTGTGTGTATATGTATGTATGTGTCTATGACCATAGATCATAGACACCCACATATATATACATACACATACATATATATGTATACACACACACATTTATATATATATACACACGCGGATATATATGTATGGGCCATCCAGTTTCATTTCACATTATATACATGTCTATATATTTTAATTATTTGAAAATTATTCTTAAGTGAACATAATTTTTTTAAATATTTTGAAGTGAACGTGACCCAACGGGTGACGGGTGGTCTACTATATTATTATTCTTTCTTTTGGCTCTGATGAGTACACTAAATCACCCATTTATTTTCACTGCACTGATATCGATTTTTTATCATATTCATATTCTCAACGTGCATGTTCATGATTTAGAAACAAATTGTCAGCCATTAAAAATGTATATATTCATAAATCATTGTTATATATTATATTATATATATATATATATATATATATATATATATATATATATATATATATATATAAGTATGTATACGTACATGCATATATGTGTACAGACGTACAGTAGTATGTATATATATATACATATATGCACACATATATATATGTACGTATGGGTTTACCGAACATTTATTATAATGTTCGGTTTGTTTATAAACAAACAGCCCGAATTACACCGTACAGTGCTCGGCAACCATCGTCACCCTTTTGTTCAACACTGACACAGGAACGATGTACTAGTTTCAAGCTTATTAGCTATCGCCAGCATCGTATACCTTTCTGTCAGCTGATTGAACGTTTGAAAGTATATACTTTCATTATGCATATTAACGGCTGAGCAGCCTAATTTGCATATCGAGTGAGTTAGACGGCCGAGCGGACCGAAAACGATAAATGGAAAAGAATGAAACGAAATTTCATTTCTCACTCTTAGTATATATATATATATATATATATATATATATATACAAGTGTATATATATATATATAACAGGAGGCATGTTCTGGTGTAAATCCTTGAAAGGTTTATTTTACTATGATCATTTCAATGACGGGGTTCGGTATGAATCCGGTGACATCATCAGGTAATTCAAAATATAACGAAGTAAAATAGCAGATAAAAATCCTTGCTGTTTAAATCAGAGACAAGAGGGCGGCCGGTATTTTAGTAACTGGTAGCTGCGTGGACCGCCCTCAACACGTTGAGGGCGGTCGACGCAGCTACCAGTTGCTAAAATACCGGCCTCTTGTCTCTGATTTAAACACCAAGGATTTTTATCTGCTATTATATATATATATATATCATAAATCATGTCCTTAGAATTATTAGATAAAATATATACCATTTCCTCTCCCAGTTAGCATAATTAACCATATAAAAAATCAATTAGACCAGGCTATAAGAATAAAGGCTCCTATGAAGAAATATTTGATAAATAACCGAAAGCGGCCTCTTCGGGGTTGACCTCAATATATAGGAAAATGAATGACCCCGACAGCAGAGCTTAAGCCGTTTCGACGGTCCATCTGGTCCCTTACCACACCTCCTTCGTTATATATATTTATATACACTTGTATACATATATATATATATATATATATATATATATATATATATATGCTAGCAGTGGTACCCGGCGTTGCACGGGAGAAGGTATTTTTGAACGTGGCTCGCCAACAGACCTAATCGTGGAAAAACTGCATGCCTGGACAATATGTAAAGAAAATAAACGGAATACTCTGATGACTGGATAATCTTTAAGATTTTCCTCGATGAAGCAGGAAAATTGCACGTTTTCACCTAATGCGGGCCCTAGGGGATCAAGAAAATGAATTTTTTTATGTGCATAATATGAAGTTTTTCGCCTAATGCGGACCTTAGGCCATAAAAAGTTGGATTTTCTTTGTTGACGGTATGAAGAAGAGACTGACTAATACATAGTTACAATTTCAAGGAAATCAGTCTGACGTAACGCCTCATAAAACCCCTAAAAACCTGAAAAAACGCAGTTTTTCACCTAATGCGGGCCCTAGAGGATCAAAAAGTTGAATTTTTTTTATTTGCATAACTCTCCCTGAAGCATAAGTATAACACATGTAAAGTTTGAAAAAACTCGGTTGGGTACTTCTCGAGTTTTAGGGATTCAAACTCACACACACACACACACACACACACACACACACACACACACACACACACACACACACACACACACATCCTCAGGGAAGTGACGTAATGCAGACAGTTAGACATACAGGCAGATATTATAAGGGCGCAACGTTATATGTATGTATCTATCTAAAAAGAGAAGGACTAATAATTATAGAGAGAGATCACTACATCGCCTAATGCGGTCCATAGGGCATTGAAAATTTGAAATTTTCTTTTGCTCAGAACACTCCCTGAAACATAAGTATTACATGTGTAAAGTTTGTAAACAGTCGGTTGGGTGGTTCTCGAGTTTTAGGGATTCAAACTCACACACACACAGACAGACATCCTCAGTTATATATATAGATAGATATATACACTTATATTATATATATATATATATATATATATATATATATATATATATATATATATATATATATATATATATATATATATATATATATATAATATATATATATAATATATATATATATATAATATATATATATAATATATATATATATATAATATATATATATAATATATATATATATATATATATATATATATATATATATATATATATATATATAAATGGAAAAGAATGAAACGAAATTTCATTTCTCACTCTTAGTACGGCTGATACTTAAATATAAGTATCTATACATACATATATGTATACAGACGTACAGTAGTATGTATATATATACATACATGCACATATATATATATGTACGTATGGGTTTACCGAACATTTATTATAATGTTCGGTTTTTTGTAAAAAAAACAGCCCGAATTACGCCGTACAGTGTTTAGCAACCATCGTCGCACTTTTGTTCAATACGGACAAAGGAACGATGAACTAGTTTCAAGCTTAATAGCTATCGTCAACATCGTATACCTTTCTGTCAGATGATTGAACGTTTGAAAGTATATACTTTCCTTATGCATGTTAACAGCTGAGCAGCCTAATTTTCATATCGAGTGAGTTAGTCGGCCGGGCGTACTGAAAACGATAAATAGAAAAGAATGAAACGAAATTTCATTTCTCACTCTTAGTACGGCTGATACTTAAATATAAGTATGTATACACACATATATGTATACAGACGTACAGTAGTATGTATATATATACATACATGCACACATATATATGTACGTATGGTTCACCGAACATTTATTATAATGTTCGGTTTGTTTGTAAACAAACAGCCCGAATTACGCTGTACAGTGTTTGGCAACCATCGCCGCCCTTTTGTTCAACACTGACAAAGGAACGATGAACTAGTTTAAAGCTTATTAGCTATCGTCAGCATCGAATAACTTTCTGTCAGATATGAAAATTGGGCTGCTCAGCAGTTAATATGCACAAGGAAAGTATACTTTCAGACGTTCAATCATCTGGCAGGAAGGTATACGATTCTGACGATAGCTAATAGGCTTGAAACTAGTTCATCGTTCCTGTGTCAGTATTGAACAAAAGGGCGACGATGGATGCCAAACACTGTACGGCGTCTGTTTACAAACAAACCGAACTGTTCGGTAAACCCATACGTACATATATATGTGTGCATGTATGTATATATATATACATACTACTGTACGTCTGTATACTTATATGTATGTATACATACTTATATATATATATATATATATATATATATATATATATATATCCACACACTTTATAATATACTTCCCCGTGAATTTTCTGACATACACATACACACATACACACACATAGACACGTACACACACACATTCATCCAATATTAGATACATACATGCATACATACATACATGCATACACACACTAGCATGCATACATACATTCCTAACACGCACACATATACAGTTTATACACACACACACACACACACACACATATATACATACATACATATATATATATACATACAATTATTCACACACAAATGCCACACTGTTTGCTTTTGACACACCTAAATAGTTATAAAATAGTTGTAGTAAAGTTATCCTTCTGTCGAACAACATTCAGCTCTCCCACCAACACACCGACAGACCGACAGACCAACAGACAGACACACTAACGGACAGACACACTAACACACCAACATACCAACAGACCAACACACCAACAGACCAACAGACCAACACACCAACAGACCAACAGACAGACACACTAACAAACCAACATACCAACAGACCAACACACCAACAGACCAACACACCGACAGACCGACAGACCAACAGACAGAAACACTAACAGACAGACACACTAACACACCAACATACCAACAGACCAACACACCAACAGACCAAAACAACAACAGACCGACAGACCAACAGACCGACAGACCAACACATCAACACACCAACACACCAACACACCAACACACCAGCATATCAACATACCAACACACCAACACACCAACACACCAATACACCAGCTTACCAACACACCTGCATACCAACACACCAACACACCAACACACCAACACACCAACATACAAACACACCAACACAACAATACACCAACACAGCAACATACCAACACACCAATACACCAACACACCAATACACTAACACACCAATACACCAACACACCAATACACCAATACACCAACATACCAACACACCAATACACTAACACACCAACACACCAACACACCAATACACCAATACACTAACACACCAATACACCATCACACCAACACACCAACACACCAACACACCAACACACCAACACACTAATACACTAACAAACCAATACACCAACACACCAACACACCAATACACCAACACACCAACACACCAACACACTAATACACCAACACACCAATACACCAACACACCAACACACCAACACACCAACACACCAACACACCAATACACCAACACACCAACACACCAATACACCAAAACACCAACACACCAACACACCAACACACCAATACACTAACAAACCAACACACCAACACACCAACACACCAACACCCCAACACACCAATACACCAACACACCAACACACCAACACACCAATACATCAACACACCAACACACCAACACACCAACACACCAATACACCAACACACCAATACACTAACACACCAATACACCATCACACCAATACACCAACACACCAACACACCAACACACCAACACACCAACACACTAATACACTAACAAACCAATACACCAACACACCAACACACCAACACAGCAATACACCAACATACCAACACACCAACACACTAATTCACCAATACACCAACACACCAACACACCAACACACCAATACACCAATACACCAATACACCAATAACACCAATACAACAACAAACCAACACACCAATACACCAACACACCAACACACCAACACACCAATACACCAACACACCAACACACCAACACACCAACACACCAGCACACCAACACACCAACACACCAATATACCAACACACCAATACAGCAACACACTAATACACCAACACACCAACATACCAAAACACGAACACACCAACACACCAATACACCAACACACCAACACACCAACACACCAATACACCAACACACCAACACACCAATACACCAACACACCAATACACCAACACACCAACACACAAACACACCAACACACCAACAAACCAACACACCAATACACCAACACACCAATACACCAACACACCAATACACCAACACACCAACACACCAATACACCAACACACCAACACACCAATACACCAACACACCAACACACCAACACACCAACACACCAACACACCAATACACCAACACACCAATACAGCAACACACCAACACACCAACACACCAATACACCAACACACCAATACACCAATACACCAATACACCAACACACCAACACACCAACACACCAACACACCAACAAACCAACATACCAACACACCAACACACCAACACACCAATACATCAACACACCAACACACCAACACACCAACACACCAACACACCAATACATCAATACACTAACACACCAAAACACCAACTCACCAACACACCAATACACCAACACACCAATACACTAACACACCAACACACCAACACACCAACACACCAACACACCAACACACCAGCACACCAACACACCAACACACCAATAGACCAACACACCAATACAGCAACACACTAATACACCAACACACCATCATACCAAAACACGAACACACCAACACACCAATACACCAATACACCAACACACCAACACACCAACACACCAATACACCAACACACCAACACACCAACAAACCAACACACCAATACACCAACACACCAATACACCAACACACCAACACACCAACACACAAACACACCAACACACCAACAAACCAATACACCAATACACCAACACACCAATACACCAACACACCAACACACCAACACACCAACACACCAACACACCAACACACCAACACACCAACACACCAATACACCAACACACCAACACACCAACACACCAATACACCAACACACTAACACACCAAAATACCAATACACCAATACACCAATACACCAACGCACCAACACACCAATACACTAACACACTAATACACCAACACACCAACATACCAAAACACCAACACACCAACACACCAACACACCAATACACCAACACACCAATACACCAACACACCAACACACCAACACACCAACTCACCAACACACCAAAACACCAACACACCAATACACTAACACACCAACACACCAACACGCCAACACACCAATACACCAACACACCAACACACCAACATACCAACACACCAACACACCAACACACCAACACACCAATACACCAACACACCAATACACCAACACACCAACACACCAACACACCAACAAACCAACACACCAATACACCAACACACCAATACACCAACACACCAATACAACAACAAACCAACACACCAATACACCAACACACCAACACACCAACACACCAATACACCAACATACCAACACACCAACACACCAACACACCAGCACACCAACACACCAACACACCAACACACCAACACACCAACACACCAACACACCAATACACCAACACACCAATACACCAACACACCAACACACCAACACACCAACTCACCAACACACCAATACACCAACACACCAATACACTATCACACCAACACAGCAACATACCAACACACCAATACACCAACACACCAATACACTAACACACCAATACACCAACACACCAATACACCAATACACCAACATACCAACACACCAATACACTAACAAACCAACACACCAACACACCAACACACCAATACACCAACACACCAACACACCAACACACCAATACACCAACACACCAACACACCTAATACACCAACACACCAATACACCAACACACCAATACACCAACACACCAACACACCAACACACCAATACACCAATACATCAACACACCAACACACCAACACACCAACACACCAACACACCAATACACCAACACACCAACACACCAATACACCAAAACACCAACACAACAACACACCAACACGCCAACACACCAATACAGCAACACACCAATACACCAATACACCAACACACCAATACACCAACACACCAATACACTAACACACCAACACACCAACACACCAATACACCAAAACACCAACACACCAACACACCAACACACCAATACACTAACAAACCAACACACCAACACACCAACACACCAATACACTAACACACCAACACACCAACACACCAACAAACCAACACACGAACACACGAACACACCAACACACCAACACACCAATACATCAACACACCAACACACCAACACACCAACACACCAACACACCAATACACCAATACACTAACACACCAAAACACCAACTCACCAACACACCAATACACCAACACACCAATACACAAACACACCAACACACCAACACGCCAACACACCATTACACCAACACACCAACACACCAACATACCAACACACCAACACACCAACACACCAACACACCAACACACCAACACACCAATACACCAACACACCAATACACCAACACACCAACACACCAACACACCAACTCACCAACACACCAATACACCAACACACCAATACACTAACACACCAACACAGCAACATACCAACACACCAATACACCAACATACCAATACACTAACACACCAATACACCAACACACCAATACACCAATACACCAACATACCAACACACCAATACACTAACAAACCAACACACCAACACACCAATACACCAACACACCAATACATCAACACACCAACACACCAACACACCAACACACCAACACACCAATACACCAACACACCAACACACCAATACACCAACACACCAACACACCAACACACCAACACGCCAACACACCAACACAGCAACACACCAATACACCAATACACCAACACACCAATACACCAACACACCAATACACTAACACACCAACACACCAACACACCAATACACCAAAACACCAACACACCAACACACCAACACACCAATACACTAACAAACCAACACACCAACACACCAACACCCCAACACACCAATACACCAACACACCAACACACCAATACACCAATACATCAACACACAAACACACCAACACACCAACATACCAACACACCAATACACCAATACACCAAGAAACCGACACACCAATACACCAATACACCAATACACCAATACACTAACACACCAACACACCAACACACCAACACACCAAAACTCCAATACACCAACACACCAACACACCAATACACCAACACACCAACACACCAACACACCAACACGCCAATACACCAACACACCAACACACCAACACACTAATACACCAACACACCAACACACCAACACACCTAATACACCAACACACCAACACACCAATACACCAACACACCAACACACCAACACACCAACACACTAACACACCAACACAACAACACACCAACACACCAACACACCAACACACCAATACACCAACACACCAACACACCAACACACCAACACACCAACACACCAATACACCAACACACCAACACACCAACACGCCAACACACCAATACACCAACACACCAATACAGCAACACACCAATACACCAATACACCAACACACCAATACACCAACACACCAATACACTAACAAACCAACACACCAACACACCAACACACCAATACATCAACACACCAACACACCAACACACCAACACACCAACACACCAATACACCAACACACTAACACACCAAAATACCAATACACCAATACACCAACACACCAACACACCAACACACCAATACACTAACACACTAATACACCAACACACCAACATACCAAAACACCAACACACCAACACACCAACACACCAACACACCAATACACCAACACACCAATACACCAACAAACCAACACACCAATACACCAACACACCAACACACCAACACACCAATACACCAACACACCAACACACCAACATACCAACACACCAACACACCAACACACCAACACACCAACACACCAATACACCAACACACCAATACACCAACACACCAACACACCAACACACCAACTCACCAACACACCAATACACCAACACACCAATACACTAACACACCAACACAGCAACATACCAACACACCAATACACCAACATACCAATACACTAACACACCAATACACCAACACACCAATACACCAATACACCAACATACCAACACACCAATACACTAACAAACCAACACACCAACACACCAACACACCAATACACCAACACACCAACACACCAACACACCAATACACCAACACACCAACACACCTAATACACCAACACACCAATACACCAACACACCAATACACCAACACACCAATACACCAACACACCAACACACCAACACACCAATACACCAACACACCGACACACCAACACACCAACACACCAACACACCAATACACCAACACACCAATACACCAACACACCAACACACCAACACACCAACTCACCAACACACCAATACACCAACACACCAATACACTAACACACCAACACAGCAACATACCAACACACCAATACACCAACATACCAATACACTAACACACCAATACACCAACACACCAATACACCAATACACCAACATACCAACACACCAATACACTAACAAACCAACACACCAACACACCAACACACCAATACACCAACACACCAACACACCAACACACCAATACACCAACACACCAACACACCTAATACACCAACACACCAATACACCAACACACCAATACACCAACACACCAATACACCAACACACCAACACACCAACACACCAATACACCAACACACCAATACATCAACACACCAACACACCAACACACCAACACACCAACACACCAATGCACCAACACACCAACACACCAATACAACAACACACCAACACACCAACACACCAACACGCCAACACACCAATACAGCAACACACCAATACACCAATACACCAACACACCAATACACCAACACACCAATACACTCACACACCAACACACCAACACACCAATACACCAAAACACCAACACACCAACACACCAACACACCAATACACTAACAAACCAACACACCAACACACCAACACCCCAACACACCAATACACCAACACACCAACACACTAACACACCAATACATCAACACACAAACACACCAACACACCAACATACCAACACACCAATACACCAATACACCAACAAACCAACACACCAATACACCAATACACCAATACACCAATACACTAACACACCAACACACCAACACACCAACACACCAAAACTCCAATACACCAACACACCAACACACCAATACACCAACACACCAATACACCAACACACCAATACACTAACACACCAACACACCAACACACCAATACACCAAAACACCAACACACCAACACACCAACACACCAATAACATTACAAACCAACACACCAACACACCAACACCCCAACACACCAATACACCAACACACCAACACACCAACACACCAATACATTAACACACAAACACACCAGCACACCAACACACCAACACACCAACACGCCAATACACCAACACACCAACACACCAACACACCAATACACCAACACACCAACACACCAACACACCTAATACACCAACACACCAACACACCAATACACCAACACACCAACACACCAACACACCAACACACCAACACACCAATACACCAACACACCAACACACCAACACACCAACACACCAACACACCAATACACCAACACACCAACACACCAACACGCCAACACACCAATACACCAACACACCAATACAGCAACACACCAATACACCAATACACCAACACACCAATACACCAACACACCAATACACTAACAAACCAACACACCAACACACCAACACACCAATACATCAACACACCAACACACCAACACATTAAACACACCAATACACCAACACACTAACACACCAAAATACCAATACACCAATACACCAACACACCAACACACCAACACACCAATACACTAACACACTAATACACCAACACACCAACATACCAAAACACCAACACACCAACACACCAACACACCAACACACCAATACACCAACACACCAATACACCATCACACCAACACACCAACACACCAACTCACCAACACACCAATACACCAACACACCAATACACCAACACACCAACACACCAACACACCAACAAACCAACACACCAATACACCAACACACCAATACACCAACACACCAATACACCAACAAACCAACACACCAATACACCAACACACCAACACACCAACAGAACAATACACCAACACACCAACACACCAACACACCAACGCACCAGCACACCAACACACCAACACACCAATAGACCAACACACCAATACAGCAACACACTAATATACCAACACACCAACATACCAAAACACGAACACACCAACACACCAATACACCAATACACCAACACACCAACACACCAACACACCAATACACCAACACACCAACACACCAACAAAACAACACACCAATACACCAACACACCAATACACCAACACACAAACACACCAACAAACCAACACACCAATACACCAACACACCAATACACCAATACACCAATACACCAACACACCAACACACCAATACACCAACAGACCAACACACCAATACACCAATACACCAATACACCAATACACCAACACACCAACACACCAATACACCAACAGACCAACACACCAACACACCAACACACCAACACACCAACACACCAATACATCAACACACCAATACAGCAACACACCAACACACCAACACACCAACACACCAATACACCAATACACCAACACACCAACACACTAACACACCAACACACCAACAAACCTACACACCAACACACCAACAAACCTACACACCAACACACCAACACACCAACACACCAATACATCAACACACCAACACACCAACACACCAAGACACCAATACACCAATACACTAACACACCAATACACCAACTCACCAACACACCAATACACCAACACACCAATACACTAACACACCAACACACCAACACGCCAACACACCAATACACCAACACACCAACACACCAACATACCAACACACCAACACACCAACACACCAACACACCAATACACCAACACACCAATACACCAACACACCAACACACCAACACACCAACTCACCAACACACCAATACACCAACACACCAATACACTAACACACCAACACAGCAACATACCAACACACCAATACACCAACACACCAATACACTAACACACCAATACACCAACACACCAATACACCAATACAGCAACATACCAACACACCAATACACTAACAAACCAACACACCAACACACCAACACACCAATACACCAATTCACCAACACACCAACACACCAACACACCAACAGACCAATACATCAACACACCAACACACCAACACACCAATACACCAACACACCAATACACCAACACACCAATACACCAACACACCAATACACGAACACACGAACACACCAATACACCAACACACCAACACACCAATACACCAATTCACCAAAACACCAACACACCAACACACCAACAGACCAATACATCAACACACCAACACACCAACACACCAATACACCAACACACCAATACACCAACACACCAATACACCAACACACCAATACGCCAATACACCAATACACCAACACACCAACACACCAATACACCAACAGACCAACACACCAACACACCAATACACCAACACACCAACACACCAACACACCAACACACCAATACATCAACACACCAATACAGCAACACACTAACACACCAACACACCAACAAACCTACACACCAACACACCAACAAACCAACACACCAACACACCAACACACCAACACACCAATACATCAACACACCAACACACCAACACACCAAGACACCAATACACCAATACACTAACACACCAATACACCAACTCACCAATACACCAATACACCAACACACCAATACACTAACACACCAACACACCAACACGCCAACACACCAATACACCAACACACCAACACACCAACATACCAACACACCAACACACCAACACACCAACACACCAATACACCAACACACCAATACACCAACACACCAACACACCAACACACCAACTCACCAACACACCAATACACCAACACACCAATACACTAACACACCAACACAGCAACATACCAACACACCAATACACCAACACACCAATACACTAACACACCAATACACCAACACACCAATACACCAATACACCAACATACCAACACACCAATACACTAACAAACCAACACACCAACACACCAACACACCAAAACACCAATTCACCAACACACCAACACACCAACACACCAACAGACCAATACATCAACACACCAACACACCAACACACCAATACACCAACACACCAATACACCAACACACCAATACACCAACACACCAATACACGAACACACGAACACACCAATACACCAACACACCAACACACCAATACACCAATTCACCAAAACACCAACACACCAACACACCAACAGACCAATACATCAACACACCAACACACCAACACACCAATACACCAACACACCAATACACCAACACACCAATACACCAACACACCAACACACCAACACACCAACAGACCAATACATCAACACACCAACACAACAACACACCAATACATCAACACACCAACACACCAACACACCAATACACCAACACACCAATACACCAACACACCAATACACCAACACACCAACACACCAACACACCAACAGACCAACACACCAATACACCAACACACCAATACACCAACACACCAATACACCAACACACCAACACACCAACACACCAACACACCAATACACCAACACACCAATACACAAACACACCAATACACCAACACACCAACACACCAACACACCAATACACCAACACACCAATCCACCAACACACCAATACACCAACACACCAACACACCAACTCACCAACACACCAATACACCAACACACCAATACACTAACACACCAACACAGCAACATACCAACATACCAATACACCAACACACCAATACACTAACACACCAATACACTAACACACCAATACACCAATACACCAACATACCAACACACCAATACACTAACAAACCAACACACCAACACACCAACACACCAATACACCAACACACCAACACACCAACACACCAATACACCAACACACCAACACACCTAATACACCAACACACCTAATACACCAACACACCAATACACCAACACACCAATACACCAACACACCAATACACCAACACACCAACACACCAACACACCAATACACCAACACACCAATACATCAACACACCAACACACCAACACACCAACACACCAACACACCAATGCACCAACACACCAACACACCAATACACCAACACACCAACACACCAACACACCAACACGCCAACACACCAATACAGCAACACACCAATACACCAATACACCAACACACCAATACACCAACACACCAATACACTAACACACCAACACACCAACACACCAATACACCAACACACCAACACACCAACACACCAACACACCAACACACCAATACACTAACAAACCAATACACCAACACACCAACACCCCAACACACCAATACACCAACACACCAACACACCAACACACCAATACATCAACACACAAACACACGAACACACCAACACACCAACACACCAATACACCAATACACCAACAAACCAATACACCAACACACCAACACACCAATACACCAACAAACCAACACACCAATACACCAACACACCAATACACCAATACACTAACACACCAACACACCAACACACCAACACACCAATACATCAACACACCAACACACCAACACACCAATACACCAACACACTAACACACCAAAATACCAATACACCAATACACCAACACACCAACACACCAACACACCAATACACTAACACACTAATACACCAACACACCAACATACTAAAACACCAACACACCAACACACCAACACACCAACACACCAATACATCAACACACCAGTACAGCAACACACCAACACACCAACACACCAACACACCAACACACCAACACACCAATACACCAATACACCAACACACAAACACACCAACACACCAACACACCAACACACCAACACACCAACACACCAACACACCAATACATCAACAAACCAACACACCAACACACCAACACACCAATACACCAATACACTAACACACCAATACACCAACACACCAACACACCAACACACCAACACACCAACACACCAATACACCAACACACCAACACACCAACACACCAACACGCCAACACACCAATACACCAACACACCAATACAGCAACACACCAATACACCAACACACCAATACACCAACACACCAATACACTAACAAACCAACACACCAACACACCAACACACCAATACATCAACACACCAACACACCAACACACCAACACACCAATACACCAACACACTAACACACCAAAATACCAATACACCAATACACCAACACACCAACACACCAACACACCAATACACTAACACACTAATACACCAACACACCAACATACCAAAACACCAACACACCAACACACCAACACACCAACACACCAATACACCAACACACCAATACACCAACACACCAACACACCAACTCACCAACACACCAATACACCAACACACCAATACACCAACACACCAACACACCAACACACCAACAAACCAACACACCAATACACCAACACACCAATACACCAACACACCAATACACCAACACACCAATACACCAACACACCAACACACCAACACACCAATACACCAACACACCAATACATCAACACACCAACACACCAACACACCAACACACCAACACACCAATGCACCAACACACCAACACACCAATACACCAACACACCAACACACCAACACACCAACACGCCAACACACCAATACAGCAACACACCAATACACCAATACACCAACACACCAATACACCAACACACCAATACACTAACACACCAACACACCAATACACCAACACACCAACACACCAACACACCAACACACCAACACACCAATACACTAACAAACCAATACACCAACACACCAACACCCCAACACACCAATACACCAACACACCAACACACCAACACACCAATACATCAACACACAAACACACGAACACACCAACACACCAACACACCAATACACCAATACACCAACAAACCAATACACCAACACACCAACACACCAATACACCAACAAACCAACACACCAATACACCAACACACCAATACACCAATACACTAACACACCAACACACCAACACACCAACACACCAATACACCAACACACCAACACACCAACACACCAATACACCAACACACTAACACACCAAAATACCAATACACCAATACACCAACACACCAACACACCAACACACCAATACACTAACACACTAATACACCAACACACCAACATACTAAAACACCAACACACCAACACACCAACACACCAACACACCAATACATCAACACACCAGTACAGCAACACACCAACACACCAACACACCAACACACCAACACACCAACACACCAATACACCAATACACCAACACACAAACACACCAACACACCAACACACCAACACACCAACACACCAACACACCAACACACCAATACATCAACAAACCAACACACCAACACACCAACACACCAATACACCAATACACTAACACACCAATACACCAACACACCAACACACCAACACACCAACACACCAACACACCAATACACCAACACACCAACACACCAACACACCAACACGCCAACACACCAATACACCAACACACCAATACAGCAACACACCAATACACCAATACACCAACACACCAATACACCAACACACCAATACACTAACAAACCAACACACCAATACATCAACACACCAACACACCAACACACCAACACACCAATACACCAACACACTAACACACCAAAATACCAATACACCAATACACCAACACACCAACACACCAACACACCAATACACTAACACACTAATACACCAACACACCAACATACCAAAACACCAACACACCAACACACCAACACACCAACACACCAATACACCAACACACCAATACACCAACACACCAACACACCAACTCACCAACACACCAATACACCAACACACCAATACACCAACACACCAACACACCAACACACCAAGAAACCAACACACCAACACACCAACACACCAACACACCAACACCCCAACACACCAACACACCAATACATCAACAAACCAACACACCAACACACCAACACACCAATACACCAATACACTAACACACCAATACACCAACACACCAACACACCAACACACCAACACACCAACACACCAATACACCAACACACCAACACACCAACACACCAACACGCCAACACACCAATACACCAACACACCAATACAGCAACACACCAATACACCAATACACCAACACACCAATACACCAACACACCAATACACTAACAAACCAACACACCAATACATCAACACACCAACACACCAACACACCAACACACCAATACACCAACACACTAACACACCAAAATACCAATACACCAATACACCAACACACCAACACACCAACACACCAATACACTAACACACTAATACACCAACACACCAACATACCAAAACACCAACACACCAACACACCAACACACCAACACACCAATACACCAACACACCAATACACCAACACACCAACACACCAACTCACCAACACACCAATACACCAACACACCAATACACCAACACACCAACACACCAACACACCAACAAACCAACACACCAATACACCAACACACCAATACACCAACACACCAATACACCAACAAACCAACACACCAATACACCAACACACCAACACACCAACACACCAACACACCAGCACACCAACACACCAACACACCAATAGACCAACACACCAATACAGCAACACACTAATACACCAACACACCAACATACCAAAACACGAATACACCAACACACCAATACACCAATACACCAACACACCAACACACCAACACACCAATACACCAACACACCAACACACCAACAAACCAACACACCAATACACCAACACACCAACACACCAACACACCAACACACCAACAAACCAACACACCAATACACCAACACACCAATACACCAACACACCAATACACCAACACACCAACACACCAATACACCAACAGACCAACACACCGACACACCAATACACCAACACACCAACACACCAACACACCAACACACCAATATATCAACACACCAGTACAGCAACACACCAACACACCAACACACCAACACACCAACACACCAATACACCAATACACCAACACACCAACACACCAACACACCAACACACCAACAAACCAACACACCAACACACCAACACACCAACACACCAATACATCAACACACCAACACACCAACACACCAACACACCAATACACCAATACACTAACACACCAATACACCAACTCACCAACACACCAATACACCAACACACCAATACACTAACACACCAACACACCAACACGCCAACACACCAATACACCAACACACCAACATACCAACACACCAACACACCAACACACCAACACACCAATACACCAACACACCAATACACCAACACACCAACACACCAACACACCAACTCACCAACTCACCAACACACCAATACACCAACACACCAATACACTAACACACCAACACAGCAACATACCAACACACCAATACACCAACATACCAATACACTAACACACCAATACACCAACACACCAATACACCAATACACCAACATACCAACACACCAATACACTAACAAACCAACACACCAACACACCAACACACCAATACACCAACACACCAACACACCAACACACCAATACAGCAACACACCAACACACCTAATACACCAACACACCAATACAGCAACACACCAATACACCAACACACCAATACACTAACACACCAACACACCAACCCGCCAAAACACTAATACACCAACACACCAACACACCAATATACCATCACACCAATACACCAACACACCAATACACTAACACACCAATACACCAACACACCAACACACCAACACGCCAACACACCAATACAGCAACACACCAATACACCAACACACCAATACACTAACACACCAACACACCAACACGCCAAAACACCAATACACCAACACACCAACACACCAATATACCATCATACCAATACACCAACACACCAATACACTAACACACCAATACACCAACACACC
>OZ024741.1:35546264-35553764 GCA_964016885.1 Eledone cirrhosa
TTCTTAGTTCTGTCTTACACCAAAATAACAACAAAAGTAATCACTGTGGAGGTCACAGAATGTGTGCCGAAAGAGCTTTGATGACATCAACAACTAAACAACTATCCAGTTATTAACCTAAATGACTGGGAAATTTTAGTAATAAATTGAAGTGAAAGCCAACAGGTGCGTGTGTTTTTTATTGGCAGCATGACCCTCCCAAAAATATAACAATATATAACAATGCGTAGAAATATCCATGACCCCAGCAGACAACTGATGAAGGAAAATTTTCTCCCGTTCATTGTTTCCTCTTATTTATAAGTACACCTTATGCAGCAACTACACAGCACCTGTTTCTTCTTATACACACACACATATATATATATATATATATATATATATATATATATATATGTGTGTGTGCGTGTGTGTGTGTGTACATACGCGACGAAAGAACTTAACAAAAAAAGGAAGGGAAGCGATGCAACTCCGGAAGAACCAGCACTACCATCAGTAGGAATCGAAACGATGGACATTCATTTCGACGGTCGATGACACCAGAGTTATTTGTTGTTGTTTTTACTAGTTGCTGATATTATATCCCCCGTGACACACGCGAATTTCTACTTCTTTTGTTAAGTTGCCTATTTTTAACCACGACACATCACTTTTCTTATCATGAGACTTATTGTCGCGTTCTTTCGTCTTGATGTCTCCCACACCATCTTATCCTTGAGCATCACGCTCTGGCTGCCTTTTCCCCTCACACTTAACTGGTCCTTTTCGTCACGTATTTTACGATTTAAATGTCATACATTCAATTCTATACACGTAAGTTTTGTTTTATTTTCGTCTTAATGCTCCAAGGACTGTTTGCTGGACACTGTGACCTCGAATGGACCAGCAGTACCGTCGGTAGAGATTGGAATTGTGTACGTCCATTTCGACGGCCGATGACCAGTTTCTTTTATTATTTTTATTTGTTAGCAGTATTATATCACCTTCTTTTGTTATATATGTCTGTAACTCTTTAAACTGTAGACAATCATTCACACAATGATTTTCTTATATGTCATGTTACTACAATAAGTTCACTTTCGAATCTCACGGTCTTGGATTTTGACTCTACATTTTCCCATGTAAATATATATATCTTTTCTTTTTTTTTTTTTTTCGTTTTATCACTTCCACTTGAGTTATGAACATAAACTATAAAGTTTCTCTTATGCAAACCATTAATTTTTATCAACATGCAAATGTTCCAGTTTGCATTGAAGACACACAGCCACTAATATCGAAAATATTTCATACCATACAGAATGAAATATTGATCTCGTATTTGGAATTGGATTAAAATCTGAGCAAATTGTTTCATTTAAACCTACTTCATAGTCTTTATATATTCTCAAATCTCCAGCTACCTTTCATATAATTATTAAAGATGTCCATTTGTCCTCCTCCCGCCGGGAGAGGAACTTCTAAAAGACGTTCATTAATTCCATTTCTCAGCTTCGTTATGACTGACTAATGATTTAATGTGTATTGGTTATTAGCCATACTTCGAAATAACATGGCCCGATATTATTTACCTCTTGGGAAGAATTTTAACCTTAAAACCTCTTAATTTTCGAAATTGTTCCGAAGTTTAAATTTCAAGAAAGCCGTTTTTATTTGTTCGCTTATTTATTTTATTCATTCATTTATTAATTCTCATTCAGCAGCAATAACATCCACGCCACTTCTCTCCTCTCATTAGTTTCCATTATTGTCAAATTTTCTATAATTTTCAATAAGTCATCCATGAATTAGTTTATTTTGAGATCATTCTTAGTGTTATTCATTAGTTACCTAAGGTGGTGGATTGACAATATCGGTAGAACGTCCGACAACATGCTTTGCAGCATATAGTTATGTTCTGAGTTCAAATCCTGCTGAGGTTTAGCTTTCCCTTTCATCCTTACGAGGTCGATAAAATAAAGTACCAGTAACACATTGGGGTCGATTTAATCGACTTTCCCCTCCCTCCAAAACATTGTTGGCCTTGTGCCTAAATCAAATTAGTATTTGTCAGTTACCTGTGATGTCGGTAGATTGGCAGTATCGGTAGCGGGTCGAACGCAATGCTTTGACGTATAGTTACGGCCCTTTCCATTCTTAGTTCAAATCCCGCTGAAGTTAACTTTGCCTTTCATCCTTACGGGGTCGATAAAATAAAGTACCAGTAATGCACTGGGTAATTACTGGCCTTGTGCCAAAAGTAGAAACAATTATTTGTGAGTTACCTGGCAGTTGGAATCAATTTGCATCCTTTAAGTTAACAGTATTAGTGTGTTATATGTATGTTATCTGTATGTGTGTGGTCAAGGAGTTCGCTTCGCAACTACGTGGATTCGGGAATCCAGTCCCACTGCACAGCACTAGTGTCTTCTAGTATAGCCTCGTGTTGACCAATGCCTTAGCTGTGAAACTTCGTAGACGAAAACTACAGAAGCACGTCTTATATACAGGGTGTCCCAAAAATGTATACACACTTTGATTACCTGTACAAGCAATAATTTATTAGAATGTTGTTAATGCGTGTGTATACATTTTTGGGGGGACACTCTGTATGTATGTATGTATGTGTATATATATAAACGAAGGCGTTGTGGTAAGGAACCAGATGGACCATAACGCACCAGAGTACTCAATACTTAGGGTAGTAGAGTGGGTAATAGGAGAAAGTATGACTCCTCCCCCCCAACGGCAGAGCTCAAGCCGTTTCAGTCCAGAAATAGCCGTCGAAACGGCTTGAGCTCTGCCGTCGGGGTCATACTTTCTCCTATATATATATATATATATATATATATATATATATATATATATGGAGCACAATATTATGCCTTTTGTAATTGTATATTTATATATTTCTGCAGCTCTCTAAATTTACACTCGTACACACAATACATTTCCTAGTTCAATCAGGTTGCTACGATAAGTTCACTTTCCAATCAAAAGGTTCTGACTTCTAACCCTACATTTGCCCCAATAAATAGTTATTTCTCCAAAGTTACTCATACATTTAATTCTGTTATTTGTACATATACGCTGTAATTATATCCTAGATTTTAAAAAAAATCATTAAAATATCATTCTTATCTTTAACTACTTCTCCGTATCAATAATAAACACAAACTGTGGGGTTTCTCTCACGTAAACTAAGAATTTATCAAAGCGAAATTTCCTAGATTTGATTGTTCATATATTCAGTAATCTTGGCATATGCAACATACGAATCCTGGACACCAAAGATTAGATACGTTTAGCGTTATTGTCAATATTGACAGCACTGGTCTAGTGTGTTAAGATTTTCAGTGGTAAACTTAATACATTTCTACATACGGAATATGTCGGAATAGAATCGAACTACGTATAAACCTTTACACTAGTACGGCCCGACAGTCTCTTTAGTCTCAAATTTAGCGTATTTAAATGTCTAATTGAATAAATCGCAATTATTTACCCCCAGTAATATTGCAGGACTAATGTTTGGAAGGAAGCAGTCACTTAACAAGTGAACGGATCGCAAATGTCAAACTGTTTATTTGTTTCCCTTATAAGGGCGATGGATTAGCAGAATAGAGCATCAGATAAAATGCTTTGCTGCATTTATTTGTTCTGGCTCTTTACGTTCTGAGTTCAAATCTCGCCGAGGTCAGCTTTTAACTTTCATCCTTTCGGTTTAGATGAAATACATTACCAGCCCCGTATTAAAATCGATGTTACCCTCTCTATAAATTTTTGGCCTTGTGCCTAAATAGAAATCATGATTTCCTCCGTCATTTAATATAATTTCTGCCAAATATAAGACTGTTTATGGTGCATCCTTATATCTACAAAGCAATATTTAGAATCGGACGTTTACATAATATAATCTCTGACATCACCGTGCCATGGGTCTACATTCTACAATGTTCACATCTTATATAAACAGCTTATCCAAAAACATATCGCAACTATCAATACCTGGTTACTAATACTGTATTATAAAGTCTTAATCTTGAATTACTACTACACGCATACCATACAAGTGTTGCTAATGAATTTCATATTCAACCTCTAACAACTACTGTCATGTTGTTACAGAGCCGGTCGTCACCCACGCCATGTTGTTCTCAAACATCACTAAGCATGGCTTCGTTGCCGGTGGGGTTCGATCGACAGAAAGCCAGATGGCATCACGATCTTACCGTTTCACAGCAGTAGGCCTTTAATCCGGTATGCAACATGCAGTGACACTTTCATCAGCGACAACCTGATAGATTTGGAGACAGACCCAGGCTTCGTTACTTGACAAGCTGAAGATTGCAAACTGTTGAAGTATCGGCCGCATTTTGATAGGTTTGTGGTTGAAGTTACTCATTGCTGTCGAGACGGAGTCGGCCATCCACCGTCAAGGCTCTCTTCGCTACTCTCAATGCTTTCTCAATTTTCTCGGCTGGTTTAAAAGGCGGCTTACGCTAGGGATTCTGCATGCCAGAGAACGTTCACCCACATCTTCCGGGCTCATATCATTGAGGTAGCGATGAATGAGTATTCTAACACTCGGTCGCGAATGACTATGGGTTTTGCACCTAGAAAGTTCCTTTCCAAAGCACAAGCCTAGGCAAGTTGTTTTTGTAGAAGCCAACCTGCCGCCCATGCATACAAGTCTCCTCTCTCCACGCCACTGATGTTGTTTAAGGGAAAGGCAATGACCGATACAGCTTGACACTAGTGACGTTACAACTTATTTCTACAGCTGAGTAAACTGAATATGAAATAAGGTCTCTTACTCAAGGACACAACACACCACCTGATCCAGGAGTCGAACTCACGACCTGATGATTGTAAGCCGAATGCTACATCAATACTATTGTATTATTTCATTATAATATATCAAACGATGGCGGTTACAATTCTACCGACCATTCAGCTTCATAAGCAATGATATATAAATGTAACCAATATCATTGTTATTGGCGGGAAATTTATTATACAAAGCATATAAATAAAGTTACAGTAGAATAACGTAACAAATATGTTTTAAATATATACATAAATAACATTACAAGTGCTTAGATAACATTATAAATTGCTTGCGATTCTTTCAGAAGGATATATTTTTTTTAATGTTAGAATATTAAAGAAAATGTAAAGGAAGGGGTGAACAACCGAGCCAACACCAGAGCAAAAAACAGCAACGTCGCGAGGAATACCGGGCAACCTCTCTAATGATTTTTGAGGCAAGCCAGCACACTCGCAGCGTTGCCTCGGATGATGGTGAGGTTAATGCGCTGGAACAACCAAGCGACATCGTGAGATTCGCCAGTTACCTCTATTAGGCGAGCAGCCAGTGAAGAGAGGAATCTCGCAGTCAGTGGCCCGACTCCCCCCAAACGTCTCGAAAGCCACAGGCTGAAAAATGTAGCTGGCCGACATCATTAAATTGTAGTGACGTTACCATATACACTCTGGCGTGGTTGAAGAAGTGACCATGACACTAAATCAGAAGAGTGAATACCAATGTAATCTTATCATTAATATTAATAGTGTTCATTATCTTGGTGGATTGGCAGTATCGGTAAGGGGTCGGGCGCCATGCTTTGAAGCATAGTTACCCCCCTTTATGATCTGAGTTCAAATCCCGCCGAGGTTAACTTTGCCTTTCATCCTTACGGGGTCGATAAAATAAAGTACCAGTAATGTACTGAGTAATTGCTGGCCTTGTGCCAAAAGTAGAAACAATTATCTTTAGTAAAACATATGTGGGGGAAATGTATTTTTAGTATATATCTATTGACAGCAACTCGCAACATAGTCTAGTATGGGGGCCTCTGTCTCAAAATTACCGATACTTTCTCTTGTTTCAATCATCAGATATTTATTTACATTCTAACCAGTTGAATGTATTCATTGTGTGAATTAATTTTTGGATAACCTGATTGAAGATGTTTTAATGCTTTCACACGATGTTGAAATGATTGCATGACAACTGAGTTTCATTTAAATCATATCATATTCTGCAATCTGTCCTTCAATTCCAAGGTTATCAGATTCACAAAAACGAGCTGACTCGCGTAAATCTTTATGAATAGCCTTGAATGGATTCAGTTAGATTTTTATGTTGCGATAAGAATCTGACCTTTTCAGTAATTATTAATTTCTCATGGAGGACGAACTGATAATATCATCACAGATCATATACCTCTAAAATTCACTGTTTCATCACCTTCTGCCGTAACTTCTCGTATGACCTGTTTTACGCGATATCTATTTATGTTCCTTAAAATCAACTTTGCATTTCATACCTCCTGTGTCGATAAAATTAAATAACCGTTAAATACTAGCGTCAATTCGAAAAATAGCAATAAAAAATAACAGCAAATGTCAATAAGTCAATGATGCAAGGGAGGCTACTCGTGAGGTCAGCTCAGTTACTAAACGTTTCAGCCTTACTAGACAAGGCTCTGGTAAAATAACGGTCATTTACGGATGTGTGGGATGGCGGGAGGGAGTTTTGAGGGGAGCAGGGGGGGGGGGGGGTGCAATGCATTACCCATGACCCCTTTTCAGAGCCTCCGAGGCTGATGGACTTGGAAGGAAGAAGGTATCCTTAAACCAAGGATCTGGCCAAAATGCCAGAACAGCGTGGTCTCCACTTAGAGCATCCCCGTTACTTTTCAATGGTGGATCCTCGGATTCAGAAATGTTTACAGTGATATCCTTATGCTGAAACTCCACCTTAGAAATATTGTGAATTTGCGTGCTCCCCCAGAATGTTCTGCGGTCCCTACCCGTGAACTAAAGCCTGGTAACAGGCCTGGTGGAAGTGGTGCTGTGAATATAATATAATATTTACATCGCTACAATAAAGCCAACAGGTGTCGCTGCTTGTTCTTCGCAGCTATGTCTTCGTGGAACACAGCTGAGATATACCGCCCAGTCTGGAGTGTAGTTTGCCTTTCTCTCCCATTTCCACTGTCGCCGAGGTTAACTTTGCCTTTCATCCTTACGGGGTCGATAAAATAAAGTACCAGTAATGTACTGGGTAATTGCTGGCTTTGTGCCAAAAGTAGAAACAATTATTTAATATAATAATGAAATTGTGTACAAAGGTGCACTACAAATCATAGAATAATGTACAAATGTCAGGGAAGGGAACAGTGTCTGAGTCATGATATACATGTGTGTATGGAGAGGGAGGGTATGAGGTGTAGTGTTGGCGAATTTCAAGAAGCATGGAGGTTTTAAAGGATGCAGTGCCCCTTTAAAACAAATGACACAGGTAGTTTATTCCATGCTTCAGCAACTCTGAGCATGAAAAAATGTTTCCGAAAGTCATGGGAGCTGTGCTCTTTTCTGACTTTGTGGGCCCACGGGTGTTAGACACATGGAGATCAAAAAGGTGCTCAGGGTTGTTGTTGGCAAGATGGTTAATCATTTTGTGGGTGTTTACCAAGTCAGTTGCCAGACGTCGGAGCTTCAGTGTATCCATGC
>OZ024741.1:35568764-35573764 GCA_964016885.1 Eledone cirrhosa
AATTAAATACAGACGAGAATCTCCCTTTAATGAAACAGCAGACGATAGAATTAAGGCAATTTAAATTTTAAACATTTGCATTTTTGCCTTTCATCGTTACGGGGTCGATAAAATAAAGTACCAGTAATACACTGTCACTATAAGTAGACGACTTTCAAATTGAATTGTTGGTTCCATTTCTTTAGTATTTTCAATTGTAGTTATCTACTTAAAAAGCGTTACACGGTTAGAGACATAATTGGTAAGTTATATCTTCCCTATTAAACCATTGCATTATTTCGCCTACAATAGAACAAAAATGAAATGTTCTTTAAAGAAACAGGAATATAACTTTATAAAAAAAAAAGTTGCATCCGCTTCTTTTATCATTGATAATTTTTTCGTTTTAATATTAATTGTTTTTTGTAGTTGTTTATATTAAAAATCTTACTGTAATATTTACTTAAACGAAGGCAGACATCTAAACTTATAGATTAATCTTGAGCGAAGGACTAGATAAATCTCTCTCTCTCTCTCTCTCAACGAAGAATGATAACATTTCAAGCAAAGAGTTTAATTAGGTAATGACTTACAAATTTGTTTCAGTATATCTTTAATATAATATTATTAACTAATTATTATAATTAGCGCTTCAGGCTTTGTCTATATACTGAAACAAATTTGTAAGTCATCACCTAATTAAACTCTTTGCTTGAAATTTTATCACTCTTCGTTTTGAATTTCTCCTAAGTATTCAATACTCTGTTGAGAAATACATTTTACATAAACAGTCTTTGTACCATTTATACGGTATTAATTACTTATATTTATATATATATATATATATATATATATATAGCGTATGATTAGAACTGTGTTTATTATTAATATTTTAATGGATTTAATGAAAAATTTTAGGTGTTCATATATATATTCTAAAAATGCGCGAAATCGTGAATCCGCGATAGTTGAACCGCCAGGTAGCGAGGTATCACTGTATATATGTTTAAATATATAGTGTAGCTGTGATGTATCTCGCGAGTGAATCGAGACCTGTCACTGATTTTGGTGTCCCCACTGCCGATGTGAATGAGCAACGCTGCACTTGTGAATTGGGTCTTGATGTTGCAGGCAGTTCATATACTTACAATGATGCGGTCCCACAAGCTTGTTCACATTCCTGTGCTAATAATCTAGATGGGCGTATTAAATTGGATGTGAAAGCAGCTTACCGGATGCGGAATCGGGAGAAGTTGAGACAAAAACAGGCCAATTATAGAGCTGTGAATTTTGCTAAATTAACACAAAAACAGGCCAAGTATAGATGTTCAAAACGGTATGAGTTGGCAAACAAGCAGGCCAAGTATAGATCTGCAAATTCAGCTATTATATCTCAAAAGCAAGCCGAGCGTAGAGCTTCTAAACGTACCGAGTTGGCTAAAGAGCAGACCAAGTACAGATCTGCAAATATCTTATTGCACAAACAATAATTCTGCACAAATGTTGCTCCATTATTTTGGCAGTATTGGTAGAGGGTCGGATGCCATGCTTTCCAGCATAGTTACGTCCCTTTACGATCTGAGTTCAAATCCTGCCGAGGTTGACTTTGCCTTTCATCCTTACGGGGTAGATAAAATAAAGTACCAGTAATGCACTGGGTAATTGCTGGCCTTGTGCCTAAAGTAGAAACAATTATTAGATCTAATGTTGCAACGATACAGTTAAATGTTGTCTGTGTATTTTAAAAAAGATTTGCTTATAATCTTTTCAAATTTCATTACGCCAATGATTCAAGCTCAAATTGACATTATCTAAAAAATTGTACAAACAGCGGTGGATTAGCAGTAGTGAACAGATAAATCAGTCAATTTATTAAGATTGACTTGGCATCAATCAGCAAGACCTTCATTAGCTGCTCTCCAGCCATCTATTTAAAGCTGTATACATCTATGGTACGAATACACTTGGAGTTCGCGTCATCAGTCTGGAACCCCTATCTTGCTCAGAACATTGACCTCCTGGAAACTGTTCAGAGACATGCAACCAAGCGCATACCCTCCATCAGACACCTACCATACCCTGAATATTTTGCTTCCCTCTGGCAATGGACTTGGTAAACACCCACAAAGTTATTAACCATCCGACCAACAACAACCCCGAACACCTTTTTGATCTCCATGTGTCTAACACGTGGACATGCCTACAAAGTCAGAAAACAACACAGCTCCCATGACTTTAGGAAATATTTCTTCGTGCTCAGAGTTGCTGAAGGATGGAACAAACTTCCTGCATCAGTTGTTAGCTGATGACACACTGCATCCTTTAAAACCATCATACATTCCGAAATACACCAAAACTACACCTGATGTCCCCCTTCCATACACATGCACATATGTGTATATCATGACTCATGCACTGTTCTTTTTTCCTGACGTTTTTATATTACCCTATGTATTATATATGCACTTTTGATGAGTTGTAGTGCACCTCAGCATTGTACACAATATTTTCATTATTATTATCATTATTATTATTACACTCATTGATCCATTTTGCACTAACTCTGCATCAAGCACCCTCACCTAAATATTAACCAATCAAGGATCCAATACAGCTATCTGTTAGATGAGTATTGTATAGTGCCAAAAACGAAACCAATCAGTTTAGCAGAAAGTTTCCAGACAAGAAACGCGCATATTTTGCTATCCTCAAACACGTTTACACATGGCATGAAATATAACTAATCCGAGATGGTTAGGTTTCATCTTCTAATTGGATATACGAAATCCATTATGTCTTGACAACAACATGAGGTAACATTATGTTATTCACAGACACACTTTGTACACTGTTCCATATCAGAATGTATTTCCTTCGTCACATTCACAAACAGTATTGAAAATGTTCTTCGGCAAATAAAAATGTTTTGTTCATAATATTTCAACTAGCGATTGCTCTACTCCACGCACGACCACCATAAATTAATGACCAGCTCAACACAAGTATTGGTAGAGCGTCAGACACCATGCTTTGCAGTATTGTTATGGTCCTTTGCATTCTAAGTTCAAATCCTGCCGAGGTTAACTTCGACTTTCATACTTACTAATTCGATAAAATAAAGTACCAGTAATGGACTGCCGTAATGGATTTGTGCCGAAAAATAGAAACACTATTAATGTGCAATAAGAGCAAAATATAACGACATTGCTCAATTATTTTATCTAATGTTGTAATAACACAAGGAAATGTTGTTTGTGTATTTTTTTTTATATTTGCACATAGGCTTTTACAATTTCGCTCAGCCAACAACTATTAAAAAGTGAGTTGCTTAAGATAACAATTTAATCACAAATTGTTGCTATCTTTTAATACACTCCAACAAGTCATCAAATTATGTACAATAAAAACAAATCTTATTAATTTGCTCAGGGAATATAAAGAAAATGTATATACACTGATAATTGCAATTGTATGTAAATATTTTGTTTTTGTATTGTTTATTTTATGTTTTCTATTATGTATAATATATTGATTTAATATTGATTGTTTTTTGTAGTTGTTTATATTAAAAGTCTGAAAATATTTTTATACATCTTACACTAATATTTATAAGATAATTTATAATAACAATTACATAATCTAATTACATTACAACGATAATTTATTATTAATATATATCCTGTTTAACTAGAGTTATTACAAGCGTTGCCTTAAAAAAATATTAAACTAGACATGAAAAATGCGCAAGCTCAAAAGTGCCACAGAATGTTATAATAAACCTTCAAAAGTGTGGGACTAGAGTTGTTGCTAAAAAATATTGTAATCATTATATATCGTACATTCTGTGGCATCCTTTATAAAAATAGCTTAAACCAACGAAGCCTTTATTTTTACGCTATTTCACTTAGTTAATTCTTAGAGTGTAACATATAAAAATAAATACATCTATGTTTAATGTAATAACAGCTATAAATAATTACGTAATTATTATCATATACTCATAGTAACAAAATAATTGTGTTGAAAATTAATATGATGCTTATATGAACGATCAAATCTATAATGATAATTTCTTAAATATACTAATAGTAAAATAATTTAGTTATCTATTGTTACATTTTCATAGAACTATAATATTAACAATCGTATTGCATTATCAAATTTTTATCACTACAAACTTTCATATTGGAATTACCTTAAGCCACTTATTATTACTTCGCTTTCGTACTTTTACAGCTGTAGATATTGCGCTGTATCTTATATCTAATATCAATATCTCATGGTAATTTGCATGCAGTGTAAAATAGGTTTATTAATAACTTTAATATGAAATTTATTATACAGGGCTGCGGAGTCGGCCAAAAATTGACTGGCTCCAACTCAGGATCCGATACTCCATTATTTCCTAAATTTCAGCTCCGCAGCTCTGTTATTATATTAATTTATTTATTTTATAGTTGTAAATCATATTTTTATATGTTACACTCTAAGAATTAACTAAGTGAAATAGCGTAAAAATAAAGGCTTCGTTGGTTTAAACTATTTTTATAAAGGATGCCACAGAATGTACGATATATAATGATTACAATATTTTTTAGCAACAACTCTAGTCCCACACTTTTGAAGGTTTATTATAACATTCTGTGGCACTTTTGAGCTTGCGCATTTTTCATGTCTAGTATATATATGTGTTATATATATATGTGTTATATATATATATATGTGTTATATATATATATATGTGTTATATATATATATATGTGTTATATATATATATATGTGTTATATATATATATATGTGTTATATATATATATATGTGTTATATATATATATATGTGTTATATATATATATGTTATATATATATATATATGTATTATATATATATATATGTATTATATATATATATATGTATTATATATATATATATGTATTATATATATATATATGTATTATATATATATATATGTATTATATATATATATATGTATTATATATATATATATGTATTATATATATATA
>OZ024741.1:35576264-35586776 GCA_964016885.1 Eledone cirrhosa
ATGTATTATATATATATATATATGTATTATATATATATATATATGTATTATATATATATATATGTATTATATATAT
This sequence comes from Eledone cirrhosa, assembly GCA_964016885.1. NCBI lineage: Eukaryota > Metazoa > Mollusca > Cephalopoda > Octopoda > Eledonidae > Eledone > Eledone cirrhosa. The sequence goes on from OZ024741.1 coordinate 35,576,341, forward strand.
ATATATGTATTATATATATATATATGTATTATATATATATATATGTATTATATATATATATATGTATTATATATATATATATGTATTATATATATATATATGTATTATATATATATATATGTATTATATATATATATATGTATTATATATATATATATGTATTATATATTATATATGTATTATATATATATATATGTATTATATATATATATATGTATTATATATATATATATGTATTATATATATATATATGTATTATATATATATATATGTATTATATATATATATATGTATTATATATATATATATATGTATTATATATATATATATGTATTATATATATATATGTATTATATATATATATATGTATTATATATATATGTATGTATTATATATATATGTCATTATATATATATATATGTATTATATATATATATATGTATTATATATATATATATGTATTATATATATATATATATATGTATTATATATATATATATATATGTATTATATATATATATATATGTATTATATATATATATATATATGTATTATATATATATATATATATGTATTATATATATATATATATGTATTATATATATATATATATGTATTATATATATATATATATATGTATTATATATATATATATATATGTATATATATATATATATATATATATGTATTATATATATATATATATATGTATTATATATGTATTATATATGTATTATATATGTATTATATATGTATTATATATGTATTATATATGTATTATATATGTATTATATATGTATTATATATGTATATATATATGTATTATATATATATATATATATGTATTATATATATATATATATATGTATTATATATGTATTATATATGTATTATATATGTATTATATATGTATTATATATGTATTATATATGTATTATATATGTATATATATATGTATTATATATATATATATATATGTATTATATATATATATATATATGTATTATATATATATATATATATGTATTATATATATATATGTATTATATATATATATATATATGTATTATATATATATATATATGTATTATATATATATATATATATGTATTATATATATATATATATGTATTATATATATATATATATGTATTATATATATATATATATGTATTATATATATATATATATGTATTATATATATATATATATATGTATTATATATATATATATATATGTATTATATATATATATATGTATGTATTATATATATATATATGTATGTATTATATATATATATATGTATGTATTATATATATATATATGTATTATATATTATATAGGAACCAGTAAGACCCCGACAGCTGAGCTCAAGCCGTTTCGACGGCTAATTCTGGACTAAATGAAAATTTATCCTGGTATTTAAATAGCCGATCTTCTCAAGGGGTAATTCCATATATGGTCAAAGTGATTGTCAAAAATCAGTAGTAATTCTGTGGTTGCAAATTAGTAGGGGAGATGGTGGCTAAACCTGCCAGTAGGAGAAAGAGGGGAGGGGGTGGAGTAGCCCCAATCAAGCGTATGTAGTGCCAGCTACAGCTGGGCATGAGGTCAAAGAAGATACAGGGGAGGGGGGGGGAGGAAGTCGGAACGGTAGGTAGAACAATGGGGGGTAGAAATAATACTGAGTGAAGAAAAGCAAATAAGTGTAAAGAAAAACAAATGAGTGTAAAGAAAAAAGTAAAGTAAATTAAATTCTACGACCTAGGTCTCTAGCTATTGTTAGTCTAGAAAAAATAAATAAAGAAAGAAAGAAAGAAGTAAAGAAAGAAATAAAGAAATAACGAAATAAGTAAAAGAACTAGGTGGGACGGAATAGGCGAGGACCCTTTTAAGAGGTATAAGTACGTAAATGATACGGTGACGGGTCAACAAAAGGGGCCAAAATACTAAAGAGACTACCACGAAATAAACAATAAAGGTTTCCATCCCGGGCACAATTCCGGCAACCACCCAGTGCAGTAAAGTGAACTAATACGAGATAATAATTCTGAGTCCCGAGAAAAATATATACTAATGCTAACTCTAAAAGATCTAAAACAAGCTACATGAAAGTTCGTACGAAGTAAAAGTAGAATACGGAAGAATAAATTCAGAATCCACCCCGCCCAAAAGAAAAGCGAAGAAACAAATACTGAAACGAAAAAATAAGGCATAAGTGCCACTAAGAAATATAGAGGGCACAGAGAGTAGTGGGAGCGGTCGGAAAAAGGGGACAAGTATCCGGGGTCTAAACCAACTGCTATAAAGGGCGGAGTCCGCCAAATCTATCCTAGACTAGGGGAGGGGGTGGGGGTACTAAGGCTACAAGGGGCCAAAGGGCAGCCTCGGGTGGGCGAGAAAAGACGCCGACAAAGAAGAGCTGGGGTAGAAGGACTAAGGAGAGAGGGGGGGAAGGAAGGAAATAAAGGAAGCGATAAAAGAATACAAAGAAGATCTTACGTCTCCCTTGGCAAGCAGGGGTTACCCATTGCAAAATCGGCAAGTGGGGTGTTATAGCCCTAGTCTACCCCCCCCCCCCCCCCCCCGGGTCATTATGGGGTTTGAGGGCGAGGTAAGTCCTACGCAATCTATGTTTACATGCAGTAACCAGTTCATCTTTCTTGTTTAGGAGTTGGTCCGTCGAAAACAGCATTTGTAAAGTTTCCTCCGAGCATAAATTGCACGGACGGCGTCCTCCCGTGTAAGAATTGGCTCTGGACAGTAATCTCCAAGTGAGATCATAGGTGATGTTGTTGTCCTTGAGGTCCCATATGTGGCCCGAAAGTGTAGTGGCGTGACGCCGGGCCGGGTTTCAGAAGGTATGTCTATGTTGGTATAGCCGGGTCTTATATATATATATTATATATATATATTATATATATATATTATATATATATATTATATATATATATTATATATATATATTATATATATATATTATATATATATATTATATATATATATTATATATATATATTATATATATATATTATATATATATATTATATATATTATATTATATATATTATATTATATATATATATTATATATATTATATTATATATATTATATTATATATATATATTATATATATATATTATATATATATATTATATATATATATTATATATATATATTATATATATATATTATATATATATATTATATATATATATTATATATATATATTATATATATATATTATTATATATATTATTATATTATATTATATATTATATATTATATATTATATTATATATTATATTATATATATTATATTATATATATATATTATATTATATTATATTATATTATATTATATATATTATATTATATTATATTATATTATATTATATATATTATATTATATTATATTATATTATATATATATATATATATTATATTATTATATAATATATAACATATAATATATAATATATTATGTTATATTATATATTATATGTTATATAATATATTATATGTTATATAATATATTATATGTTATATTATATATTATATGTTATATTATATGTTATATTATATATTATATGTTATATTATATATTATATGTTATATTATATATTATGTTATATTATATATTATGTTATATTATATATTATGTTATATTATATATTATGTTATATTATATATTATGTTATATTATATATTATGTTATATTATATATTATGTTATATTATATATTATGTTATATATATAGAGAGACAGAGGGGATGTCTAAAAACATCTGACTGATAAAATGACAAGTCAGTCAATGATATTGGTGGCCTCCCCACAGCCCCGGCGGACAGAATGGAGAAGGCGTTTCTTCGGAGTACGGCAAGGGAGACGCGCTGGAAAAGCCATTCCAGCTCACGAGGCTCACACCTGCGGCTAGCCAGCTCAGCGCCTACGGTGGTGAGTAGGGAGGTAGCCCTAGAGCCGAGTACACCAGAAGTCTCCACTGCCAAGAGAGCGACTGGTATTTGAAGAGTTTGGCCTCCTCAACCCGACGTGCAGTAGAACCTGGGTTAGTCGCAGACTGCACCAGGTTGCGGCATGTTACTGTAAGTAAAAAAAAATATATATTAAAGTATATCAACCTCCGTCGGTTTTCAATAATGAATGTCCCAGTTGTTCAATCAATGGAATGGGCAGAGTTAAATGAATGTAAGTGGCTACTCTCGGGTCCCAAATAATAGAGGGTGGGGCTGGAATAAGTGGGGATGGGGGGAAGGCCAATTTAGGTTACCTATTGAGACTACCAACCCATCTTAGTTATTTTATGACATGGTATTTCTTGTAATGTACTTTTAGTTGTTGTTTTTTTGTTGTCATGTATGTTTTTTAATGTATAAAATTAAAATAAAATTTCGCCAGAGATAGTTTAGTAAAATTTAATAAGTGTGGGGTTGGATGAAAAAATCTGAAAAATTAATAAACGGGTAGGGAGGACGATTATTCGAGACCCGAGAGTATTTCATACACATCGTTCCTTAACATAATTTGGGAGGGGGGGGGGGTTCCAACTCAAGAATTTGAAGGGATTTTGTTATAACTTTCTCCTTATTAAGCTAATATTGGGAACATAATTTAACAAAAGTTCTTGGATAAAATTCTAAAAATTTGATGGAAAAGTTTTTGTTGAATATAGATATTACAATCTCTCTATAAATGTACCCAGTACACTCTGTAAAGTGTTTGAATTAGGAAATAATAATAATAATGATAATAATAATTGTTTCTACTTTTGGCACAAGGCCAGCAAATACCAACTTTATTACTGGTACTTTATTTTATCGACTCCGTAAGGATGAAAGGCAAAGTTAACCTCGCCGGGATTTGAACTCAGACCATAAAGGGCCATAACTCTTTGCTGGAAAGCATAGCTTCCAACCCTCTACCGATACTGCTAAATGAAATTGTGTACAGTGCTCAGGTGCACTACAACTCATCAAAGGTGCATGTATAAGGTACATACAATAATATACAAATGTCATGGAAGTGAATAGTGTATGAGTTATGATATACATGTGTGCGTGTGTATGGAGTGGGAGGATATCAGGTGTAGTGTTGGCGAATCTCAGGAAGCATGGAGGTTTTAAAGGATGCAGTGTCTTAAAGGATGCATCTAGCCATAAAATCAATGCCAAAATTTAGAATGTATGAACAAGATGTGGTTCTGATTCAATCTAGCATTGGACCACGATGACCCTTTTCACACAGGCCAACATGGAAAGTGGACATGGAATAACAACAATAATGATGACAAATACTTTAAAACAAATAGCTTTGTATCATTTAACAAGGACTGGTTTCCTTTTTTGTTTTTTTTGTGTGGTGTGGTGGTAGGGGGTGGGGAGTAGGGTGTGAGGCTAAGACCTTCTGCAGTTAAACATTCAATAAAACACAGTGAAATTTATAATTTGGAATAAATTAGTTTAGACTAGATTGTTGGTGGTGGTGCTGGTGTAAATATATCTTAAGAGTACTACACAGACCTCCACCATCTCTACTTCAGTGATATGGGCTGATAGGGAAATATTTAAATGCAGGAGTTTACATGATATTTTGTAGTTTTGTTTTGTTTTCAGTAAACATATCATTTACCATGTCTGTTTTGTCCACATATTTAAAAATAACTCAGAATCAGTAGAGCCAAATACTTCTAATAATCATAGGTTTAGTTTAACTCTTCTTCTTTGTCCACTTGTTCCTGAGAGGGTAGTGGGAGCAGAGTCCTCAAACACTCCTTCCAGCAGGTCCTGTCAGAAGCAACTGTCTCCAACAGATCCGGTTAGTTCCCCAAGCGTGACCAGCCAAGCTCATGGATGTTATCCAACTATCTTGCTCAGGGTCTACATCTGGGTCTCCTGTCAGTTGGTTTTGCCCATAAAGTCTGTCCAGTGATTCTTTCCTGAGACATTCTAACCACATGCTCATAATATCGGAGTTGTGATCTCTCAATTTGGAGAAGCAACTCTACCTGGAGTGACTCTCTCATCTCTGAGCTACGCACTCTGAGTAACGTTACTCCAAAGACCCTTCGGAGAACCCCATTTCAGCAGCTTTTAACTCTTTCATTACCTTATTCCTAATGAAAGACACTGCCTATTATTTTCTAGTAATCAAAGACAGTGGATTGGCAGTATTGCTAGAGTATTAGGCAACAAGCTTTGCAGTATATAGTTAGATCCGTTTACATTCTGAGTTCAAATCACGATCAGGTTAGCTTTACCTTTGATCCTTACGGGGTCGATAAAATGAAGTACCAGTAATGCACTGGGTCAATTTAATTGACTTTCCTCTCCCCCCAAATTTTTGGCCTTGTGCCTAAGCCAGAAACTCTTACTCTTACTCTTGTTTTCGTGTGGCCTCCAAACCCCACAGTGGTGCCTGGCTCCATGCTATGCCCTCCTTCTCCACTGGCATGCAGCTAGACAACCATAGCCTGAGGCTCGGCCTCCGCATCTGCCAGCCATACCAATGTCGCTGCAGCTCCACCATGGACTCTTTCAGCCTCCGCCCGCTTTCCTGTCGCCACAGTGCCGGCCGCATTCCACGCCATGCTGCCCTCAACGAGGTCATTAAGCATGGCTTGGACGCTGCAGGCTTCCCTTCCCAGCTCGAGCCAGTGGGGCTGGATCGAGGGGACGGCAAAAGGCCAGATGGCATGACCATCTTCCCGTTCCGCGGTGGCAAACCCTTCGTCTGGGATGCCACTTGCACCAACACTTTCTGCAGCCGCAACCTGGTGCAGTCTGTGACTGACCCAGGTTCTGCTGCACGTCGGGCTGAGGGGACCAAACTCCTCAAATACCAGTCGCTCTCTGACAGGTTTGCGGTCGTTCCCCTGGCAATGGAAACTTCTGGTGTCCTCGGCCCCAGGGCTACCTCCTTACTCACCACCATAGGCGCTGAGCTGGCCAGCCGTAGGTGTGAGCCCCGCGAGTTGGAGTGGCTTTTCCAGTGCGTCTCCCTTGCCGTCCTCCGAGGAAACGCCTTCTCCATTCTGTCCGCCGGGGCTGTGTGTGGGCCCCATCGCGTACCATTACATTAGTTGAATACCATTCTTTCATCTCGTGCAAACTAAAGATAAAATTATTTCTAAAAAAAAAAAAAAAAAAACTATTTCAACACTTATTTATCTGATATTTAGAACATAAATATAAACTTTTTTAAATGAATAGTTTTTGAACTAGGGACTGTTTCAGTTTTGTATCAGAAGGGTTAAGCAGGGATCTGATTTATGACTCTCCCATCCTACTGACTTTTTTGAAAAGGAAAATACTGGCTAATATAGTCCTGTATATACAGTCTGGGAAATAAAAGATGGGATGGTCACAGTGGGAATGTCTTTGGTGAAGGTTAGCCTGGTGTTAAACAACAAGTACAGAAGCAGTAGAGCAATGGACAAGAATCCATGTCTTTTTGTACTCAGTTTTTCCTGCCAGGGATAAAATACCAAACTTTACTGGGTGGTAAACTGACTATATATCTCACCCCCTTAAAATTTCTGTGCTTGTGTATAAGTTAGAAATCACTATTACTAGGTTATTTGTCACTGATGGTTAAAGTATTTAATGTTTAGATTGACTTTCTCTGAAAATTAATAATGTTAAATAATATTTATTTAAAATACTTTTTCATATTCTACAGAATAAGTTGATTTATTTATCTCAGAAGATAAACAACATTCCTTGTCAGCATTCTTTTTCCATCATCTTGTCTCTTCATGGCTGTGGTGGTAAGAGTAAATTTTTTTTTTTTTTTTAAAATCTGTCATGGTCATTCTCCCATCATTAGAGATCCATCTCTCTCTGTGTCTCTCTCTCTCTCTCAACAACTCTTCACTCCTCTCCTTAAACTCTTAGTTACTATGGTGATAACACTGGCTATCTATTTCTTTCACGCCATATACACACACTACACACACTACACAAACATCTCTCTCTCTCTCATTATAGTGAAAGTCTGTTTTTCAAGTCTCATCATCACTTTCATTTTGATGTCATAAACACTCTCACTGTATTTCTCTCTCAACAACTTTTCTCTCTCACCTTTTTCCTCCTCCTACAGGTAGAGAAACACCTTCTCTTTTATATTATAGATTATCATCATCTATATATCTAAAACAGAGAATTTCTCTGTCTGTCTGTCTCCCTAAAACTCGAGAACCACCCAGCCGATTGTTTTCAAACTTTACACATGTAATATGAATGGTCCTGTGAGTGTTTTGAGCAAAATATATTTCAAATTTTCAATGCCCTAGGGACCGCATTAGGCGATTTAGCGATATCTCTATATAATTCTTAGCCTTTCTTTTTAGATAGATACATAGACATAACGTTGCACCCTTATAATATGTCTGCATGTCTGGCTGTCTGCATTACGACATTATGCCGCTGTGTGTGTGTGTATAGTGTGTAACGTTTTTAGAAATATTTACTTCTGCGTTCAGATTGATTTTTTTTTTTTTTTTTTTTTTTTTTTTTTTTGTTTCAGAAGACCCGTTAAGGGTGAAAGCAGCGATTCTTTGCTTAAACTTTAATCTGTTATTTTAATATATATATAATTATATATTCGTGTACAGATATTTTTGCATACACAATAACAAAGTATAAACAAACGTATTTTATTTCACGATCAAAAGAATAAAGCTGATTTTTGGAACAACTTAACAAACGTTCTTGCATAGAAATACGTGAGAAGGATTTTTGATATGAACACTTCAGAACCTTCTCAGCAGAGCTGCTAGAGAACGTGTCACAGGTGGCAGATAGTGATACGGCCAACAGTTTTGTATAATAAAACTAGGATTGATTTCAGATGGTTTGGTATGAAAAGAGTTAAAGGAATATTGGTTGATATACATTTTGACAGTTTTGTTATTAGAAATTCACATGTGATTTGGTTCTTCTGCATGTTCGTGTTATAATAGACTGTGAAACATTTAGTGAAAGCTGCTGGACAACAACACAACTCATCCATCTTATTCCCATTATTTGGTTCAAACTGACCAAAATTGATTTTGCACATACTTTCTTATACACACAAACCACACTGACACATACGAGCCTCTCTGATAAATGCATTGATGTACAAATATTCATACAAAGACATGCATATGTATTCACTCAAAAACTCACATTTTACACACACTCACTCACATAAATGCCAACATACATATACATTTATATGATTTTTAAAGTCCCTGCTAAAGTAGGGTTTAGTCTTGTAGACCTCATAACAGCTTTAATACTCTATATGGGGCCCTTTTTTGGCATGATTTAAACTCAGAATATAGAGCCAGACTAAGTACCACAAGGCATCTTGTGTGGTACCTTACAATTCCAACAACCCACTGTTCTTGGGCTGGTACTTCATTTCATCAATACAGTAGTTATAATTGGTTTCATGAATGCTGTATCATCATCATTGATTTTATGTTTGATTTTCCACACATGCATGGGTTGGACAGGTCCTTTTCACGATAGCATCTTTCCACTTGTTGCATTTCTTTGTCATCTCCTCTGTAAGTCTCAGCAACTTGAGATCATCTCTCACCACTGCTGCCCAGGTCTTCCTTGGTCTATCTTTACTGCTACTTCCTTTCACCGGGATTCCCTTGCACTTCTTTGTGTTAATATTAGGTTTATATTTTTATATTCATAAAGCTTCTATAATTGTTCATCTTGTTTTGTATAGAATTATACTGTTATCAACTAATGTTGTCCCAAGTTTTTTACTGTATGGAAATGCATTTCAATTACTCCTTATTGTAAGTGCATGGTTAACAGATGGGACAGTATTGTACTTGTTTAACAATAACAATTTTAGTCATGTACTCCAACTCTCATGTTTACATTGAAATTTATATATGACATAGGTCATCAGGAGATTGTTCTGAGGTTTAGTAATCTGTGGTTTCGTGTGGATGAGATTTTTCACATGCACACTGTGTGTGTGTGTGTGTGTGAAGAGAGAGAGATAAACTGATGGGGGGGGGGGGATTACCTGAAAGGTGGAGGAGGAATGACATGAGGTGATCTTGAAAGATATTTCACCTTGAAATGTCTTCTCTTGTTACCAAGCTAAAACAACAATTTCAATCAGTGTTGGATATGCATGTCAATATATACATTTACCTCGTAACCAGAGACCCACTTTCATAGGTGACCTGCTATTATGTTTCTAGGCACACCTGTACATTAGCCTCTGTTGTGGTGGTGGTGGTGGAGGGTGTTGTGGTGGTGTTGGTGGTAGTTTTTGTAGCAATGAAGGTGGTATTGGTGGTAGCTGTTGTTGGTGATGGTGTTTTTGTTAGTGAAGTTGGTAGTATAGGTGGTGTTGGTAGTAGTAGTATTGGTAGTGGTGGTAATTGTAGTGAAGGTGTT
>OZ024741.1:35586976-35629476 GCA_964016885.1 Eledone cirrhosa
GTCCCTTGGTTGGGGTATACAGGGTACCCCCCCACAGTACCATTTATTTTAGTTCAACTGTGTGGGGTATTGTCTGCACGCACACACATGCGCGCGCCATCATTTAACGTCCATGTTCCATGCTTGCATGGGTTTGGACGGGAGTTTTCCCACTTGAGGCAAGAGTGGTTGTCTTGCTTGCATAGGACTGTCTGGCGGGTTTTCTACAGCTGGATGCCCTTCCTAACACCAACCACATTTACAGTGTGGGGCTGGGAGGTTTTTACCGTGTTGCCTACACGGCCACATTACAGCGTGGACTGTGTGTTTTTTTTTGTCGTGACCCCTACACGATCTCATTTGTTTCGGCCTGGATGTTGTGGCACCAACATAACTTTACATTGAAAGGGGTGGAGTGGGACGGGGGTGTGTTTTGTTAGAGATGCCTACTGACTGTAGTAGGTTTTACTTTGTATTTCAGGTAAAGCGGGTCTTCTCTATTACTGAGTACCGCCAAAGATCTCGGTCCAGTGACATTGTCTTGGAGAGGTGCAAGTGTGTGAGGTCGGAATTTATCAGGTCGTCCCAGGTTTTTCTGGGTCTGCCTACTCCGTGGCTACCGTCTATCTTTATTGCCCTGCACATATATATATATAAAATGGAGGTACATGGCTTAGTGGTTAGAGCATTGGCCTTGCAATCAAAAGGTTGGGAGTTCAATTCTCGGAGCTGGTGATGTGTTGTTTCCTTGAGCAAGACACTTTATTTCACATTGCTCCAGTTTACTCAGATGTAGAAATGAGATGATAGGGACTGGGGTCCCTATTATTCCACTGCAAAGTGGAACGTGGTGCCATGGAAAAGAAAAGCACCCAGCACTCACTGTAAATGAGGTTGGTGTTAGGAAGGGCATCCAGCTGTAATGAAGCCAGAATCAGTTCCCGTCCCACCCTTGCAAGCAAGGAACGTAAAATGATGATGATAAAATACATGGACGATTGGTTAAGCCTTCATTATGTTTATTGGTTGGTGATGCACGTTTTGCTATTGGTCAGGTCAAGGTTCGACCTGTGTCGATCTGGCCTGACTCTGGAATCAAAAGCTCGTTGGACCTCTGTTGTAGTAATGTCATTACTACATTGTCATTGCTAATAAATAGCGAAATGCACGTCACCAACCAACAAATGTAATGAAGGCTTAACCAATCGTCCTTGTATTGAGCTCAAATCCTGCCGAGGTTAACTTTGCCTTTCATCCTTACAGGGTCGATAAAATAGAGTACCAGTAATCCACTGGGATAATTGCTGGCCTTGTGCCAAAAATAGAAACAATTATTATATTACACTCTGTCTAGCTCTACACTTCCATACTTACGTGAACCTAAACATTGAGTGCTCACCTGGTTGAAGCTACAGTAACTTCATGTTACACACCCTGGAATTTATCATCATCATCATCATCATCATCATCATCATCATCGTTTAACGTCTATCTTCCATGCTAGCATGGGTTAGATGGGAGTTGTCTCACTTGAAGCAAGATTGGTCAGGTGACCGTGTCTCGCTCGTATAGGACTGTCTGGCAGGTTTTCTACGGCTGGATGCCCTTCCTAACACCAACCACTTTTACAGTGTGGACTGAGGTTTTTACCATGTTACCTACACGACCACATTACAGCGTGGACTGTGTGTTTTTTTGTTTTTTTTGTCATGATACCTACACGACCTCATTAGTTTGGACTGGATGTTGTGGTACCAATATAACTTACAGCATCCAAAACTCACTGAAGCCACCCATTACCTTAGTAAAATATAACACGTTTCTCATTATTTTACAAAGTCCCTCTAAATTCTTGATTATTTAAAGAAATATAAAGTAGAAATATAGGCTTGAGTATTGAAGTATGTCAATACTCATCCTTTTTCCATTGAGAAGGTTTAAAAAATTCCCACTTATCAAACTAACTTCATTAGTCAAATATGGGGTCAGCTTATATTTCTACTTTATTTTCAAACTTCGCTCGCTGTTTCATAAACCAAGCTTGCTTTGTCTCTTTAAAAAAAAAATATATTTGAAAATCATAGACAGTCTTTCATAAGGAATATGGTAAGGAAAGTGTGAAGAGGATTAGCTACTTTGTCATGTGATACGTAGTTTTGTATTGACTATCATACATCGTTATAAAACTTATCTCTGTCTTGAAATAATTTAACACTGACCACATGGCAAGAGTGGACACTCTGTTGTACACTGACCACATGGTAAGAGTGGACACTCTGTTGTACACTGACCACATGGCAAGTGGACACTCTGTTGTACATTGACCACATGGCAAGAGTGGACACTGTTCCACACTGACCACATGCCAAGAGTGGACACTCTGTTCCACACTGACCACATGCCAAGAGTGGACACTCTGTTCTACATGTTGAAAAACCTTGACCATGAGACAGTGTGTCCTCCCTTGGCAGGGGTCAAACTGCTGCTGTTTAAAAACAATTACAATTGCTAATAGAAACAATGGCTCACAACAGAAACAATGGCTCACAACAGAAACAATGGCTCACAACAGAAACAATGGCTCACAACAGAAACAATGGCTCACAACAGAAACAATGGCTCACAACAGAAACATTGGCTCACAACAGAAATAATAGCTCACAACAGAAATAATAGCTCACAACAGAAATAATAGCTCACAACAGAAACAATAGCTCACAACAGAAACAATGGCTCACAACAGAAACAATGGCTCTCAACAACAATACTAAAAACAAACAATAGCTCATAACAATACTAAAAACTGTAAGCTGACTGTTTTTATGATACAAAATTGTTTACTTTGAAATGCTTACATTTATCTAAAAATGTTACAGGCAACTGACCAACACTGTAGGAACTAGAAAGTGGATGTAGTTGAAACTCAGCAACCATGGCACATGTGTGCCTCACATGTGTAGGCTAAGACACCTGTGTGCCTCATACATGTGGAGGCTAAAGTTCAGATATCACACAATCTGATTCTAATCTCCAACTAATAACATCTACTTAAAAGACATCAATGCTGATACTGTGTGTGAGTGTATGTGCTTGTTTCGAAATTTGAAAATGGCTAACTTCTTAGGAAGAACAAACTGATCTCACATTTAAAATGTTCTGTGAGACAGTGTGTCCTCCCTCAGGGGTGAATCTCCAACAGCCACTCCGTCAAGAATCACAGATTTATGCTGGCGCACGCACATACATACATACATACATACATACATACATACATACATACATACATACATACATACATACATACATACATACATACATACATACATACATACATACATACATACATACATACATACATACATACATACATACATACATACATACATACATACATACATACATACATACATACATACATACATACATACATACATACATACATACATACATACATACATACATACATACATACATACATACATACATACATACATACATACATACATACATACATACATACATACATACATACATACATACATACATACATACATACATACATACATACATACATACATACATACATACATACATACATACATACATACATACATACATACATACATACATACATACATACATACATACATACATACATACATACATACATACATACATACATACATACATACATACATACATACATACATACATACATACATACATACATACATACATACATACATACATACATTTTAGTTCTTTCTTCAGATTGACACCAGGTGTTCAAGAATTACTGTTTTGGAGGAAGTTCTGAATGTTGATTTAGTTCTTGTAGATAAATCAAAGATTTTGATGGAAAATTACAAACCTGTAAGTAGAGCCTGGAATATAACACAAGAAGTATTCTAAAGCCATTTCTCCTGCTAAAGTAACAGTTAAGCTTTTCATTCACCATAACAAGTTTAACCTTTGCATTCTGTACTTCTAATGAAGTACACTGCCTATGCCTTATAATTAATTTTAAAAATATCTAAGCATATTGAGAAATTTAATAAAATAAGTAGAATTTTCAAGAGTAAGCTGATATTTAAAACTTCTAAAATGAAATTATAATGGAAGGTTTTAATTTAAGAATAAACAAAGGTGGTGAATTGGCAAAATTAGTACTGTTGGATAAAATGACAATACAGCATTTATTCTAGCTCATTAGATTCTGGGTTCAAATCCCGCCAAGGTCAACTTTGCCTTTCCTCTTGAAAGAGATGATAAAGTACCAGTCAAGTACTGGGGTCTAAATTATAAGGATAAATATTTTCAATAAGCATGTTTGTATCATAAATCCAGAACAGTTTCAGGTGGTTTGGTATCGAGATTATATTCAACAATGGGTTTTTTTTATTTGAGCCAATGATCTTCAGCTAGGTGCCCTTCCTTACACTGACCCTTTAAGTCACCACTTAGAATGAGGGAGTCGAAAAGACAATCTTAGCTTGCAAATATATGAGGTATCAAATGTTGAGTGAGGGAGAGGAGATTGTGTTGGTATGGACATGTGATGCATATAAAGGATAACAACTGTATAAAGTGCAGAACGATCAAAATTGATGGAAGCTACAGAGCTGGTAGACTGAGAAAAACCTAGGATGAGGTGATAAAAAACTGACCTTGCTCACTTAAACCTCTGTAAGACAATGTCACTGGATCAATTATGCAGTTATACAAAAGACTTTGCAGTTATACAGAAGACACACCTTCCCTTACATACGAACTTAAACCTAGTGAGTAGGCACCTCTTAACCTAATATACACCCCACCTCACACTTCCATCCACTGTAAAGTGGTTGTGTAGGTGACATGACAAAAAGCACCCAGTCCACACTGTAAATGTGGTTGGTGTTAGGAAGGGCATCCACCCGTAGAAAACCTGCCAGAAACAGTTCTGTACTAGCGAGTCACAACCACTTGACCAATTTTGCCTCAAATGGGACAAATCTGTCCAACTCATGGTAGCGTGGAAGATGGACATTAAACGATGATGATGATGATATCAGTGTTGTAGTTTGCTTGAAGTTCTGTTGAATAGGAAATATAAATTTAAATAATTTTGAAAACCATACAATCCATTAGAAAATTATGGTTTGCAAAAGTATTTGAATTTTTATAATATATATATCATCATCACCGTTTAACGTCTGTCTTCCATGCTAGCATGAAGGAAGTGTGGTAAGGAACCAGGTGGACCATAACGCAGATCTAGCTGTCGAAACAGCCGGAGCTCAGTCGTACTCAATTTAAACTAAGGTTACCCAAGAGATACAGTGGGCTGACAGGCAGGTAATCAGAGATGAACTTCATATGTTGCAGATGCACAGGATTAGTTACCAATACAAGAGGTTCATCAAGCTGGAACTTATCTCAGTTTCACTGGTGTAAAGTGACTGTGGTGTAACAAGTGATGAGATTTACCCTGAAGAATACGATGCAAGTATAGAAAAACACAAGTAAAATGATTTTTTTTTTTTTTTTTTTTTTTTTTTTAAATTTTTATTTATTTTTTTTTTTTATACATGTATATATGTCCATATAATTCTGTGTATAAAATGTTTTGGATGTTTTCTCTGTTATTCATTACTTTGGTAAATAAATGATATATTACTATTGTTGTTGTTTTTGTTTTTGATGTTATCAGTTATTGTACTGGTAATGCTTATAGCAGACCCTCTATAATTAAAATAAGATGGTAATAACATTAATTAGTTTATATATATATATATATATATATATATATATATATAATGTCATGTCATGTAGGTGTCAAGACAAAAAGCGCCCAGTCCACACTGTAAATGAGGCTGGCATTAGGAAAGACATCGAGCTGTAGAAACTAAGCCCAAATCAGTTCTGTATGAGCAAACACGGTCCTCCGAACTGGCTTGTCTTGGAATGGTACAGCTCATCTAACCCATGCTAACATGGAAAATGGACATTAAACGATGATGATGATGATATTAATCATTTTAATGTCTGGTTTTAGTAAACATCAGTACTCAATAGCATAGTAGTGTTGAATATTTCATGAATCCAATAGTCTGTTGCTCTGGGGTTTCCTAGCATATGGAAAGTTCTTCAGACTGGAAAAGACTGATTCAGATTTAATTAATATATTTCTGATATACAGTACACTCTGTATGTTAGAGAAGTCACCAGTGAAGCAGTTTATAAAATAAAATGATGTATTATGTCATCAGTTTAGCAGCAGGTAATATTAACTAGAATATGTAACAATAATGTATTATGTATGTAATTGGAAAAGTATGGTTTGTTATATCAATACATGTAAGTTGAATTTGCAGGTTGCTGTAAGTCTCAGTTCTGTTGTTGCTCTGGAAAAAAGGAAAAAATATTTCCATATCTCATTTAAAAGCAATGGCGGTGGTAAATAGCATCACAAGACTTTACAACGTTTTTTTATATGATTTATTAACAAAGCTGGATTAAGCTTGGTTGGCATGCCAAGATAAATGAAACAAACATAATTATGGTTTCAGAAAACAGTCTACTGGCTGAGTTGAGAAGCCAGGCCGCAGTAATGTTTTGTCGTTACATATTGTTTGTGCTTGCGGAACAAAAGAAGAATAGGTGTTTACCTTAGCAAGGTCAAGCTGCAAGAGATCGAATTTATATAAAGAAGCGGGAAATACATATCCATATGCGGGCAACGATTGGCTTAACTTAGTCAAATCACATACGGACAGCATATCAATGCGCCAAAGGGAAAGTAGCTTGCGACAAGATAAAATTATCTCAAGGCAACATAACTGTGATGCAAATTTAACTACACCGCCATATCTACAACACAGACACACTCACCACACAGACAGATATATAAAAATAAAATGCACCCAATCTGCACAGTAAGCTGGTAGAGCTGGTACCATGACAAAAAGTTCCCAATACATGTCAAAAGGTTGTTGGTGTTAGGAAGGACATGAAATCATCAAAACCAAACCCCAAATGAGACATACAAGCAAGATATAGTTACCTGACCTGTCTAGCCTCAGTACCTGACAGCTTATCTAACCCATGCAAGCATGGAAAATAAATGATGTCTGGTCAGGTCTCAGTGTGACAGCCTTTCTGACCCAGGCAGGCATGAAAAATAGATGTTTAATGATGATGATACACTTCTACCCCCTGCCACACCTCTAATACACCTTTTATGTCCCCCTCCCCATGCTTGCTTTCCCTCAGTGCTATTTCCATGACAAAAAAGTACCTAGTATACTGGTGCCATGATGAAAAGCAGCAAATCTACCTTGTAAAATGATAGTAATGGTACCAAAAAACGCTCTCAGTACATGCTGTAATGTGGTTGATGCAAGGAAGGGCATCCTGCACCTCCCCCCCTAAAAAAAACAAATAAAGAGCCTATGAGAAAGGTATTGTCACCTGGTATTGTGACAGCCAATCACATCCATGCAAGCATGGAAATTAGACATTAAATCATGAGGATGATGCCACATACATACTATACAAAGAGAACAGTAGTTTTCTGTTACTATAAAGATGAGTGTGGGTAGCAGTAAAAGCTAGAGATACTTGCTATATTTGAAGTGGAGGTAGGAACTTTAATGCAATTCAAGTCACTTGCTGGTCTTCATTTTTAAAAAACAATTTGCACTATATATATACAATTTATATTATAAGTATGATTTACAAAAGAAACGAATCAAAATTACACATTGCTGGTTACGTGCTTGTAAGGGTGCTTGGCTTAATGAATGGTTTAAATGAAATTTATGACAAAACCAGAACCCTGCTTAATTCAACATTTCATGTATATTGCTGTATCATTAAAAATAAAAATTCGAAGCAAGTTAATGTGAAGCATAGCTACAATTTGGCTAATTTCAACCCCATCCTCAAATTTATTTCCTCACAAAATTCTTAATATTGATTTCTAATTTAGATACAAGCAATCTGCATAGAGTGTAAAGTCATTTATACCAACTACAGTATTTGACTAGTACCTTATATTTCGACCAGTATATGGATGAAAGGCAAAGTTGACCTCAATGAGGTCGATAAATAAAGCACCAGTAATGCACTGGGATTGATTTTAATCAACTTTCCCTTCCCTTAAAATTACTGGCCTTGTGCCTATAATATAAACCATTATTATTATATTGTATTTCATGGGTAAATTGCAATAAATTGTATTATGAATATTAAAACAGGTTAACAAAATTGTTCTACTGTTAGCCTACAAACTACTTTTTTATGGCCATGTGTTTGAGACCCCTGATGTAGATTATGTTCAGGACCAGCTGAGCTCAATTGTATGTTATATATTGCAATGTCTTGTGAGCACTTGACTAACCGAGATTAGATTACTCTAAAGTAGGGCTCCCTTAACCCTTTAGCATTTAAACTGGCTATATCTGGCCAGAATTCTCTATTCAAACCGGCCATAATCGGCTGCTAATGTTAAGGTATTGTTCTCAAAATAAATAACATCAAAATCTCATAGATTCAATATTAAAGAGTTTCTACTTTTGGCACAAGGCCAGTGATTACCCCAGTGCATCACTGGTACTTTATTTTGTCGACCTCGTAAGGATGAAAGGCAAAGTTAACCTTGACGGATTTGAACTCAGAACACAAAGAGCCATAACTATGCTGCAAAGCATGGCGGCTGATGCTCTCCCAATACTACCAAACCACTTCAATATTATGTGAGATTATGTGAGGTAAAGCCTTTTACTACAAAAATACAATAGTAAATATAGAGTAATGTAAATGCTAATGGGTTAAGTGTAGGATCAAATTAGCTTATGTTCAGTCATGATAATGCTGACAACTGTTTTTTTTTTATTTTTTTTTTTTTTTTTTTTTTAAATCAAACTCTTCTTTTAATACTTCCACTATGGTAAATAATTCCATTCATTAATGCTTTCATTTACTGAAAACTTTAAATTTGTATTTGTAGAAGGCTAAATGTAAAATCAGAAATTTTTTCCTGCTTTCCAATTTCATGTTGTATAGGATGATATCATAGATTTTTCTATAGGAATGTAATGACATTTCTACAAATATAAATTGTAAAAAAACTTTTTTTTTTAAATTTCAGTTTCATCAACATAACCTATCTCGGCAAAAACTTGTTTAAACTTTATATAAAATGTTTCTATGCTGCCAACATCGTATCTCTCTAAAAATTCTATTTAAAAATAAACTTCATTAAGAAGCCTTGTACATCTTTGAAAATGTATATCTGCAGAAAAAAAAAAAAAAAAAAAAAAAAATAATATATATATAAAGTTAAAGAGGAAACAAAGTAAGGACATTACACTGTAGTTTTGCCAAGCATGAAACAACAGATATAAGGTGTAGCAGCAAATGAGAATGTGAGGGTAGGATTAACCCTTTAGCATTTAAACCAGCCATATCCAGCCAGAAGTCTCTCACCTCTTTCTGTTCAAACTGGCTATAACTGGCTACTCATACTGATGTTAAGGTATTGTTCTCAAAATAATTAATGGTTTCTTCTATAGGCACACAGCCAGCAATTTACAGGAAGAGGAAAGTTGATTAAAATGACCCCAGAGCATGACTGGTACTTTATTTTATTGACCCCCGTAAGGATGAGAGGCAAAGCTAACCTTAGCAGGATTTGAACTCAATGTAAAAGGCCGTCATTCTATACTGCGAAGAAGAGTCTCGAATGCTCTACTGATTTTGCCATCAAAATCTCAGATTTAATATTATTTGAGATGAAGCCTTTGCTGCAAAAATACAATAGTATTTATAGAGTAATGTAAATGGTAAAGGGTTAACTAGTATGTGACCAGAAAAGCAGATGACACCAATATTGTTAGTATGTGTATGAAGATTTTTTTTCAAATAACTATTGAATAAAACAATAATATTGAACAAGAAAAGTAGCAAAGAATAACATGTAAACAATTTTTCCGTTTTTTTTTTTTTTTTTTTTTTTTTTTTTTCTTCTGTTGAGAGGACCCTTCAGCCACATCAAGGCGTGACAACCTCCCTAGTATTTGGTGATCTATATAATAAACATACCCAGTACATATTGTAAAGGGGTTGGTGATCGGAAGGGCATCTAGCTGTAGAAAACTTGCCAAACAAAGGGTTGCACCTCAGTTGTGTAAAAGACATGACAACCTCCCTTGTGCACTTGATAGAACGTGAGACAGTACATAAGCAAGATGATAGATCCCTAGCCTGTCTGGGAGATCAGTAACCACCACTTCAGTACTGACTTAATCTATGTAGACCCATCATTCCCTTGCTAGCAGGGAAAGCAGACATTAAGACGATGATGATAATGATGACTTTTCATTAAAAAATAATTGTTTCTACTTTTGGCACAAGGCCAGTAATTATTCCATTGTATTACTGGTACTTTATTTTATCGACCCCCGTAAGGATGAAAGGCAAAGTTAACCTCAGCGGGATTTGAACTCAGACCATAAAGGGCCGTAACTCTATGCTGCAAGGCATGGTGTCAGACCCTCTATCGATACTGCCAATCCACCATAGATAGATATTTATAACTGTATAGAAACAGTAAAGGATTTAACTGAAGCTGTGAGAAGGGTGTATGTAAGCAGTAAGAGCACATATGATACAGGTGCTATCAAATGCTCAGATAGATTCCTTGAAGTCGTTGGCAGCTTCTGTTACCTGGGTGACTTAATTAGCAGGGGAGGGGTGTTCTGAAAGTACGGTAGCCAGAGTAAGAACCAGGTGGAAAAAGTTCATGAAGCTACTACCTCTGTTGGCTTCAAAGGATTCTCTTTCAGAGTGAAAGGCAGATTATTTGAGACCTATGTGTGAACTGTGATGCTGCATGGAAGTAAGACTTGGACCTTGAGTGGAAAGAAATGAGGTAAGCATGTTCTGATGATACATGCATACATTAATGTATTTAGAGAAAAACTGGGCATAAGAGGTATCAAAGACAAAGTGCAAGAGAGGAAGCTGTGTTGGTATGGACATTTGATGTGTATGGAGGATGATAGTTCATAAAGAAGTGCAGGACACTCAAAGCGGAGGGAACAAGTAGAAGATGACCTAGGAAAACATGGGATGATATAATGATGGCTGATCTCATGAAGTTGGACCTCAAGCAGAATATGACACAAGACACCTGCCTTCCAGTACCATCAGGATGAGACATACGGGGTGTGGGTCATACAGTAGACAGCTATAAGGCTTTCCCACTTCCTATTGATACACCCACCATCTTTGTTATCTGAATACAATGTTTCCCACATTAAAAAGGTGTATTTTGTCCCTGTATGTACCCACCAATCTTACAGATTTACTTCCTCCCTTTTCTTCAACTTCCTTCCTTATCCCACTCAATACACCAAGCTGCCAGTCACCCTCCATGACATGGCTCCTCCCTCCACTCTCTGGTTCTCCTTCCTGCCTGGAGGGAAGCAACATGTGACTGCCACCTCCACCATCACACTTTCTTCCTGTCCTGTTGAGGATATAACAATTGCTCTGTTAAAGCTTCACTGGAATGCATCCTGTGCATTTTGCAAGTGATGCCATGATAAAATGCACCCGACCTACTCTGTAAAGTGGTAATACAAGTGTCACAATAAAATGCACACAGTACATACTGTAAAGAGGTTGGTGTTAAGGACATCAAGAAACCATGTCAAAATGAAGCATGAGCCTGACAGGATTGTCTGACATGTCTAGTCTCAGAATATGGCAACCCATCCAGCTTATATCAGCATGGAAAATGGATGTAAAATGGTGATGATGATGTTGATGGTATATATATGGACATATTATTCTTACTCATCTCTTAGATTAAGATGATAAAAAAACAAATAATGGATATAAGGATATATGTGGAATGTTCAATCACTTGTACATTAATTTCATGAGCAGGCTGTTTGTTGAAACTGACAGACCTCTCTATAGCAAGCTTGGATGTTGATAACAGCAAGATACCTTAACTTACGCAAATAATCCTCACATAATTGTCTAATAATGAAGTGATTTATTGATACAACTAAAATCTGGCTAACTACAACATTATCGTCATTAGAACCAATATACATAATTAAGATGGAAACAAATGATCACTCGATAAGTGATTATTTCACTTGAATATTTAAGCAGTTTTAACCCATTTTATGTCAAACCACCTCAAATCAACCCTGGTTATATAATGCATGCATGGTTTTGTAACTCCTGATGGAGTTGTAGGGACACCATATTGACATACAGTGTCTCTAGGGCATTTTAAAACCTGGTGGAGCCTATCTCTCCAGGTGTGAATACAGCAAATTTCTTCTGAAGAAGGATAGAGTGTGAGAAAGAGCTATAGAGGAAAAATCAACCCCAGTATTAGACTCCTACTTTTTTTTATCAACATTGAAAGGATGAAAAGCAAAGTTGACCTCGGCAGAGTCCTCAGACACACCTTCACATGGGTCCTATCAGAAATAACCATCTCTAATTAATCTGGCTAGATCTCTAAGCGAGACCAACTGAGTTCATGGATGTTATCCAGCCAACTTGCTCATGGTCTACTTTTAGGTCTCTTGCCACACAGCTTTACTCATAAAATCTATCCAGCAATTCTTTCCTTAAACATTTTAATATCATGTTCATAATATCAGAGCTGTGATCTCTCAATTCAGAGAAGTAGTGGCTCTTCTTGGAGCAACACCCTGATCTCCAAGCTACACATGCTATTGAGTAACATTACTGGAAAGATTTTTCTGAGAGATTCCATTTCAGCCATTTGTATTTGCAATCATATTCTTTCTGTCATTACCCAAGATTCATGACCATAGGTAAACATCAAATTGAAGATAGTGAGTTTGGCTCCCCTATTCTGATGATCAACTGCTGAAGCTAGTACATTACTGAACTAGCTCCAGCAATTCTTGCATTTAATTCAGCATCCTGCCTTCCATCACTTGTGAAAACAAACTGCACAGGTTTCCTTGAGAGGATAAGTGTCTCAGTTTTCACAGCATTGATTCTCATTCCTGCTATACAACATTCAGCAGCAAACCTATCAAGTGTAAGTTAGAGATCACCTGACAAGTTAAGTAATATCATGTCGTCTACCAGTACCAGCCAACTGATCCTACACCCACTGGTCTTTATACCACTTCCAACCTGACTGTGCATGTCAATCCTGTTCATGAAGATTATGAACAGGAGAGGTGGCAGTATGCCCCTTGGTAGAGTCCAATACCCACATTGAATGGTTTCGACTTAGCACCATTTATCCACACACAAATACTCAGGCATTCATATAGCGACTTCAAGACAACAAGAAATTGTCCGTCAATTCCATACTTCTGCAGAACTTTCCACATAAAGACCTGTGGAATGCAGTTATATGCCTTTTTGAGGTCTACAAAACAATCATACAATTTCTTGATGACCTGTGAATATTTAGTTGGCTGTGGTGCATCCGGGTTGAAAACCAGACTATTCATCAATTAGCTTGGACTTATCCCTACATCTCTCTGCGAGACACTTAGTTATAACCAGGCTTTATTGAGGAGACTTAACAAAGAAATTCCTGAAAGAGGGTTCAGAAGTGAGCAAATTTTAACAATTGGCAACTGGAATGTTAAAAACCCTTACAGGTAAGGAGCAGGAACTAGTAGAGGTCAGATGTTATCAGCTAGATATAGTCAGGGATCCTCAATAAAGTTCCATAGTTCTGATGCTGTAGATTTAAATGGAAGATGAAAACTCCGCTATTCAGGTATGGTTCCAGAAATGATTGCTCAGGCAGTCTTGTTACTCTAGAGTTTCGTCTGTTTATCACTGTTGTCAGACAAAAACTCACTTCGGATGACCCTGTGATAAACAGGCAAAACTCCCAAGTAACAAGACTCACTATTTAGCCTTAATAAAATTTATATATATATATATATATATATATATATATATATATAATAAAATAAAACAAGGACGAGTGGTTACTCCATTACGTTTATTGGTAGGTGACGCGCGTTTCGCCATTGATCAGCTCAAGGTTCGATCTGTATCGATCTAGCCTGACTCTGTAATCAATGGCTCATCAGACCCTGGATATATATTATATATATATATAGGTGGTGTCCAGCAGAAGCAAGGGGGACAACCGTCTATGCATTTCAGGCTTGACTGACCTTCATCAGGACAGTCCCTCCCACTGCTTGCAACTGCTGGACTTGAAAATAGTCGAGAACATATAGTTTTCTCGTCTGTGTAAATGAGGTGATTAATCTCATTTGCATATGAAGCTGCATAAGTTGGCTCAACTTATATATATTTATGTGTGTGTTAAGTAATTCCAAAGACAAAGCAAAGGAAAAAAGAGTGCTCTATGTATAGAACAGAGCTATTTAATTAAAAAGTGAACAACACAAAATATAACTACTCCATTACCAAAGGTTTCTGGATCCCAGACAATATTGATATACGTCTGGATCCAGACGTATATCAACATTGTCTGGGATCCAGACGTATATCAACATAGTCTGGGATCCAGAAACCTTTGGTAATGGAGTAGTTATATTTTGTGTTGTTCACTTTTTAATTAAATAGCTCTGTTCTATACATAGAGCACTCTTTTTTCCTTTGCTTTGTCTTTGGAATTACTTAACACACACATAAATATATATATATTGCACTTCAGGCTATTTATTTTAATATTTTCATTAAAAAAAAGAGGATATTTTCAATAAGATGGCATTGCCCAGAGAATTAAACACTCAGTTGGTGGCCAACTTATTGAATGAGAATGGTGGTAATTCTGTGCTAGAACTTACTATTCCAAACACACTGTTTATATAATTCTTTATTGAAACAACAGGATTTTATTTTTACCCAAATGACAAAAGTAAAACATAA
Organism: Eledone cirrhosa; assembly: GCA_964016885.1. Lineage (NCBI taxonomy): Eukaryota > Metazoa > Mollusca > Cephalopoda > Octopoda > Eledonidae > Eledone > Eledone cirrhosa. Next base: position 35,601,872 of record OZ024741.1, read on the forward strand.
AAGAAATGAATTCTGTATTATTTCTTGAAAAACTAACAAAAGTAAATTACGACCAAAATTATGAAACTTTAAAATCTTTATATAACATGAAAAAAAAAACAATTCACACAACATTTCACGATTTCTAAACTTCTTTCTCCACATGTTCATATGACATGAACAAAGCATTGCTTGTGTATGTGTATGTTTTTCTCTATGTACGTCACATGTGTGTGTATGTGTATCTTTTTCTCTATGTATGTTACATGTGTATGTATGTTTTTCTCTATGTACATCACATGTGTGTGCGCGTGTATGTGTACGTTTTTCTCTATGTACATTATGTATGTGTGTGTGTATGTGTATGTTTTTCTCTATGTACATCATGTGTGTGTATGTGTATGTTTTTCTCTATGTACATCATGTGCGTGTATGTGTATGTTTTTCTCTATGTACATCATGTGTGTGTATGTGAATGTTTTTCTCTATGTACATCATATGTGTGCGTGTGTATGTTTTTCTCTATGTACATCACATATGTGTGTGTATCATCATCATCATCATCACCGTTTTACGTCCGTTCTTCCACGCTAGCATGGGTTAGACGGGTTGTCCTGTTGTGGGCAGTGTCTGGTCGGCTGACCATGCCTTGCTCATACAGGAACTGATCTGGCTTGATTTCTACAGCTGGATGCCCTTCCTAACACCAACCTCATTTACAGTGAGTGCTGGGTGCTTTTTCGTGGCGCCTACACGTCCACTTTACAGTGTGGGCTGGGTGCTTTTTTGCCGTGGCACCTCCACGACCACCTTGCGGTGGGGGGGGGGCATATTGTTTATATGCTTCAGCATGTACCCATGGGAGGTCGGGTACCCTATATTACTGCGTGACGCCAGAAGTCACGGTCGTGTGTCATTGACTTTGAGAGGTGTAGTTGGGTAAGGTCGGCTTTTATCACCTCATCCCAAGTCATCTTGGGTCTCCCCACTCCGCGGTTTCCATCAACTTCTAGTGCTCTGCACCTTTTTATGCAGCTGTCATCCTTCATACGCATCACATGTCCATACCAGCGTAACCGCCTCTCCTGCACGCAGCATTTGATTCCTCTTATGCTCAGTCTCTCTCTCAATTCCTTTATGCTTTGTCGTTCACGTATATTACTGTTACACATCCATCGGAGCATGCAGGCTTCGTTTCTCTCTAATCTACGTAAGTCTTCCACCTTCAGCGCCCAGGTCTCACTACCATGCAACATCGCTGTTCGGATACACGCATCATACAGTCTGCCTTTCATTCTGAGGGAGAAGCCTTTTGCAGCTAGCAGTGGTAGTAGTTCCCTAAACTTCTTCCATCCCGTTCTTACCCTAGTTATTGTACTTTCTGAGCACCCACCTCCGTTGCTAATTCGGTCACCTAGGTAGCAGAAGCTGTCTACTGTTTCTACAGGGCCCTCCCAGAGATTGGTGGTACTTGTTTCCTGTGGCTGTTTGCTTGCTGTTTCAGCACAGCTGCTGCATGTGAATCCTACATTCTTAATTAAGCTTCCTGAGATCCCGCTACATCTCTTGTGTACCCATTGTTTGCATTTGGGGCAAAGAATGGAGTTCCTACCTACACCTTTCCTACATACTGAGCAAGGCCATTTCCCTGAGGGGATCTGGGTTCTGTTTTCTCGTCTACTTATAAGGACCTTAGTCTTTGTCATGTTGACTTTGAGGCCCTTTCTCTCTAGTCCCTGCTTCCAGGTTTGGAATTTATTCTCTAGTTCTACCATAGATTCAGCTATGAGTGCGAGGTCATCAGCATACAGGAGTTCCCATGGGCATCCGGTCTTAAACTCCTCCGTTATTGCCTGCAGGACTATGATGAACAGGAGAGGGCTAAGAACAGAGCCCTGGTGGACCCCAACCTGTACGCTAAATTCCTCGCTATACTCATTGCCAATCCTAACTTTGCTGACTGCTCCCCTATACATGGCTTGTACCGCTTTCACAAGCCATTCATCTACTCCTAGTTTTCTAAGAGCCCACCAGATTACTGTGTATGTGTATGTTTTTCTCTATGTACGTCACATGCGTGTGTGTATGTGTATGTTTTTCTCTATGTTTGTTGCGTGTGTGTTTTCTCTATGTACGTCACATGTGTATGCGTATATTTTTCACTATGTACGCCACATGTGTGTGTGTGTGTTTTTCTCTATGTACATCATATGTGTGTGTATGTATGTGTATGTCTTTCTCTATGTACGTCACGTGTGTGTATGTGTGTATGTTTTTCTCTATGTACGTCATTTTATCTTGCAAATATGTCTTTGTATTGCATTGTAATATGTGTCTGTATGTTTTATCTGTTGTGCTTGTACATGTCCTTTCACTAGCAAATATGTTTTCTTTAGTTTTGTCTGCATATTTATGTGTGTGTGTGTGTGCACATTTGGCATGTCTTGTCTATGTATCTAAGTCTTGAATTTGTACATGTGTGTATGTTTTCATCATCATCATCATCATTTAATGTCTATCTTCCACGCTAGCATGGGTTAGACGGGAATTGTCCCACTTGAGGCAAGATTGGTCGGGTGACCATGTCTCCTTCATATAGGACTATCTGGCAGGTTTTTTACAGCTGGATGCCCTTCCTAACACCAACCACATTTACAGTGTGGACTGGGAGCTTTTTACCGTGACACCTACACGGCCACATTACAGCGTGGGCTGTGTGTTTTTTGTTGTGACACCTACATGACCTCATTAGTTTGGACTGGATGTTGTGGTCCCAACATAACTTTATAGAGAAAGGGTGGTGTTGGTGGGAGTGGGAGGATGGGGTAGGGGTAGTGGTATATATGACTTTTCCATATTGACAAAATAAGGAACAACATTGTTTAGATTTAACAGTTCCAGGGACCTAAAATATACTGGAAATTATTTGAGGTAAAAAACTTGTTTAAGAGTGCATTATTGAAACATTTTTGCAGTACAATGGACTGTTTTCACTAAATTTGTGGTACACACAAACAGTAATATAGATTGCCAATTTTAATAGTATACGTATATATGTATGACCCTGTAACTCCTGATGGAGTCAGAGAGATGCCGTAGGGACTTATATCTTTTGTATTTTAAACCTGGCAAAGCCTATCCCTCTCCATGTCTGAACATAGCAGATTTCTTCCAGAGAAGAGAGAGAGAAAATGAGAGAGGGAGTGAGAAAGGAATGTAGAGGGAGAATCAACCCCAGTACTGGACTGGTCCATTTTTTTTTATCAACCTTGAAAGGTAGAAAGTCAAAATTGATACAGACGGGATTTGAACTCAGAGCACAGACAGTCAGAACAAATACAACAGAGCATTCTTTCTGATATTCTTATGACTGTGAATTTGCTGGCTTTTAATAGACTCTATAGATTTGTTAAAGATAGTTAATATCAGGGCTGTCTTAGCAGCATACCTAATACCCCGAGAGAAGGAATCTATTAGAGCCAGACTTTCACAGAAATTTTTGCGGGGGAAAAAATTCCACAAAGATGATGAAAATGGTGGGGAATAGCAGGTGACTTTGTCTATGATATGTAGGTATTTCAAACATATCAGTTAGCTGAAGCTCCATGAACTCAGCACACGCAATATTATTATGTAGCACCTCTATAATTTACACTGTCATGAGATTTATACCTATAGCTATCACCATCATCTATAAAGCAGGAGTAACATTTTGGACAAGAGTTTTCTTCTAAAGCTTCAGGTTAACCAGTGCCTTGTGAGTGAAATCTAGTAAATAGAAACTATACTGCAGCCTGTTGTATATATGTGTCTGTAGTTACATTGCTCTTTGTTTATATATCCCATAACTTACAAGGGTAGACTGAGAATTGAAATGAGATGACTGAGTCAAGCATTGAGACCGGGCTGATGGGAATAGAGCTAGTGATGAATGTTGCTATTGCAAAGAGAAATGGAATGAAATGGCTGGGTCATGTGTTGAAGGATGAAAGTGATTTGGTGAGAGGGGTGAGAAGAGTGATGGGAAATAAATGTGGAAGGAAGTAGAAGACAAAGAAAAACTTGGCTAAAAATGGAGGAGGAAATAAAAGCCAGGGGATTGGTGAGGGTTGTAGAGTATAGGGAAAAGTGGAGAAGCTTTTTATGAGGACCTCACAAAAGGTTAACCCTTGTTCTAGCAGGGAGAATGGCTTTAAAATATTTGTTGTTTTTATTACCTTTTCTATTTCTTCGTTACTTCTGCATAAATATCCACATATCATCATAACAACAAAATTATAATCCTACTGGATGGCTCTGAAGTAGAACATGTCCCTGTATATTACCAAATAGACCAGAAAACATTAAAAAAACAGGCTCAATAGCATCTACAACAGTGATTCCCCAAGTAACTGCTACTGCACCTCCAGCCCTACTTCGGGGACTCTTCGAAAATCAAGATGAGCACTGGATAGCAAGGGGTTGCTTAAAGGGACCATTGGAACGTAAGGAGTGGTGAAGGTGAAGGAAAAGAGGCAAAGAATACAAATTTGTAGTAGTTTGTAAAACTCATCTTTATTCAATAAATGCTTAAATAAAATCTTTTAACATTTTAATTTTTAATATAATTTTTTTTATCAACTTTACAGTAGAAGTGATGATGTACTGATGACCTATATTCTCTAAAACCAATTTGAGAAACTGGTCTACAACAATTAGAAGAATAAAAAACATGAACATGCAGGATACCAACCAGCAAATCAAAATTAGGTTGTACAATGCCCTTATTTTTCTAATTACAACCTTCATCCTGGAAACATGGACTCTAAAATCTAAAAACACACAGACTAGAAGTTTTTGAAATGTGATGTTTACAGCCTATACTAGGGAGATTGGGAGATGACAGGTGTAAAAATACTCCTAAGACATATACTGTTACTGAGGTAAGGAAGAGGAGAAGGAGGCTATAATGGTTTAACCACGTGATAAGAAGGCCACCTAATAAGTACATAGTACTGGTGTTTTGCTAAAACTTCTGAAACCCTAGACGTTGTAGACAGCCTAACAGGAGACACTCTCAGATCTGTGAAAATACATTGGTCCTGGAATGGCTGGGGATCCATGTAGAATGATACCTGAGATGATACTATCCATATAATGCACCAAAATTTGGGTGATTCCTAGTGGATAACTGATGTAAAAAAAAAAAAAAAAGGATGTTTCTGTTTGTCTGTTTTGCTTCAATTTTTCAGTCTGTTGTTCTTATCTGTGCTCAGATTTTGACGCGTGCATTGGGTATATACATGTACACATAAACACATGTTAGAATGGGTGGGATGATTCTGTAAAGTCAGACATTGCACAGGGGTTGTCGGAGAAAGTGATTCACTTTACAAAACCTAGTTTTCTACGAACTCCAAGGTGAGAGACTGATATTTATTTTAAGCAATGTGGCAAGAAGTTACAATATCTACATCAAGGTTACAACTTGTAAACATTTAACCATTTATTTCCATTGAGAAGCATGATTAATGTCCACAGCTACACTATGGTGCCCTATATGCTTTGTATGTTCCTGAGAGCACCTTAGGAATATTGGTAGTCAGAGAGATATTATCTGACCTGTCAGTCAGAACTGTTGATTTATACACACAAGTCAACAACTTGACATTTATTACTAAAAAAAGACAATTGTCATTTAAAAAAAGGACAAAAAAAAAACCCCCTCAGAAATTCAAATGAGAACAATAAGTTAAAAAGAACTTTGATAAAAAGAAAAAAAAACAGATAAAAATATGAATAAATACACTAAAAGACATTCATTTGTCCATAAAATGTCAATTTAGTAAATGCAAAACTCCTTCATACTTGCCAAAAAAATAAAATTAAATTAAAATAATGTTAGTCTGTGACTAATATTGTTTTTTTTATCAGCAGATAATTATTTTCAATTATCTGCCACTTCCACGTTTTAGTCTTTTAATGCTCCCTGCATTAAAATATATTAACACTAAATTATTTAACTTGTAAATGTGAAACCTATCTGCAGTACTGGATTTACTTAAGGGCTAAGAGATCCTGTCTCATTTCAGATATATATTAAAATATAGCTATGAAACAACATTTTTGTCAAAATTTGAGTATTATAATTGTTATTAAATATATTTCCTTAACTTTTTGTGTAACCTCTGTTTTAGAGATTTGGTATGGACTGATGCTGGAATCTCAGCATCATTTTAAGTGTACACTTACATTCATGTACTTTTAATTGTCATAAAGTTTCTTGTGCGCTGCTAGGAGCCCTGAGTATTCTTTAACCCAGAGCCCTTAGTTGCTTTAAACCAGAGCCTCAAATATTCTTTAACCCAGAGCCTTTAGTTGCTTTAAACCAGAGCCTCAAATATTCTTTAACCCAGAGCCTTTAGTTGCTTTAAACCAGAGCCTCAAATATTCTTTAACCCAGAGCCTTTAGTTGCTTTAATCCAGTCCTGCCTCTTTGTAGACATGGTTTCTACACATATACAAGTAATATTATCTCAGTTAAATATGGAGATGAGAATTGTTTTTGCTTTGTTGTTGTTGTTTATGGTTTTCTAATTAGTATTTTTTTCTTTTTTCACAAATGTTTACACAGGATTAGAGGTGCTTGTTTTCTCTTTACTTTACGTTTTTGACTGTCGTATATATAACAGGCAACCGTCGATAATTAAAAAGAGTGTCTCTTAAAACAGAGTGCCATATGTGCCAAACATATATGGCACAGAATTTGACTGTCAGTTTGAGCAGATGAAGTCTTCTAGTTCTTGGTGAGAAAAACCACAAGAAACTTAGAGCAGATGTTGGAAGGATGAAATCAAACTTTTTAGTCCTGTCTTTTTTTGTTTTGTTTGGTTTGAATTTTGTTATAAATATATCCATTTTATCCTTTTTCTATTCCATTATTTTCCTATGGCTTGAACTTTCATGATTGATTCTCTTTTATATTTTGTTCAATTTCTTCGGATTGTCTTTCATAGAATAAGAGTGCTGTTTCAGCTGTTCTTAATAAGGTCTGAGAAAAATGAAGAAAGAAAAAAAGTAAAACTGTTAAAATTTATCTAAAGAGATAACAATAAATATATAGAAATTGACTAAGAATTTACATATAATTTAGTGTTATAAAGACATGAGGTTGAATCCATTTGAATAATATATCTTACATTATCACATGGATGTTTATGTAGGTGTGGCACGCCGCATATATTCTAGCCATTAGAAAAAACAATATGAATGTTTCACCTTTGGAAAAGGGATGACTCAAGAAGAATATAGGGGCGGGGGGGGGGGGGGGGTACTATAATCTTTTGAGGGCTTAAGGTCTTAAAAGGATTCAATCTGGCCCTGACAAAACTATGTTATGAGTATGGCTGAGATATTTAATCATCATTATTATTGGATTGGCAGTATCGGTAGAGAGTCGGACACCATGCTTTGAAACATAGAGTTACGTCCCTTTATGATCTGAGTTCAAATCCCGCTGAGGTTAACTTTGCCTTTCATCCTGACGGGGTCGATAAAATAAAGTACCAGTAATGTACTGGGTAATTTCTGGCCTTGTGCCTAAAAATAGAAACAATTATTATTGGATTGGCAATCCACTGCCAATCCAATAATAATTGTTTCTACTTTAGGCACAAGGCCAGCAATTACCCAGTGTATTACTGGTACTTTATTTTATCGACCCCGTCAGGATGAAAGGCAAAGTTAACCTCGGCGGGATTTGAACTCAGGTCCCTTTACGTATCAGCCACTCAGGGGTCAATACCTTCCCCCAAAATTGCAGGCCTTGTGCCTAAATCAGAAACCATTATTATTAGCAATGGCAGTACTTTAAAAGCAATAAATATTTTTATCAGATTTCAGTATTGTCGAGTTCAAATCTCAAGTAGCTCCATCCTCTGTTGTTGAACTGTTGTTAGATACAACTTTTCTGTCTTTTAACTGTTCTTTAAAAGACATTTCAAATACTTTAATCTCCATTTGTCATTAACTGTCATGTTGTATGATGATGGTGATGATAATCCTTACAGTAGATGATGGTGACTATGATGAAGGTGATAATAGTGGTCATGATGATGATGATGTTTGATGGTGAATATGGTGGTTAATGATGATTGATGATGATGATGGTGGTGGTGACAATAACAATGATAATATTGAAGGTGACAAAGTTGGTTGCTGATGATGTGTCATAGTTCAGACAGTTTATATTGTATACAAATAGCATTCAAAATCTCTCAATAAAAATGACTATAAAAAATGAAACAGGTATCATAAACTAAAGAAGTACAAAATTTTGGTCAACTTACTACTGCTTTAGGGAAACACTGGCAGAGGGCCTTGAGCAAAGGTATCAAAATATTACTTATAAAGTAAACCTGAGATTTAGATTTCACATGAGTGTCTCTGTCCATGAAACTGGTCACAGGCAACCCTTCAAGTTTTTCAGTGTCACTCTGTAAAATAAAAAAATTAAAAGAATTAAAATTTACATTTTTCAAATAAACAATAACAAAACAAGCATTTTAACCCACATATTTCTAATGAAAAACACTGATTATGATTTTCAAATAATTTTCAAAATAATCAAGAATTTTTAGGGATTTAGCAATATAACTAATTTTCTCATTTTCTGGTGTTTGAAACATAACTTAACAAAGGTGCTTATATAAAATAATGGCTAAATGTTTTCAGATACACCAGCATGGAGGAATGCACCTTAAATGAGATGATGGTGGTGATGATAAACATTTTAACCCTTTTGTTACCATTCTAATGAAAGATTACCTATAATTTGCAGATAATTTTGAATTTAGAGGGATTTAGTAGTATACTTAATTTTCTCATTATTCATGTAAGAACATAAAGGTTCTTACATAAAATTATGCTGAAAGGTTTTTAGATAAATATAAACACTTTAAAATAAACAGTTTTGTATTGTAGAACCAGGGATGGTTTCTGGTGGTATGGTATCAAAGCGGTAGAACATAGTTCACCTACATCATAGGAAATCTCATAAGCTGATCTTCTCCAGAATGTGATATAGCTGTGGTCATTAAGCGTCCAGCCCAACTCTACTCTATTACCAGAAAATGTCCTGACGTGACCTCTACACACAAAGCAGAAAATCACATGACCTTCTTCCCTAGAGATCGTTGATGAAGAGAAGGAGAAAGCCTCCAATGCTATTGCTGCTTTCTGCCTTCCCTGCCATGACCTCACAGTTACCTGTCACTTTTGGCATAGCCCTCAAGCCCCATGACATCACTGACCCCTACACTTCTGGCTATTTCCCCTACTAAAGCAAATAAACCTTGTGGGGCCCTGTAACAGGCATAATCATGGAGTCCTTTTTGACACAATGTTTTACCGCCAGATGTCCTTCTTGATGCCAACACTTTTAGCTGCCATCTCTTTGGTTACAGGGATACATTGTACCTATTCTAAACCGAATACACAAAATATACACAGCAAACCAACACCAACAACACCACCACTGCCAACACTGATGACATCACAAACACCAACACCCTGACCAACAACACCAACACCCTGATCAACAACACTACCAACATGACCAATAATCTCATTATCACTACCAACACCACCAACACCCCCACTCCCAACTACAACGCCGCAACCAACTACAACACCACTACAACACCACCATTAACAACAACAACACCCTCAGCTCTATTATAAAAGGTCAATATTTAGAGGTTGAGAACTGACCTGTGCAAAGAACTCATTTAGCAGACAATCCAGCCATACCTCAGCCACTGTAGTAGGTCGGAGTTCATTAGAAACATCTGCAACTTTTATAAGCACTGCCATTAACTACAAAATAGAGAGGAGAAAACGTCAAATAGAATTCTTGTCATATTTTACAAAACATTTGTAGAAGTAAAACAAACAGAAAGTAAAACTAGTAAAAAGTAATCCCTTGGCAGAGGTTTGGCTGTGTGGCCAAGGAGTTGGCTTCACAACCACATCGTTTGAGTTAGGTCCCATTGTGTGGTACCTTGGACAAGTGTAAAATTTGGTAGACAGAAGCAGATTCATTATCATCATTTAATGTCCACTTAAAGACAAAAGACAAGCATAGAAGGATTGGGAAAATGGGGGAAGTAGAGACTGATACTCAGTCACTAAAAGAGCAGCTAGATGTCAGGTATACTTAGCATGCAGAGAAGCTGAGAGTAGGAGGTTTGCCAATGTTTTGCAATGAGAGGATCAGAGGTGTGAAGTGTTCCGCATTGCAAGGCAGTGTGTCAGTGTAAATCAAGATGTTGTTGGAGATAAGTGTGTCCGAAATGATACTGGTACACTTAGAGTCACTGATGCTCAGAAAAAGGAAGCCTGGAAATGTCATTACAAGAGACTGATGGATGTTGAGAATGAATGGGGGAGAGAAAAACTACTCCCAACAGACTCAATAGAGGGACTAGCTATTGAGAATGATGACTATAAGGTCAAAGAGGCAATTAAGGAAATGATAAGACTGCTGGACTGTCAGGGATAGTTGCTGAGATGCTGAAGGCATCAGGAGAAGTAGAAACTAAACTGGTTGCATGCATAGTCAATCAAGCTATATATGGTTCAGTCATACCCAAAGACTGGTTTAGCAGTATTCTTGTAAATTGCTACAAAGATAAAGGGGATGCTCTGCAGAGGAGCAATTATAGGGGCATAAAACTGATGGATCAGGTTATGAAAGTGACAGAAAGAGTGCTAACACAACTAATTAGAGAAAGAGTCAAATTAGATGAGATGCAGTTTGGTTTTGTGCCTGGGAAGAGTACAACAGATGCCTTCTTCTTAGTGAGACAACTACAAGAGATGTTCTTAGAGAAGAATAAGCCATTATATTTAGCTTTTGTTGAAGTAGAGAAGGCCTTTGACAAAGTACCCCGATCTGTCATCAGGTGGTCCCTAAGGAAACTAGGTGTAGAGGTATGGCTTGTGATGACAGTGCAAGCTATGTACAGAGGACCTGTCAGTAAAGTGAGAGTAGGAATTAGTTTAGTGAGGAATTCCAGATACAAGTAAGAATTCATCAGAGTTCGATCCTCAGTCCACTCTTATTCATTATAGTTCTCCAAGCCATAACAGAGGAGTCTAAGACTGGCTGCCCATGGGAACTTCTCTATGCTGATGATCTGGTACTTATAGCAGAATCAGTAGAGGAGCTAGAGAATAAATTGTGGTTATGGACACAGCAGTTGGAATCAAGAGGACTGACATTGAACCTAGCTAAGACAAAAGTGTTGATAAGTAGAAAAGAGGACAAAACTCTGTTTCCATCAGGGAAATGGCCATGTTCAATATGTAGAAAAGGAGTTGGCAAAAATTCTATAGAATGTACACAATGCTGATCTTGGGTACACAAGAGGTGTAGTAGTATAGCAGGCAAACTAACAGGAAGGGAAAACTTCATATGTGGTAGATGTTCAGGAAAATTTTATAGTAGAAGTATCAGTGATAGGCACACTTTTCAAATGCAGCCAGGATCTATAGAGGTGGTTGATAGCTTCTGAATCCTAGGTGATCAGTTTAGCAAGAGAGGAGGATGCTCCGAGGTCATAGTATCTAGAATAAGGACAGGATGGAAGAAATTTAGGGAGATGCTTCCTCTGTTGACAACGAAGGGTTTCTCCCTACAAATGAAAGGTTGGTTATATGATGCCTGTGTGAGATGCATGATGCTGCATTGTAGTGAGATATCGGAGGCAACTGCAGAGGATATGTGATGGCGGAGAGAAATGAAGCAACCATGCTCCGATGGATGTGTAATGTCAATGTAGTTAACGACCAAGCATAGATGAGTTGAGAGTGAAACTGTAGTGTGCAGGAGAGAAGACTATGTTGGTATGGCCATGTGATTCGCATGGAAGATGACCGCTGGGTAAAGAAATGCCAAGAAATCCCAGTGGAAGGAAGACGCAGTAGAAGAAGACCACGAAAAACATGGGCGGAGGTGGTGAGAGCTGACCTTAGATTGCTGAACTTTACAGAGGAGATGACGAGGGACCGTGACGAATGGAGAGATGCTGTGCTGAAGAAGACCCGTCTCACCCTTGCAAGTAGGGAAAAGCAGACATAAAATGGTGATCATGCTGATGATTTCCCTGCTAGCAACAGTGTGGCAGATTTTTATAGACCAAGTCAGTACTGAAGCAGGGCTACTGATCTCCCAGAGAAGCTGATTGTATCATGTAATGTCTGTGTGTGTAGGTCTTGTAACTTAGTGGATCATGGTTCAACAAAAAAAGAGATTGATAAAATAAGTACCAGATTTGAAAAAAATAAGTACTAGGGTTGATATAGTAGACTATCCCGTTAACCTTTAGCACGCTATACATTTTTATAAATTGTTTCCCTTGACACTGCATTATGTATTAAGGGGAGATTACTCTATTGGAAACATAATGCGTCTATAACGTCCAGAAGATTAAAGCAGAGTCCCAGCATGGCTGCAGTTCATTGACGGAAATCAATAAAATACTAAGAGAGCAGAGAAAAGTGTCTAAGGAAATTGATGGAGATGTGTGGCAGTAGGAATTATACAGTAATTGTGTATTTGAGTATGTGCGTGTATTAGAGATATTTGTCAAACATACCTGCAAACGGTGCTCTTTTTTATCAACATCAAACTCGAGCAAAATAGTCTCAAAATTTTTTAAGATGCTAAAATGGTTAGCCATGTCTGTACTTAAAATAGAGCTGAAAAGAGAAACCAAAAGTGATATTTGTCAAACATGCTCCTTCTTCTGCACAAAATAAACTTAACCCATTTATTACCATATTTCTAATGAAATACTGCCCATGATTTGGAGATAATTTTGAAAATAATCAAGAATTTGGAGAGATTTAGTGAAATAACTTTCTCATTATTAAACTTTTCATTACCATATTTCTAGTGAAAGTAACAAATTATTTTTAAACAATATAAACATTTTAAAATAGGCAGTTTTGTGCCATTAGAACCACGGCTAGTTTTAGGTAGTTTGGTATACAAAATGTTAAGCTATAGTTTGGAGCATTAATTAACAAAATTTTCTGATATAAAAATATGATAGAAAGTCTTTAAATAAACAAAAACATTTTAAAGAAAACAGCTTTGTATCACAGAATCAAAAAGGATGACTGTATGACAGCTGTGTGTGAAGTGCAATGGTGCATGGTAGATAAAACATGAGCTGTTACTGCAGAGGAACTGCAGAGGACATGCATAGACTGGAAAGAAATGAAGCAACCATGCTTCATTTGATGTGCAATGAAAATGTGAGAGAAAGACAGAGCTTGTGTGAGTTGAAGGAGAAGCTGGGTTTAAGAAGAATCCAAAGTGGTGTGTAGGAGATAAGACTGAATTGGTATAGACATGTGATGTGCATGGATATTGATTGGTGGGTGAAGAAGTGCCAGGAAATCCCAGTGGAGGAAAACCAAGAAAGACCTAGGGAGAGGTGGTGAGAGCTGATCTCAAATCATTGAGACTCACAAAGGAGATGATGAAGGAAAGTGGTGAATGGAGAGATGCTGTGCTGAAAAGACCTGTCCAACCCATAAATAGATGGAAAAATTGGAAGTAAAAATGATGATGATGATGATGAACCAGGGGTAGTTTTAACAGAAAGGTTAAAGGAAATTAAATCAAGTAATAACTTAACTGTTTATCATTTTAAAATAAATTATTACATGTTTGATACTGGTTTTGGGAATTATTACATTTTACTAGTTTAATAAGCAGAGAATTAGAGTTATTAGAGTATAGGGCAAAATACTTTGCGCTATTTATTTTGGCTCTATACACTTTGAGTTCAAATCTTGCCAAGATAACTTTGTTTTTCACACTTTTGAGATCAGTTCAAACCATACCAAGATCAACTTTATTTTTCACATTTTGGGGATCAGTTCAAATTTTGCCAAGATCAACTTTGTTTTTCCTATTTTGGGGATCAGTTCAAATCTTACCAAAATCAACTTTGTTTTTCACATTTTCAAATAAAGTAGCAGTTCAAGGCAGTAGCAAATTAGTGGGATTGTTAATGTATCAAACAAGATGCTTTGCAGTATTTGCTCCAGCTTTCTACCTGAGTTTAAATCTTGCTGTTGCCTACCTGAGTGGTAGACTTAGTCTATCACTTGGTTTAACAACACCACCTCACCCTTGGGTGTCTTTAGCGGAGCCTACTCTGTAAGCATTAAAGCCAGATTTCTGGTTTGAGAATACCTTCCTTTCTGTCTCCTCCTTCAGTTTCAGAGGTCCTGAAAAGGATCAAAGGCACAGCCTGTCTATCCCTGACTAAACAGTAAAAATAAAAATAAAAATTCTATAGGAATTTTCAGGTATCATTTTTGTTCTATATACACCTATCCTGGTGCTACAACTAAACTCACAGACCTTTATTTGTAACAAAAGACACACTTCACAGAATGATGGGAATAGAACCAGTGATAAATGTTATGAAGAGAAATAGAATGAGATGGCTGGGTCATGTGTTGAGGAAAGATGAAAGTGATCTGATGAGAAAGAAATGATGGAAATGAATGTAAAAGGAAGTAGACATAGCTAAAGATGATGACGGAGGAAATAAAGGGATGTAGACAATAGGGATAAATGGAGAAGTTTGTCATGGGGTCATCATTAGCAGGGAAGATGGCCTTAAAATGCTTGTTGTTCTTGATGATGATGATGTTTGACTGGTAATTATTTTATTGACTCTGATGAAGGTGGATGAAGGTCAGTGAAATAACAAACCTGCCAGAATATGGACTTAATGGTAAAAGCTGGTGATGATGATGATGATAAAAGGCATTCCAGGCCCGACTATTTAAACTTTCTAGGAGTATATAGGACTAAATTATTTAATATCTCCTTTGCTTCTTAACTCAACTGATACCAGCTAACTTGAAATTTACCCTGGTTCTCTCATACAAAAACTGTGTTTTTTCTTTTTTAATCTAAACCTCTTCCATCATGAATTTATAGAGGAACCTTTAGAGTTTTTCATTAGAAATGGGTAATTAGAGAAGAGTTAAGATGTGGTTTATGTGCTTTAGAAGATCCCTTATTTGCTTGTATCTTTATGCAGTTACACAATGAAGTGTTTTTTAATTCTAATTGCAAGAAGAACTGGCCTGATTCTATTTTTAATTTTCCTGCTAATCTTCAGCATTAAAAATATAAAACAACATTATAGAAAGAAGCAGACAACAAAATTAGCTTTCATTCCACTTGTTAAATCTAAATGTGTAATGAAGGATTAAAGTAATCATATAACAGGAGTGATGGTATAATGGTATAGTGACATTATGGAATAATTGGATTAAACAATGTCATTTCATTTGGACGATGCTGTTATCATCATTAATTTTCCACAGTAATTACAATCTCTGAGATTATGTTGATTAGGAAAATAGTAACTGAGTGGTAGAAGTTGTATTCAAAGTAGAAGCAAGAAAACAACAACAGCTACAACAGTAACTACATCAATAACAACAACAGCAACTACAGCATCAACAACAAGAATAACAAGCTTCTCTGTTATACTTACACTGCTAACTATAGCAGCCAAATCCCCTCTAATCAGACCACATTGTCTTTCTTCCATTACTATACTTCTAATGAAAGACACTTCATATGATTTTCAAATAATTTTGGAAATAGAAATTTGGAGGGATTTAAGCAATATAATTAAATTTCTCATTATTAAGTTGGTTTTGGGAACATAGCTTAACAAAGATTCTTACATGAAACACGATGGACAGTTTTTAGATGAAGATACACACTTTAAAGCAAACAACTTTATATCATAAAACCATGGGCACTTTCAGGAGATTTGGTATCATCATCATTTAATGTCCATCTTCCATGCTAGCATGGGTTAAGAAGTTAAAAACCAAAGGATATATTAGATGATATAATCCTAGATATACAATACCTGAATAAAAAGATCTGAGACAGTCATAATTAGAATGTATTTAATCACAGGTCTAGCATTGCTCTATTGGGTGTGTTGAGAGAAAAAACTGTGTGTAAGAAGAATTAGATGTAGTGTGCAAGAGAGAAGATTGCCTGGTGCAGGCATGTAATGTGTATAGATGATGAATATTAGGTGACGAAATTCCAGGAATTCCCAATAGAAAGATGTTGTAGACATAAACTGAGGAAAAGTTGGGCAGAGGTAGTGAAAGTGGATCTCAGGATGTTGAACTTCACAAAGGAGATGGTAAAGGAAAGGGACAAGTGAAGGGACAGTGTACTACAGAAGCCACATCTAACACATGCAAGCATAGAAAATAAAAATGGATGTAAAAGTGATGATGATAAAACAACAAGAGAGAAATGTCTTACCTAATAACACCTTGACGGATAATAGTGAATTGTTGTTGAGTTACATTCTTCAACAGTTCATATTTTTCTATTATTTGGAAAGCCACATCACAGTGATGGTTCTCTAATGGTGACATGTCATTATAAGTCCGTGCCAGTATGGTATGTGCATGCACCTGAAGTGGAGAGAATAACACATTGTTAACCATATATATAAAAATAATGATTAATTTGGTTAAAATGAAATCTGGAAAGATATGGTTGAAAATGCTAGAGAAAATAGAATTGAATAAAAACTTTTCTGTAACTATTATTATTATCCATTCCTAACATTTTCAGTTATTAACTCAAAACATCCTGTAGTGATTCAGCAGAAAATATCTAAAAGCTAACTTATTATTCAAATGTTTATAGTATCTTTATTAGTGAACAGAGCATTGTAAAATTTTGCAGTAAACTAAAGTAAAAACTTCAATTTTTAATGAGATGCAGTCATACTGCTATTTTATACTTTTCAAAAATGTCTTCCTAATGTGGTTTCATGTGGTACAGGTTGTTAAGAATTAAACATTTTTAATTAAAATCAAAAACTACAGAATGTCAAATTCAAAAATAAGTGTTTTTTCCATCCAGTCTGAAAATACAAATATCCTTAGTATTGGTGATCTACACGATAAACACACCCTGTAAAGTAGTTCGGGATAAGAAGGAAACCCAGCCATAGAAAAAATAAATAAAGAGTTAGGAGGACTCTTTGACTGTGTGAAAGACATGTCAATCTTCCTTGTGTTGATGCTATGATAAAAGGCATTTGGTACAGTTCTGGATGGTATGCAAATGAGATGAAGACTACTGATGTATTTGAATAGTCAGTACAGTACAGGAACATATGTGAGATGTAAACCCCCAACTCATCTGAGAAGTCAGTAGCTCTGCTTCAGTATTGACTCAGTCTGTCAAGACCTGTCCAACCCTTGCTAGCATGGAAGCCAGACGTTACAAGATGATAAATTTTCATTGTCATCATTGCCATCATCGTCGTTACACCTGCTTTTCTATGCTGGTATTGAAGCAGATATAGCAGTGCTATAGGTGTGTTTAATCACAGGGGACTTGATACTAAACAACAATAACATAAATACTGGATTAAAGGAAAGATTAAATGTAGCTTTAAATGTAACTTTCTTTTTCTACTTAGTAGATCTGGAGGAAAGAGCAGTGACCATAACGTTTGCAGGCTCCAGGAAACTAATGAGGTTGATGTCAATGTCATCTCTAAACCATTGCAAGTTATAAGATTCAATAATTTTAACCCTTTTGATACCAAACTGCCTGAAGCCACCTCTGGTTCTATGACACAAAACTGTTTGTTTTGAAATATTCTCATATTTCCAATGAAAGGCACTGCTTATGATTTACAAATATATATTTTTTAAGTAATCAATAATTTGGAGGGATTTAGTAATACAACTAATTAACTTTCTGTGGAACTTAACTAAGGTTATTTATAAAATTGCAATAGGTTTTCAGACAAATATAAATACTTAAAAAAAAATAGCTTTGTATCATGGAACCAGGGGTGGTTTCAGCTAGTTTGGTAACAAAAGGATTAAAATGCCAATATATTACACATCTGAATGGTTAACTGTAGAAAAAGCATCTAGCCGCATAAACACTTGCTCTGAAAGAGAAATGGCCCATTTCACTTGTTAGGAGTTCAACTAATGTTTGAGAATATCACTATCCCTTAGGCCTTCTGTCATTCACTTTAACCCGTCCATTACCATATTACTAATGAAAAACACTACCTTTCATTTTCATATAATCAGACCCGGTATCAGAATGAGTACAGCTTTCATTATGTAAAATCTCCCCATTTTGGGGCACTTTTTTTCATAGTACTCCTTGCTTAGGTTTTTAGAGGTTGGCAGGTCTGTACAATCTTGAAAATCCTCATTATCTTGCTGTGCTGGTTGCATGGATCATCATGACTCTCCTACATCCATTGCTCATGGCAGGTCCTCCAGATTGCACTCAGCATCCTTACAGCAAGAATTTGGAGAGATTTAATAATATAACTGACTTTCTCATTATTAACCTGATAGAAATAACAGCTAAATATATCCTCAATCCAACCCTATCATTTTTAAAAAGTAAGAACACACTGAAAAATGTACTCCTAGCTAAACAGAAACGATGGGATGGTCAATGTTAGAATGTCTCTTATGATGGGACTGCTCAATCATGTCTGATCTGTGGATAAAGAACAATGTCAACAACATTTGTTTCCATAAATTGTGAAGAAAATATCCAAATCATCATCATCATTGTTTTTATGTTCATTTTCTTTTTCATGCTGGCATGATGTGGATGAGACTTCATGAAGTAGTGTTTCTATGGTTGGATGCCCTTCCTGACACCAACCCACTGCAGGACATAAATAAATGTCACTGGTTGCTTTCATCATCATCATTTTACATCCGCTTTATGTTGTCGATATGAAGATGTATACAGTAAACTGACACACATATAAACATGCATACATAATGGGCTTCTTTCTAGTTTCCATTGACTAAGTTCACTGACAAGATATTGGTCAGCCCAAAACTTTAGTAGAAGACACATGCCTAATGTGCTATTGAGTATGATGAAATCTCATATCATGAGCTGCAAAGTAAAATTCTTAATCACAGTCATGCCTGCACCTATACACACACACATACATACACACACACACACATATATATATATATACATACACACACATATATACATAAATGTATATATATATACATGCACACACATATATACATAAACGTATATATATATATATCATCATCATCATCGTTTAACGTCCCTGTTCCACGCTTGCATGGGTTTGGACGGGGGTTTTCCCACTTGAGGCAAGAGTGGTTGTCTTGCTCGCATAGGACTGTCTGGCAGGTTTTCTACAGCTGGATGCCCTTCCTAACACCAACCACATTTACAGTGTGGGACTGGGAGGTTTTTACCGTGTTGCCTACATGGCCACATTACAGCGTGGACTGTGTGTTTTTTTGTCGTGACACCTACACGATCTCATTTGTTTCGGCCTGGATGTTGTGGCACCAACATAACTTTGCATTGAAGGGGGCGGTGTGGATGGGGTGGGACGGGAGTGTATTTTGTTAGAGATGCCTACTGACTAGTAGGTTTTACTTTGTATTTAGGTAAGGCGGGTCTTCTCTGTTACTGAGTACCGCCAAAGGTCTCAGTCCAGTGACATTGTCTTGGAGAGGTGTAAGTGTGTGAGGTCGGAATTTATCAGCTCGTCCCAGGTTTTCCTGGGTCTGCCTACTCCGTGGCTACCATCTATCTTTATTGGCCTGCACTTTGTTATACAGCTGTCGTCTTTCATGCGCATCACGTGACCATACCAACGTAGCCTTCTCTCGAGTAAACAACATCTGATCCCTCTTATTTCTAATTTTTTCCTTAGTTCGTTTATGCTTTGCCGTTCACGTATATTACTATTACACATCCAGCGGAGCATGCAAGCTTCGTTTTTCTCTAGTCTGCGTATATCCTCTGCACACAATGCCCAGGTCTCACTGCCATGCAACATTGCTGTTCGTATGCAGGCATCATACAACCTGCCTTTCATTTTTAGGGAGAACCCTTTAGCGGCTAATAGTGGTATAAGCTCTCTGAACTTTTTCCATCCAGTTCTAACTCTAGCTACTGTACTTTCAGAGCACCCTCCCCCACTGCTGATTTTGTCACCCAGGTAACGGAAGCTGTCCACTATTTCTATAGAACCCTCTGCGCAATTGAAAGAGTTAGTATTTTGTGGGCACTTGCTGCTACTTACACATACACAATATATACATACTCATACATATACACACACACACTCACACATATATATATAATCTGATAACTTCCACCTCAAAAAAGATAGCCCATGATGAAGTACTTACATGATAAAAATTGTTAAAACCAGAATGTTCCAGATCATGACAGATTGCAGCTAGAAGTAATGCGAGGATCTCTTCTTCAGAAAATATGCTGCACAAATCTAAAAGCCAAATAAGGCAATACAACTGGAAAAGAAACAAAAACGACATGAAAACTCCAAGAATTATTACAACAGTTAATAAATTAAAATATTTCATCATTTTACGTCTGCTTTTCCGTGACCAAGGCACCCTATCTTAGGAGATCTCAAGGACTCCAAGACTTTTCTCCAAGACTGTAACGGAAGAGAAATAATTCCTAGTCTTACGTGTTATCTTTACACTCTGGGAGGAGGAAGAGAGAGACTGTGAGAGGGAAGGACAGAGAGAAAGATATGGAAGAGTAGAGAGCAAAGGGATGGAGGGATAGAGAAAAAAGCTGGAGGGGAGAGGGAGGAGGGAGAAAGATGTGGGTTTCCAGTTACGATTCAAGAAATTTGGGCTTCTAATAAAATATATAAAATACTTCACATATTGAACACATACATATATATATAGGACAGTGAATTAGCAGTACCATTAGAACATTGGATATTATACTTTGCAGTATTTGTTCTAGATCTCTGTAAATTAGGTTCAAATCTCTCAACTTTGCCATTCATCCTTTAAGGTTGATAAACAAAACACTAGTCCAGTATTGGGGTATATACATATATACAGAGTGACTAAAAAAATGGTCCCATTTTATTTTTAGACTGTATTATGCATTTTTTGAGAAAAAAAAAAAAATCAAGCTTTGAATATATTTGGGTTCAAACCATTAAAAACAACATCAAAAATTCACTATCTTCTGATGTTTCTGTTCAGAGTTACAGCACATCTTCCAAGTAATTCCCATTTGAATTCATGCATTTTTTGAGGCACATGTTAAGTTTAGCATAACATCTTTATAAACAAACCTAGGTATGGTTCTGATCTCCTCCTTGATGTTTTCCTTTAACCGTGATGATCCTGGGTTTGTTGACATATACCCTATCCTTCAGATAGTCCCAAAGGAAGAAATTTGTGGTGGTTAAATGAAAGCTGTGTGGGGCCCACTTACAGTCTTCAAACTGATCACATGATTTCCAAAGTTTTTTTTTTCAGCCATTCTCACAACTCACTGGAGATGTGAAGGCTTGTCCATCTGGCTGGAACCAAAACTTATTAATTAGAGATGGGTATATGGTCTGTAGCTCTTTTTTTGGAGTCTTCCAGGACCTCCACATAGTGTTCCTTTGTGACTGTAGCAGTGATACCATTGTCTTTGAAGTAGAATGGGCTAATCAACCCTCTCTCAAAAATGGCAGCCCATATAAGACATTTAACTGAGTGGAGAGGTTTTACAGTTACTTCAGTGGATTTCTTTGATCCCCTAGAACACATTGTTCTTAGAGTTGATCTTTCCCTTTAAGTGAAACTGGACTTCATCAGAGGTTTACAGAAGATTCAGAAACTTTGGGTTGTTTTCAACCTTCTCCAGAATTTTCTCAGTCATAGCCTTTCTCTTGGTTTTATAAGCTATAGTAACCTTTTGTTTAATCTGTATTCTATAGGGGCACTTCTTAAGATTCTCTTTGACAACCCTTCTGCAAGTTTCTCTGGAGATACTCAAAGATTGGCTTTTCCTGTGTAGTGATTGTTTTGGGTTCTATTCACCAAACAGTCAGACCATGTTAATAACATCCTGTGTACACTTCCTTAGTTATCCAGGGTGTGTAGGATGGTCCTCAGCTATTGTTTTGAGGTTCTCCACTGACCCATACGTCTCCAACTTCTCTAGTTTCATATATTGGCATAGAGGAAGATTTGTCTATTCCAAAAAATACATGAAATTGCTCCTGGACCTGCTTGTATGAGTCATATTTAGAGTAGTGTTTCACACAGAAAATCCAGTGCTGGAGCTCCCATTGGGATCTTGTTGTCTTTTAAGATGTTGTGTATGGCATGTCCTGAAATTTAGGGTTGGTTGGTTAGAAAATGAATATACAGTAACACAAAACATACACGGGACCAGTTGTTTATGACTCAACCTGTATATATCATCATCATCATCATTTTCCCTGCTTGCAAGGGCTGGACGGGTTCTATTCAGCATATATAAACATCTTAAAATGTTACAATCAAAATACAGAAAGATATAACAGTTTCAAGAGGAAATGTTCAATAGAGCTTATAAGTAGAATAAATAGAATGAGTTTTACAGTATTTGATGAGATGAAGAAAGCTAGTGCATGCGTACTAATAAGCTAATGGTATATATAACTTAAGTAAGCCAAATACTCAAATATATTGTTAATTGCTATCACACATAAAAATATGTAATATTAATCCTAATAATACAGGGAATAATAATAATTTCTTTGACAACATTTAATTGTTTTAACAACTGTTCTAGCAATGAGTTTTCTGATTTTTATATATAATAATTTCTTTATTTTTAATAATTTCTTAATTAATACTAGTAATAATAATAATAAGTAAATGAAGTAATTATGTTGAAAGTAAAATATATATAAGGATACACAAGCTGTAGTACTAATGTAACTTTTACCACAATTAATAAACATGATTCAGATATATCACAATGTTTCTGTCATTTCCTATTCCTACATTAAAATATTTATGAATAGCAATTGTCAACACACACATATATATGCATATACTCGGCCAATTATTTACACACACATATGTAGCTAAACTGCGTCATATTTTTCTCACAATGGTTTTCAAAGTCTGCCACATACGACCACCAAAAGACTGACCTACAACATCAGAGCCACAAAATTAGATAATTGTTTCTACTTTTGGCACAAGGCCAGCAATTATCCAGTGCATTACTGGTACTTTATTTTATCGACCCCGTAAGGATGAAAGACAAAGTTAACCTCGGCTGGATTTGAACTCAGAATGGCAAGGGCCGTAACTCTATGCGTCAAAGCATGGCGTCCGACCCTCTACCGATACTGCCAATCCACCAAGAAGCTCACGGCACCAGATTGTCTGAAAAGAGGACAGTTCTAAAGACCATCGATCTAATCTTTCTGGGCAACCTAATCCTTATATATACAAGAGATTTCGACCCCCAAAGATAGTCTGCTTTTCGACTCTGAAACAGACAGATAGCTTGTGTGGACAGCCTTACAATGTAACCACACACACATACACACACACTCGCTAGCCAACCCTGCTGAGATCGACACTAGTTGAGCTTGCTACCAACATTCATCAAATAAACAGGTTAGTAAAATTACTTCTTTGGAATTCTATATTTGCACACATAACACACTACAACTATATGTGCATCTTTTTTGTTGTTCATTGCTGCACATGATTTCGAATCATGTTACGAATAAAAACATTAAAATTAGCAGCATCTTGTTTATTTTTTAATTCTTATCCATGTGATTTGGGAAAATCATCTTCCTGATGGTAATATCACTTCACACTACCTCCAGCCACAACCTGGTGCAGTCTGCGACTAACCCAGGTTCTGCTGCACGTTGGGCTGAGGAGGCCAAACTCTTCAAATACCGGTCGCTCCCCGACAGGTTTGTGGTTGTACCCTTGGCAGTGGAGACTTCTGGTGTCCTCGGCCCTAGGGCTACCTCCCTACTCACTAACATAGGCGCTGAGTGGGCCAGCCGCAGGTGTGAGCTTCGCAAGCTGGAATGGCTTTTCCAGCACATGTCCTTTGCCATCCTCCGGGGAAACCACCTTCTCCATTCTGTCTGCTGGGGCTGTGGGGAGGCCACCAAATGATTGACTGACTTGTCATTTTATCAGTCAGATGTTCTAATGATTCTATATATATACATACACACACGTTCATTGTCCCCAGCTGGCAGCTATTTATGGCGTTAATGGTGTTATCAACATTGACCAATAATTCCGGTGTTTAATAGCAACAGTAATAATAATAATAATAATAATACATGAGAAAACTTTTTATCAACCTAAACATGATAAATAATCATGACTAATGTTCAGCTGGCTCCTCCATTTGTATCCATTAAATCTAATATATCCCCACAAGCAAGTACAATTACTTGTTTCCTCAAACATGTCAAAACCTCAATCAACTCATTGACACACACTTCCCTTACTTGCTATATCTTGACCAACAAGCTACTCATTCAACTCTGTACTTCACTACCACTACAAATGAACATATCCAACAGGCAACTAAGCCACAACTAAACCAACATTTACTCATTATCCTGCTAAACATATGTAGGTATATATACATAAACATAGGTATTTGCACATGTCTGCATATGAATATGGCAGTGTATACACTCATATACATGTATAAACAATAGTATGCATAAGCATGCATCATCATTATCACCATCATTCATGATATTTGGATATGGTTGGAGACAATGTTTACAGCAAGATGCCCTTCCTAATGCCAACTCTTTTACTCACCTCTTACAATATACACAGATATGGTGTACCTGTACTAAAAACCAGGATACACATGACTTGTACATACATATTCATTTACATGTCAATATACATACATATACATACGTATAACATGTATTTACATATTCATTATATACATGGCATATA
Organism: Eledone cirrhosa; assembly: GCA_964016885.1. NCBI lineage: Eukaryota > Metazoa > Mollusca > Cephalopoda > Octopoda > Eledonidae > Eledone > Eledone cirrhosa. The sequence goes on from OZ024741.1 coordinate 35,626,757, forward strand.
TACACATATTCATATACCTAGCTATGACAAAAGTGTTGATGAGTAGAAAAGAGGACAAAACTGATTCCATCAGGGAAATGGCCATGTTCGTTATGCAGAAAAGGAACTGGCATAAATTCTATAAAATGTACACAATGCAGATCTTGGGTACACAAAAGATGTAGTGGGATAGCAGACTAACTAACAGGCAGGGAGAAATATGTATGCAGTAGATGTACAGGGAAATTTGGCAGTAGAAATTGCATTGATAGACACATTTTTCAAATGCAGGGGGTTGCTATAGAAGTGGTTGATAGCTTCCAGTACCTAGGTGATCAGATTAGAATGGGAGGGGGTGTGTTCCGAGACCACAGTATCTAGAATAAGGATGGGTTGGAAGAAGTTTAGGGAGCTGCTTCCTCTGCTAACAAAGAAGGGTTTCTCCCTGCATACGAAAGGCCAGTTATATGATGCCTGTGTGAAGTGCGCAATGCTGCATGGTAGTGAGGCAAGAGAAGCAACTGCAGATGATATGCAACAGCTGGAGAGAAATGAGGCAAGCATGCTCTGTTGGATGTGCAATGTGAATGTGCGTGAATGACCGAGCATGGATGTGTTGAAAAATAAACGGTGTCTGAGAGGGATAAATTGTAGTGTGCAGGAGAGGAGAGTGCGATGGTATGGACATGTAATGCGCATGGAGGATGACCGATGGGTAAAGAAGTACCAAGAAATACCAGATGAAGGAAGACGTAGTAGAGGAAGACCATGAAAAACATGGGCGGAGGTGGTGAGAGCAGACCTCAGGTCACTGAAGCTCATAGAGGAGATGACAAAGGACCGTGACAAGTGGAGAGATGCTGTGCTGAATAGGACCCATCCCACCATTGCAAGCAGGGTAAAGCAGACTTATGATGATGATGATGATGATGATGATGATGATGTAACTAAACATATGTATATACATATTTCGTAAGGTAAAGAAGATTGTTTGTCTGTTTAGTTCATTTGTTGGATGGTAGTATGAATTGCAAGATAAAGTTGTTGACATTGGTTTGTTGGTCAAGTCCATGGTAAGAGAATGAAGTATCTGTTGGTCAAGTCCATGGTAGGAGAGTGAAGTGTCTCTGTTGGTCAAGTCCATGGTAGGAGAGTGAAGTGTGTCTGTTGGTCAAGTCCATGGTAGGAGAGTGAAGTGTGTCTGTTGGTCAAGTCCATGGTAGGAGAGTGAAGTGTCTCTGTTGGTCAAGTCCATGGTAGGAGAGTGAAGTGTGTCAGTTGGTCAAGACCATGGCAAATGAGTGAAGTGTGTCTCTCTTGGTCAAGTCCATGGTAGGAGAGTGAAGTGTGTCTGTTGGTCAAGACCATGGCAAGAGAGTGAAGTGTGTCTCTCTTGGTCAAGTCCATGGTAGGAGAGTGAAGTGTGTCTGTTGGTCAAGACCATGGCAAGTGAGTGAAGTGTGTCTCTCTTGGTCAAGTCCATGGTAGGAGAGTGAAGTGTGTCTGTTGGTCAAGACCATGGCAAGAGAGTGAAGTGTGTCTCTCTTGGTCAAGTCCATGGTAGGAGAGTGAAGTGTCTCTGTTGGTCAAGTCCATGGTAGGAGAGTGAAGTGTGTCTCTGTTGGTCAAGTCCATGGCAGGAGAGTGAAGTGTGTCTCTCTTCGTCAAGTCCATGGCAACAGAGTGAAGTTTGGCTGTTGGTCAAGTCCATGGCAAGAGAGTGAAGTGTGTCTCTGTTGTTGAAGTCCATGGTAGGAGAGTGAAGTGTGTCTCTGTTGGTCAAGTCCATGGCAACAGAGGTGAGTGTGTCTCTGTTGGTCAAGTCCATGGTAGGAGAGTGAAGTGTGTCTATTGGTCAAGACGATGGCAAGAGAGTGAAGTGTCTCTGTTGGTCAAGTCCATGGTAGGAGAGTGAAGTGTGTCAGTTGGTCAAGACCATGGCAAGTGAGTGAAGTGTGTCTATTGGTCAAGATCATGGCAAGTGAGTGAAGTGTGTCTCTCTTGGTCAAGTCCATGGTAGGAGAGTGAAGTGTGTCTCTGTTGGTCAAGTCCATGGTAGGAGAGTGAAGTGTGTCTATTGGTCAAGACCATGGCAAGTGAGTGAAGTGTGTCTCTCTTGGTCAAGTCCATGGTAGGAGAGTGAAGTGTGTCTCTGTTGGTCAAGTCCATGGTAGGAGAGTGAAGTGTGTCTGTTGGTCAAGACCATGGCAAGTGAGTGAAGTGTGTCTCTCTTGGTCAAGTCCATGGTAGGAGAGTGAAGTGTCTGTTGGTCAAGTCCATGGCAAGAGAGTGAAGTGTGTCTGTTGGTCAAGACCATGGCAAGAGAGTGAAGTGTGTTTGTTGGTCAAGTCCATGGTAGGAGAGTGAAGTGTCTCTGTTGGTCAAGTCCATGGTAGGAGAGTGAAGTGTGTCTCTGTTGGTCAAGTCCATGGCAGGAGAGTGAAGTGTGTCTCTCTTCGTCAAGTCCATGGCAACAGAGTGAAGTTTGGCTGTTGGTCAAGTCCATGGCAAGAGAGTGAAGTGTGTCTCTGTTGTTGAAGTCCATGGTAGGAGAGTGAAGTGTGTCTCTGTTGGTCAAGTCCATGGCAACAGAGGTGAGAGTGTCTCTGTTGGTCAAGTCCATGGTAGGAGAGTGAAGTGTGTCTATTGGTCAAGACCATGGCAAGAGAGTGAAGTGTGTCTATTGGTCAAGACCATGGCAAGAGAGAGAAGTGTGTCTGTTGGTCAAGTCCATGGCAAGA
>OZ024741.1:35631976-35811976 GCA_964016885.1 Eledone cirrhosa
AGTACAAATTTGTTCTCAATTAAAAGTGCTCACAATACCAATTTTCAATATAACTATATAATATATATAAAATTATAAGGACTTTCTGCACTTCAGTTAAGCTTTTACCATTTTTATAGCTATCACAATGATAAAAGCTTCAAATGTAGGGCAGAAAATACTGGCAATATCTACACTCTACTTTTCTTAAGTCTAGAGTAGTAAGTTAAATAATGGTCTTATTGGTCATAACTAATAACAGCACATCCATTAATATATATAATATATCTATAATATATAATTTTATAATATGCAGCTATATATATATATAATTGTTAAATGTTAAGTACATCACCTAACAAGATTGTAAATGCTGTAACGGTATGTGTGTATGTGATATATTTGACCAGTGTGTTTAACGAATTCAATGATATCTTCTGGGAGTAGAAGTAGCAGTTAATTGTGTGTATGTATGTGTGCCTATATATATATATATATCTGTGTGTGTGTTAGTTAAATGTGTAACTACTTACTTGATATATATATATCATCACCGTTTTACGTCCATTTTTCCATGTTTATATATATATATCATCATCATCATCATCTTCGTTTAACGTCCATTTTCCACGGTAGCATTATATATATATATAGGCATACATATATACACACAATTAACTGCTACATCTACTCCCAGAAGATAATTGAATTTGTTAAATACACTGGTGAAATATATTACATACACACATGCAGTTACAGCATTTACAATCTTGTTAGGGGATGTACTTAACATTTAACAATTTCAGTCCTCAGAGACTCACAAATGCTGAAGTTCTAAAGTCACTGAATGAAAGATAATTTATGGCCTGAGAGTTGGGGGAAAAGGTGTAGGTTGATAATATAAAAGATGGATGTCAACATTTAAACCAAATATACCGAATATATGCTTTTATTCTTTCAGTTGTTTCAGTTATTAGACTGTGGCCATGCTGGGGCACTTCTTAAACAATCATATTGATTCCAGCACTTATTTTTTTCAAGTCTGTTACTTATTTTATCAATCTCTTTTTGCTGAACAGCAAAGTTAATTGACAGTTTCCACCCACCAGATTTCACTAACAAGGCATTGGTCAACCCAAGGATATAATAGAAGACATTTGCCTAAGGTTTCATTCAGTAGGAGTCAACTTGAAACCACATTGTGGTGAAGCAAACTCCTTAACCACATAGCCATGCCTGCATCTATATATGAAGATTTGTGCAATTATCAATTGCTTCAGGTATATACAAAAAAAAAATAATATATATACATATAATGAAATTTCCTGAAAGCAGTCAAGCAGTATGTAATACATTTTAACTATAATCGCAGTATGATGAGGATAATGTTGTTGATGATTATAGTGTGTTACAGAGAGTGATAGAAGGAGACACTAAGAAAAATAAGACAGCTAAGTGGATCTTGACCATTTTCATGCAATCATCCAATAGATAATTTTATTACTCTTTTTCAAATTCCCAATAAGTAGCTGTCAACACATATTTTGCCCATATTCATATATGCCTGGAGAAAGTAGAGATAAAATACTTATATGTATGCATGCATATACAAATATGTGTGTGTGCGCACATATATATATAATATATACAAATATATATATATATCTATATATATATATCTCTCTCTCTCTCTATATATATATATATATATATATATATATAGAGAGAGAGAGAGAGATAGAGAGAGAGAGGAAGAGAGATACAGACTCTATTAAAAAGAATCATCCGATTTTATTTACAATTTTTACAAATGCTCAATCATCATCATCATCACCTTTTTACGTCCATTCTTCCACGCTAGCATGGGTTAGACAGGTTGTCCTGTTGTGGGCAGTGTCTGGTCAGCTGACCTTCCCTTGCTTATACAGGAACTGATTCTGGCTCGATTTCTACAGCTGGATGCCCTTCCTAACACCAACCTCATTTACAGTGAGTGCTGGGTGCTTTTTTCCGTGGCGCCTACACGTCCACTTTACAGTGTGGGCTGGGTACTTTTTTGCCGTGGCACCTCCATGACCACTTTGCAGTGGGAGGGCGTGGGGGCATATTGTCAATATGCTTCAGCTTCGGCTTGTACCCGTGTGTGTGTGTGTGGGGGGGGGGGGGTCAATATGTAAATAAACCTTATAAAAAAAGAATAAAACTTTATATTCAGACATGTATTGTACAAGTTACCTCTTGATTATATGGTCATTTGTTTCAAATATATATATATATATATATATATATATTAGTACAAAACATCCAGCCCACACCGTAAAGTGGTCGTGTAGGTGTCACGACAATAAGCACACAGTCCACACTGTAAAGTGGTCGTGTAGGTGTCACGACAACAAGCACACAGTCCACACTGTAAAGTGGTCGTGTAGGTGTCACGACAACAAGCACACAGTCCACAGTGTAAAGTGGTTGTGTAGGAGACACGACAAAAAGCACACAGTCCACACTGTAAAGTGGTCGTGTAGGTGTCACGACAACAAGCACACAGTCCACACTGTAAAGTGGTCGTGTAGGTGTCACGACAAAAAGCACACAGTCCACACTGTAAAGTGGTCGTGTAGGTGTCACGACAACAAGCACACAGTCCATACTGTAAAGTGGTCGTGTAGGTGTCACGACAACAAGCATACAGTCCATACTGTAAAGTGGTCGTGTAGGTGTCACGACAACAAGCACACAGTCCACACTGTAAAGTGGTCGTGTAGGTGTCACGACAACAAGCACACAGTCCACACTGTAAAGTGGTCGTGTAGGTGTCACGACAACAAGCACACAGTCCACACTGTAAAGTGGTCGTGTAGGTGTCACGACAAAAAGCACACAGTCCACACTGTAAAGTGGTCGTGTAGGTGTCACGACAACAAGCACACAGTCCATACTGTAAAGTGGTCGTGTAGGTGTCACGACAACAAGCATACAGTCCATACTGTAAAGTGGTCGTGTAGGTGTCACGACAACAAGCACACAGTCCACACTGTAAAGTGGTCGTGTAGGTGTCACGACAACAAGCACACAGTCCACACTGTAAAGTGGTCGTGTAGGTGTCACGACAACAAGCACACAGTCCACACTGTAAAGTCGTCGTGTAGGTGTCACGACAACAAGCATACAGTCCATACTGTAAAGTGGTTGTGTAGGTGTCACGACAACAAGCACACAGTTCACACTGTAAAGTGGTTGTGTAGGAGACACGACAAAAAGCACACAGTCCACACTGTAAAGTGGTCGTGTAGGTGTCACGACAAAAAGCACACAGTCCACACTGTAAAGTGGTTGTGTAGGTGTCACGACAACAAGCACACAGTTTACACTGTAAAGTGGTTGTGTAGGAGACACGACAAAAAGCACACAGTCCACACTATAAAGTGGTTGTGTAGGAGACAGGACAAAAAGCACACAGTCCACACTGTAAAGTGGTTGTGTAGGAGACACAACAAAAAGCACCCAGTCAACAGTGTAAAGTGGTTGTGTAGGTGTAACGGTAAAAAGCACCCAGCACACACTGTCAATGTGCTTGGCGTTAGGAAGGGCATCGAGCTGTAGAAAACTAGCCAGAAACAGTCCTATACAAGTGAGACATGGTCACCCGACCCAACTTGCCTCAAATGGGACAAACCCGTCTAACAAATGTGTGGAAGATAGAAGTTAAACAAGGATGATGATGATGATATATATATAAATATATATATCTAAATGGTAAACAGAAATAACAAAAGTAACAAAACAAATGCACAGTACATGGAAGAAATATATTAGTATATTGTCAACAGAGAAATGGATATACACTACACCCTGTTGAATAACAATCTTTAAACTACCCACATACAGTACAGTCTATATACTATACATACAGTGACATTATACAGTACAGTCTATATACTATACATACAGTGACATTATACAGTACAGTCTATATACTATACATACAGTGACATTATACAGTACAGTCTATATACTATACATACAGTGACATTATACAGTACAGTCTATATACTATACATACAGTGACATTATACAGTACAGTCTATATACTATACATACAGTGACAGTATACAGTACAGTCTATATACTATACATACAGTGATATTATACAGTACAGTCTATATACTATACATAGTGACATTATACAGTACAGTCTATATACTATATATACAGTGACATTATACAGTGCAGTCTATATACTATATATACAGTACAGTCTATATACTATATATACAGTGACATTATACAGTACAGTCTATATACTATACATACAGTGACATTATACAGTACAGTCTATATACTATAGATACAGTGACATTATACAATACAGTCTATATACTATACATACAGTGACATTATACAGTACAGTCTATATACTATATATACAGTGACATTATACAGTACAGTCTATATACTATATATACAGTGACATTATACAGTACAGTCTATATACTATACATACAGTGACATTATACAGTACAGTCTATATACTATACATACAGTGGCATTATACAGTACAGTCTATATACTATACATACAGTGACATTATACAGTACAGTCTATATACTATACATACAGTGACATTATACAGTACAGTCTATATACTATACATACAGTGGCATTATACAATACAGTCTATATACTATACATACAGTGACATTATATAGTACAGTCTATATACTATACATACAGTGACATTATACAGTACAGTCTATATACTATATATACAGTGACATTATACAGTACAGTCTATATACTATACATACAGTGACATTATACAATACAGTCTATATACTATACATACAGTGACATTATACAGTACAGTCTATATACTATACATACAGTGACATTATACAGTACAGTCTATATACTATATATACAGTGACATTATACAGCACAGTCTATATACTATACATACAGTGACATTATACAGTACAGTCTATATACTATATATACAGTGACATTATACAGTACAGTCTATATACTATACATACAGTGACATTATACAGTACAGTCTATATACTATATATACAGTGACATTATACAGTACAGTCTATATACTATACATACAGTGACATTATACAGTACAGTCTATATACTATACATACAGCGACATTATACAGTACAGTCTATCTACTATACATACAGTGACATTATACAGTAGAGTCTATATACTATACATAGTGACATTATACAGTACAGTCTATATACTATACATACAGTGACATTATACAGTAGTCTATATACTATACATACAGTGGCATTATACAGTACAGTCTATATACTATAGATACAGTGACATTATACAGTACAGTCTATATACTATACATACAGTGACATTATACAGTACAGTCTATATACTATACATACAGTGACATTATACAGTACAGTCTATATACTATACATACAGTGACATTATACAGTAGAGTCTATATACTATACATACAGTGACATTATACAGTACAGTCTATATACTATACATACAGTGACATTATACAGTACAGTCTATATACTATACATACAGTGACATTATACAGTACAGTCTATATACTATACATACAGTGATATTATACAGTACAGTCTATATACTATACATAGTGACATTATACAGTACAGTCTATATACTATATATACAGTGACATTATACAGTGCAGTCTATATACTATATATACAGTACAGTCTATATACTATATATACAGTGACATTATACAGTACAGTCTATATACTATACATACAGTGACATTATACAGTACAGTCTATATACTATAGATACAGTGACATTATACAATACAGTCTATATACTATACATACAGTGACATTATACAGTACAGTCTATATACTATATATACAGTGACATTATACAGTACAGTCTATATACTATATATACAGTGACATTATACAGTACAGTCTATATACTATACATACAGTGACATTATACAGTACAGTCTATATACTATACATACAGTGGCATTATACAGTACAGTCTATATACTATACATACAGTGACATTATACAGTACAGTCTATATACTATACATACAGTGACATTATACAGTACAGTCTATATACTATACATACAGTGGCATTATACAATACAGTCTATATACTATACATACAGTGACATTATATAGTACAGTCTATATACTATACATACAGTGACATTATACAGTACAGTCTATATACTATATATACAGTGACATTATACAGTACAGTCTATATACTATACATACAGTGACATTATACAATACAGTCTATATACTATACATACAGTGACATTATACAGTACAGTCTATATACTATACATACAGTGACATTATACAGTACAGTCTATATACTATATATACAGTGACATTATACAGCACAGTCTATATACTATACATACAGTGACATTATACAGTACAGTCTATATACTATATATACAGTGACATTATACAGTACAGTCTATATACTATACATACAGTGACATTATACAGTACAGTCTATATACTATATATACAGTGACATTATACAGTACAGTCTATATACTATACATACAGTGACATTATACAGTACAGTCTATATACTATACATACAGCGACATTATACAGTACAGTCTATCTACTATACATACAGTGACATTATACAGTAGAGTCTATATACTATACATAGTGACATTATACAGTACAGTCTATATACTATACATACAGTGACATTATACAGTAGTCTATATACTATACATACAGTGGCATTATACAGTACAGTCTATATACTATAGATACAGTGACATTATACAGTACAGTCTATATACTATACATACAGTGACATTATACAGTACAGTCTATATACTATACATACAGTGACATTATACAGTACAGTCTATATACTATACATAGTGACATTATACAGTACAGTCTATATACTATACATACAGTGACATTATACAGTACAGTCTATATACTATATATACAGTGACATTATACAGTACAGTCTATATACTATATATACAGTGACATTATACAGTACAGTCTATATACTATACATACAATGACATTATACAGTACAGTCTATATACTATACATACAGTGACATTATACAGTACAGTCTATATACTATACATACAGTGGCATTATACAGTACAGTCTATATACGATACATACAGCGACATTATACAGTACAGTCTATATACTATACATACAGTGACATTATACAGTACAGTCTATATACTATATATACAGTGACATTATACAGTACAGTCTATATACTATACATACAGTGACATTATACAGTACAGTCTATATACTATAAATACAGTGACATTATACAGTACAGTCTATATACTATACATACAGTGACATTACACAGTACAGTCTATATACTATACATACAGTGACATTATACAGTACAGTCTATATACTATACATACAGTGACATTATACAGTACAGTCTATATACTATATATACAGTGACATTATACAGTACAGTCTATATACTATACATACAGTGACATTATACAATACAGTCTATATACTATACATAGTGACATTATACAGTATAGTCTATATACTATACATACAGTGACATTATACAGTACAGTCTATATACTATATATACAGTGACATTATACAGCACAGTCTATATACTATACATACAGTGACATTATACAGTACAGTCTATATACTATATATACAGTGACATTATACAGTACAGTCTATATACTATACATACAGTGACATTATACAGTACAGTCTATATACTATATATACAGTGACATTATACAGTACAGTCTATATACTATACATACAGTGACATTATACAGTACAGTCTATATACTATACATACAGCGACATTATACAGTACAGTCTATCTACTATACATACAGTGACATTATACAGTAGAGTCTATATACTATACATAGTGACATTATACAGTACAGTCTATATACTATACATACAGTGACATTATACAGTAGTCTATATACTATACATACAGTGGCATTATACAGTACAGTCTATATACTATAGATACAGTGACATTATACAGTACAGTCTATATACTATACATACAGTGACATTATACAGTACAGTTTATATACTATACATACAGTGACATTATACAGTACAGTCTATATACTATACATAGTGACATTATACAGTACAGTCTATATACTATACATACAATGACATTATACAGTACAGTCTATATACTATACATACAGTGACATTATACAGTACAGTCTATATACTATACATACAGTGGCATTATACAGTACAGTCTATATACGATACATACAGCGACATTATACAGTACAGTCTATATACTATACATACAGTGACATTATACAGTACAGTCTATATACTATATATACAGTGACATTATACAGTACAGTCTATATACTATACATACAGTGACATTATACAGTACAGTCTATATACTATAAATACAGTGACATTATACAGTACAGTCTATATACTATACATACAGTGACATTACACAGTACAGTCTATATACTATACATACAGTGACATTATACAGTACAGTCTATATACTATACATACAGTGACATTATACAGTACAGTCTATATACTATACATACAGTGATATTATACAGTACAGTCTATATACTATACATAGTGACATTATACAGTACAGTCTATATACTATATATACAGTGACATTATACAGTAGTCTATATACTATAGATACAGTGACATTATACAGTACAGTCTATATACTATACATACAGTGACATTATACAGTACAGTCTATATACTATACATACAGTGACATTATACAGTACAGTCTATATACTATACATACAGTGACATTATACAGTACAGTCTATATACTATACATACAGTGACATTATACAGTACAGTCTATATACTATACATAGTGACATTATACAGTACAGTCTATATACTATATATACAGTGACATTATACAGTACAGTCTATATACTATACATAGTGACATTATACAATACAGTCTATATACTATAGATACAGTGACATTATACAGTACAGACTATATACTATACATACAGTGACATTATACAGTACAGTCTATATACTATACATACAGTGACATTATACAGTACAGTCTATATACTATACATAGTGACATTATACAGTACAGTCTATATACTATACATACAGTGACATTATACAGTACAGTCTATATACTATACATACGGTGACATTATACAGTACAGTCTATATACTATACATAGTGACATTATACAGTACAGTCTATATACTATATATACAGTGACATTATACAGTACAGTCTATATACTATACACAGAGACATTATACAGTACAGTCTATATACTATACATACAGTGACATTATACAGTACAGTCTATATACTATACATACAGTGACATTATACAGTACAGTCTATATACTATACATAGTGACATTATACAGTACAGTCTATATACTATATATACAGTGACATTATACAGTACAGTCTATATACTATACATACAGAGACATTATACAGTACAGTCTATATACTATACATACAGTGACATTATACAGTACAGTCTATATACTATACATAGTGACATTATACAGTACAGTCTATATACTATACATACAGTGACATTATACAGTACAGTCTATATACTATACACACGGTGACATTATACAGTACAGTCTATATACTATACATAGTGACATTATACAGTACAGTCTATATACTATATATACAGTGACATTATACAATACAGTCTATATACTATACATAGTGACATTATACAGTACAGTCTATATACTATACATACAGCGACATTATACAGTACAGTCTATATACTATACATACAGTGACATTATACAGTACAGTCTATATACTATACATACAGTGACATTATACAGTACAGTCTATATACTATACATAGTGACATTATACAGTACAGTCTATATACTATATATACAGTGAGATTATACAGTACAGTCTATATACTATACATACAGTGACATTATACAGTACAGTCTATATACTATATATACAGTGACATTATACAGTACAGTCTATATACTATATATACAGTGACATTATACAGTACAGTCTATATACTATATATACAGTGACATTATACAGTACAGTCTATATACTATAGATACAGTGACATTATACAGTACAGTCTATATACTATACATACAGTGACATTATACAGTACAGTCTATATACTATACATACAGTGACATTATACAGTACAGTCTATATACTATACATAGTGACATTATACAGTACAGTCTATATACTATACACAGAGACATTATACAGTACAGTATATATACTATACATACAGTGACATTATACAGTAGTCTATATACTATACATACAGTGGCATTATACAGTACAGTCTATATACTATAGATACGGTAACATTATACAGTACAGTCTATATACTATACATACAGTGACATTATACAGTACAGTCTATATACTATATATACAGTGACATTATACAGTACAGTCTATATACTATACATACAGTGACATTATACAGTACAGTCTATATACTATACATACAATGACATTATACAGTACAGTCTATATACTATACATACAGTGACATTATACAGTACAGTCTATATACTATACATACAGTGACATTATACAGTACAGTCTATATACTATACATACAGTGGCATTATACAGTACAGTCTATATACTATACATACAGTGACATTATACAGTACAATCTATATACTATATATACAGTGACATTATACAGTACAGTCTATATACTATATATACAGTGACATTATACAGTAGAGTCTATATACTATAGATACAGTGACATTATACAGTACAGTCTATATACTATACATACAGTGACATTATACAGTACAGTCTATATACTATACATACAGTGACATTATACAGTACAGTCTATATACTATACATAGTGACATTATACAGTACAGTCTATATACTATATATACAGTGACATTATACAGTACAGTCTATATACTATACATACAGAGACATTATACAGTACAGTCTATATACTATACATAGTGACATTATACAGTACAGTCTATATACTATATATACAGTGACATTATACAGTACAGTCTATATACTATACATACAGTGACATTATACAGTACAGTCGATATACTATACACACAGTGACATTATACAGTACAGTCTATATACTATACATAGTGACATTATACAGTACAGTTTATATACAATACATACAGTGACATTATACAGTACAGTCTATATACTATACATACAGTGACATTATACAGTACAGTCTATATACTATATATACAGTGACATTATACAGTACAGTCTATATACTATACATACAGTGACATTATACAGTACAGTCTATATACTATACATAGTGACATTATACAGTACAGTCTATATACTATACATACAGTGACATTATACAGTACAGTCTATATACTATACATACAGTAACATTATACAGTACAGTCTATATACTATACATAGTGACATTATACAGTACAGTCTATATACTATATATACAGTGACATTATACAGTACAGTCTATATACTATACATACAGTGACATTATACAGTACAGTCTATATACTATAGATACAGTGACATTATACAGTACTGTCTATATACTATACATACAGTGACATTATACAGTACAGTCTATATACTATACATACAGTGACATTATACAGTACAGTCTATATACTATACATAGTGACATTATACAGTACAGTCTATATACTATACACAGAGACATTATACAGTACAGTATATATACTATACATACAGTGACATTATACAGTAGTCTATATACTATACATACAGTGGCATTATACAGTACAGTCTATATACTATAGATACGGTAACATTATACAGTACAGTCTATATACTATACATACAGTGACATTATACAGTACAGTCTATATACTATATATACAGTGACATTATACAGTACAGTCTATATACTATACATACAGTGACATTATACAGTACAGTCTATATACTATAAATACAGTGACATTATACAGTACAGTATATATACTATACATACAGTGACATTATACAGTACAGTCTATATACTATACATACAGTGACATTATACAGTACAATCTATATACTATATATACAGTGACATTATACAGTACAGTCTATATACTATACATACAGTGACATTATACAGTACAGTCTATATACTATACATACAGTGACATTATACAGTACAGTCTATATACTATACATACAGTGACATTATACAGTACAGTCTATATACTATACATACAGTGACATTATACAGTACAGTCTATATACTATACATACAGTGACATTATACAGTACAGTCTATATACTATACATACAGTGACATTATACAGTACAGTCTATATACTATACATACAGTGACATTATACAGTACAGTCTATATACTATACATACAGTGACATTATACAGTACAGTCTATATACTATACATACAGTGACATTATACAGTACAGTCTATATACTATACATAGTGACATTATACAGTGCAGTCTATATACTATATATACAGTGACATTATACAGTACAGTCTATATACTATACATAGTGACATTATACAATACAGTCTATATACTATAGATACAGTGACATTATACAGTACAGTCTATATACTATACATACAGTGTCATTATACAGTACAGTCTATATACTATACATACAGTGACATTATACAGTACAGTCTATATACTATACATACAGTGACATTATACAGTACAGTCTATATACTATACATAGTGACATTATACAGTACAGTCTATATACTATACATACAGTGATATTATACAGTACAGTCTATATACTATACATAGTGACATTATACAGTACAGTCTATATACTATATATACAGTGACATTATACAGTACAGTCTATATACTATACATACAATGACATTATACAGTACAGTCTATATACTATACATACAGTGACATTATACAGTACAGTCTATATACTATACATACAGTGGCATTATACAGTACAGTCTATATACGATACATACAGCGACATTATACAGTACAGTCTATATACTATACATACAGTGACATTATACAGTACAGTCTATATACTATATATACAGTGACATTATACAGTACAGTCTATATACTATACATACAGTGACATTATACAGTACAGTCTATATACTATAAATACAGTGACATTATACAGTACAGTCTATATACTATACATACAGTGACATTACACAGTACAGTCTATATACTATACATACAGTGACATTATACAGTACAGTCTATATACTATACATACAGTGACATTATACAGTACAGTCTATATACTATATATACAGTGACATTATACAGTACAGTCTATATACTATACATACAGTGACATTATACAATACAGTCTATATACTATACATACAGTGACATTATACAGTACAGTCTATATACTATACATACAGTGACATTATACAGTACAGTCTATATACTATATATACAGTGACATTATACAGCACAGTCTATATACTATACATACAGTGACATTATACAGTACAGTCTATATACTATATATACAGTGACATTATACAGTACAGTCTATATACTATACATACAGTGACATTATACAGTACAGTCTATATACTATATATACAGTGACATTATACAGTACAGTCTATATACTATACATACAGTGACATTATACAGTACAGTCTATATACTATACATACAGCGACATTATACAGTACAGTCTATCTACTATACATACAGTGACATTATACAGTAGAGTCTATATACTATACATAGTGACATTATACAGTACAGTCTATATACTATACATACAGTGACATTATACAGTAGTCTATATAATATACATACAGTGGCATTATACAGTACAGTCTATATACTATAGATACAGTGACATTATACAGTACAGTCTATATACTATACATACAGTGACATTATACAGTACAGTCTATATACTATACATACAGTGACATTATACAGTACAGTCTATATACTATACATAGTGACATTATACAGTACAGTCTATATACTATACATACAGTGACATTATACAGTACAGTCTATATACTATATATACAGTGACATTATACAGTACAGTCTATATACTATATATACAGTGACATTATACAGTACAGTCTATATACTATACATACAATGACATTATACAGTACAGTCTATATACTATACATACAGTGACATTATACAGTACAGTCTATATACTATACATACAGTGGCATTATACAGTACAGTCTATATACGATACATACAGCGACATTATACAGTACAGTCTATATACTATACATACAGTGACATTATACAGTACAGTCTATATACTATATATACAGTGACATTATACAGTACAGTCTATATACTATACATACAGTGACATTATACAGTACAGTCTATATACTATAAATACAGTGACATTATACAGTACAGTCTATATACTATACATACAGTGACATTACACAGTACAGTCTATATACTATACATACAGTGACATTATACAGTACAGTCTATATACTATACATACAGTGACATTATACAGTACAGTCTATATACTATACATAGTGACATTATACAGTACAGTCTATATACTATATATACAGTGACATTATACAGTACAGTCTATATACTATACATACAGTGACATTATACAGTACAGTCTATATACTATACATACAGTGACATTATACAGTACAGTCTATATACTATACATACAGTGACATTATACAGTACAGTCTATATACTATACATACAGTGACATTATACAGTACAGTCTATATACTATACATACAGTGATATTATACAGTACAGTCTATATACTATACATAGTGACATTATACAGTACAGTCTATATACTATATATACAGTGACATTATACAGTAGTCTATATACTATAGATACAGTGACATTATACAGTACAGTCTATATACTATACATACAGTGACATTATACAGTACAGTCTATATACTATACATACAGTGACATTATACAGTACAGTCTATATACTATACATACAGTGACATTATACAGTACAGTCTATATACTATACATACAGTGACATTATACAGTACAGTCTATATACTATACATAGTGACATTATACAGTACAGTCTATATACTATATATACAGTGACATTATACAGTACAGTCTATATACTATACATAGTGACATTATACAATACAGTCTATATACTATAGATACAGTGACATTATACAGTACAGACTATATACTATACATACAGTGACATTATACAGTACAGTCTATATACTATACATAGTGACATTATACAGTACAGTCTATATACTATACATACAGTGACATTATACAGTACAGTCTATATACTATACATACGGTGACATTATACAGTACAGTCTATATACTATACATAGTGACATTATACAGTACAGTCTATATACTATATATACAGTGACATTATACAGTACAGTCTATATACTATACACAGAGACATTATACAGTACAGTCTATATACTATACATACAGTGACATTATACAGTACAGTCTATATACTATACATACAGTGACATTATACAGTACAGTCTATATACTATACATAGTGACATTATACAGTACAGTCTATATACTATATATACAGTGACATTATACAGTACAGTCTATATACTATACATACAGAGACATTATACAGTACAGTCTATATACTATACATACAGTGACATTATACAGTACAGTCTATATACTATACATAGTGACATTATACAGTACAGTCTATATACTATACATACAGTGACATTATACAGTACAGTCTATATACTATACATACGGTGACATTATACAGTACAGTCTATATACTATACATAGTGACATTATACAGTACAGTCTATATACTATATATACAGTGACATTATACAATACAGTCTATATACTATACATAGTGACATTATACAGTACAGTCTATATACTATACATACAGCGACATTATACAGTACAGTCTATATACTATACATACAGTGACATTATACAGTACAGTCTATATACTATACATACAGTGACATTATACAGTACAGTCTATATACTATACATAGTGACATTATACAGTACAGTCTATATACTATATATACAGTGAGATTATACAGTACAGTCTATATACTATAGATACAGTGACATTATACAGTACAGTCTATATACTATACATACAGTGACATTATACAGTACAGTCTATATACTATACATACAGTGACATTATACAGTACAGTCTATATACTATACATAGTGACATTATACAGTACAGTCTATATACTATACACAGAGACATTATACAGTACAGTATATATACTATACATACAGTGACATTATACAGTAGTCTATATACTATACATACAGTGGCATTATACAGTACAGTCTATATACTATAGATACGGTAACATTATACAGTACAGTCTATATAATATACATACAGTGACATTATACAGTACAGTCTATATACTATATATACAGTGACATTATACAGTACAGTCTATATACTATACATACAGTGACATTATACAGTACAGTCTATATACTATACATACAATGACATTATACAGTACAGTCTATATACTATACATACAGTGACATTATACAGTACAGTCTATATACTATACATACAGTGACATTATACAGTACAGTCTATATACTATATATACAGTGACATTATCCAGTACAGTCTATATACTATACATACAGTGACATTATACAGTACAGTCTATATACTATACATAGTGACATTATACAGTACAGTTTATATACTATATATACAGTGACATTATACAGTACAGTCTATATACTATACATACAGTGACATTATACAGTAGAGTCTATATACTATAGATACAGTGACATTATACAGTACAGTCTATATACTATACATACAGTGGCATTATACAGTACAGTCTATATACTATACATACAGCGACATTATACAGTACAGTCTATATACTATACACACAGTGACATCATAGAGTACAGTCTATATACTATATATACAGTGACATTATACAGTACAGTCTATATACTATACATACAGTGACATTATACAGTACAGTCTATATACTATAAATACAGTGACATTATACAGTACAGTATATATACTATACATACAGTGACATTATACAGTACAGTCTATATACTATACATACAGTGACATTATACAGTACAATCTATATACTATATATACAGTGACATTATACAGTACAGTCTATATACTATATATACAGTGACATTATACAGTAGAGTCTATATACTATAGATACAGTGACATTATACAGTACAGTCTATATACTATACATACAGTGACATTATACAGTACAGTCTATATACTATACATAGTGACATTATACAGTACAGTCTATATACTATATATACAGTGACATTATACAGTACAGTCTATATACTATACATACAGAGACATTATACAGTACAGTCTATATACTATACATAGTGACATTATACAGTACAGTCTATATACTATATATACAGTGACATTATACAGTACAGTCTATATACTATACATACAGTGACATTATACAGTACAGTCGATATACTATACACACAGTGACATTATACAGTACAGTCTATATACTATACATAGTGACATTATACAGTACAGTTTATATACTATACATACAGTGACATTATACAGTACAGTCTATATACTATACATACAGTGACATTATACAGTACAGTCTATATACTATATATACAGTGACATTATACAGTACAGTCTATATACTATACATACAGTGACATTATACAGTACAGTCTATATACTATACATAGTGACATTATACAGTACAGTCTATATACTATACATACAGTGACATTATACAGTACAGTCTATATACTATACATACAGTAACATTATACAGTACAGTCTATATACTATACATAGTGACATTATACAGTACAGTCTATATACTATATATACAGTGACATTATACAGTACAGTCTATATACTATACATACAGTGACATTATACAGTACAGTCTATATACTATAGATACAGTGACATTATACAGTACTGTCTATATACTATACATACAGTGACATTATACAGTACAGTCTATATACTATACATACAGTGACATTATACAGTACAGTCTATATACTATACATAGTGACATTATACAGTACAGTCTATATACTATACACAGAGACATTATACAGTACAGTATATATACTATACATACAGTGACATTATACAGTAGTCTATATACTATACATACAGTGGCATTATACAGTACAGTCTATATACTATAGATACGGTAACATTATACAGTACAGTCTATATACTATACATACAGTGACATTATACAGTACAGTCTATATACTATATATACAGTGACATTATACAGTACAGTCTATATACTATACATACAGTGACATTATACAGTACAGTCTATATACTATAAATACAGTGACATTATACAGTACAGTATATATACTATACATACAGTGACATTATACAGTACAGTCTATATACTATACATACAGTGACATTATACAGTACAATCTATATACTATATATACAGTGACATTATACAGTACAGTCTATATACTATACATACAGTGACATTATACAGTACAGTCTATATACTATACATACAGTGACATTATACAGTACAGTCTATATACTATACATACAGTGACATTATACAGTACAGTCTATATACTATACATACAGTGACATTATACAGTACAGTCTATATACTATACATACAGTGACATTATACAGTACAGTCTATATACTATACATACAGTGACATTATACAGTACAGTCTATATACTATACATACAGTGACATTATACAGTACAGTCTATATACTATACATACAGTGACATTATACAGTACAGTCTATATACTATACATACAGTGACATTATACAGTACAGTCTATATACTATACATAGTGACATTATACAGTGCAGTCTATATACTATATATACAGTGACATTATACAGTACAGTCTATATACTATACATAGTGACATTATACTATACAGTCTATATACTATAGATACAGTGACATTATACAGTACAGTCTATATACTATACATACAGTGACATTATACAGTACAGTCTATATACTATACATACAGTGACATTATACAGTACAGTCTATATACTATACATACAGTGACATTATACAGTACAGTCTATATACTATACATAGTGACATTATACAGTACAGTCTATATACTATACATACAGTGACATTATACAGTACAGTCTATATACTATACATACGGTGACATTATACAGTACAGACTATATACTATACATAGTGACATTATACAGTACAGTCTATATACTATATATACAGTGACATTATACAGTACAGTCTATATACTATACATACAGTGACATTATACAGTACAGTCTATATACTATACATACAGTGATATTATACAGTACAGTCTATATACTATACATAGTGACATTATACAGTACAGTCTATATACTATATATACAGTGACATTATACAGTACAGTCTATATACTATACATACAGAGACATTATACAGTACAGTCTATATACTATACATAGTGACATTATACAGTACAGTCTATATACTATATATACAGTGACATTATACAGTACAGTCTATATACTATACATACAGTGACATTATACAGTACAGTCTATATACTATAGATACAGTGACATTATACAGTACAGTCTATATACTATACATACAGTGACATTATACAGTACAGTCTATATACTATACATACAGTGACATTATACAGTACAGTCTATATACTATACATAGTGACATTATACAGTACAGTCTATATACTATACATACAGTGACATTATACAGTACAGTCTATATACTATAGATACAGTGACATTATACAGTACAGTCTATATACTATACATACAGTGACATTATACAGTACAGTCAATATACTATACATAGTGACATTATACAGTACAGTCTATATACTATATATACAGTGACATTATCCAGTACAGTCTATATACTATACATACTGTGACATTATACAGTACAGTCTATATACTATAGATACTGTGACATTATACAGTACAGTCTATATACTATACATACAGTGACATTATACAGTACAGTCTATATACTATGCATAGTGACATTATACAGTACAGTCTATATACTATACATACAGTGACATTATACAGTACAGTCTATATACTATACATAGTGACATTATACAGTACACTCTATATACTATACATACAGTGACATTATACAATACAGTCTATATACTATACATACAGTGGCATTATACAGTACAGTCTATATACTATACATAGTGACATTATACAGTACAGTCTATATACTATATATACAGTGACATTATACAGTACAGTCTATATACTATACATACAATGACATTATACATTACAGTCTATATACTATATATACAGTGACATTATACAGTACAGTCTATATACTATACATACAATGACATTATACAGTACAGTCTATATACTATACATACAGTGACATTATACAGTACAGTCTATATACTATACATACAGTGACATTATACAGTACAGTCTATATACTATACATAGTGACATTATACAGTACAGTCTATATACTATATATACAGTGACATTATACAGTACAGTCTATATACTATACATACAGAGACATTATACAGTACAGTCTATATACTATACATACAGTGACATTATACAGTACAGTCTATATACTATACATAGTGACATTATACAGTACAGTCTATATACTATACATAGAGTGACATTATACAGTACAGTCTATATACTATACATACGGTGACATTATACAGTACAGTCTATATACTATACATAGTGACATTATACAGTACAGTCTATATACTATATATACAGTGACATTATACAATACAGTCTATATACTATACATAGTGACATTATACAGTACAGTCTATATACTATACATACAGCGACATTATACAGTACAGTCTATATACTATACATACAGTGACATTATACAGTACAGTCTATATACTATACATACAGTGACATTATACAGTACAGTCTATATACTATACATAGTGACATTATACAGTACAGTCTATATACTATATATACAGTGAGATTATACAGTACAGTCTATATACTATAGATACAGTGACATTATACAGTACAGTCTATATACTATACATACAGTGACATTATACAGTACAGTCTATATACTATACATACAGTGACATTATACAGTACAGTCTATATACTATACATAGTGACATTATACAGTACAGTCTATATACTATACACAGAGACATTATACAGTACAGTATATATACTATACATACAGTGACATTATACAGTAGTCTATATACTATACATACAGTGGCATTATACAGTACAGTCTATATACTATAGATACGGTAACATTATACAGTACAGTCTATATACTATACATACAGTGACATTATACAGTACAGTCTATATACTATATATACAGTGACATTATACAGTACAGTCTATATACTATACATACAGTGACATTATACAGTACAGTCTATATACTATACATACAATGACATTATACAGTACAGTCTATATACTATACATACAGTGACATTATACAGTACAGTCTATATACTATACATACAGTGACATTATACAGTACAGTCTATATACTATATATACAGTGACATTATCCAGTACAGTCTATATACTATACATACAGTGACATTATACAGTACAGTCTATATACTATACATAGTGACATTATACAGTACAGTTTATATACTATATATACAGTGACATTATACAGTACAGTCTATATACTATACATACAGTGACATTATACAGTAGAGTCTATATACTATAGATACAGTGACATTATACAGTACAGTCTATATACTATACATACAGTGGCATTATACAGTACAGTCTATATACTATATATACAGCGACATTATACAGTACAGTCTATATACTATACACACAGTGACATCATAGAGTACAGTCTATATACTATATATACAGTGACATTATACAGTACAGTCTATATACTATACATACAGTGACATTATACAGTACAGTCTATATACTATAAATACAGTGACATTATACAGTACAGTATATATACTATACATACAGTGACATTATACAGTACAGTCTATATACTATACATACAGTGACATTATACAGTACAATCTATATACTATATATACAGTGACATTATACAGTACAGTCTATATACTATATATACAGTGACATTATACAGTAGAGTCTATATACTATAGATACAGTGACATTATACAGTACAGTCTATATACTATACATACAGTGACATTATACAGTACAGTCTATATACTATACATACAGTGACATTATACAGTACAGTCTATATACTATACATAGTGACATTATACAGTACAGTCTATATACTATATATACAGTGACATTATACAGTACAGTCTATATACTATACATACAGAGACATTATACAGTACAGTCTATATACTATACATAGTGACATTATACAGTACAGTCTATATACTATATATACAGTGACATTATACAGTACAGTCTATATACTATACATA
Organism: Eledone cirrhosa; assembly: GCA_964016885.1. NCBI lineage: Eukaryota > Metazoa > Mollusca > Cephalopoda > Octopoda > Eledonidae > Eledone > Eledone cirrhosa. The sequence goes on from OZ024741.1 coordinate 35,654,550, forward strand.
CAGTGACATTATACAGTACAGTCGATATACTATACACACAGTGACATTATACAGTACAGTCTATATACTATACATAGTGACATTATACAGTACAGTTTATATACTATACATACAGTGACATTATACAGTACAGTCTATATACTATACATACAGTGACATTATACAGTACAGTCTATATACTATATATACAGTGACATTATACAGTACAGTCTATATACTATACATACAGTGACATTATACAGTACAGTCTATATACTATACATAGTGACATTATACAGTACAGTCTATATACTATACATACAGTGACATTATACAGTACAGTCTATATACTATACATACAGTAACATTATACAGTACAGTCTATATACTATACATAGTGACATTATACAGTACAGTCTATATACTATATATACAGTGACATTATACAGTACAGTCTATATACTATACATACAGTGACATTATACAGTACAGTCTATATACTATAGATACAGTGACATTATACAGTACTGTCTATATACTATACATACAGTGACATTATACAGTACAGTCTATATACTATACATACAGTGACATTATACAGTACAGTCTATATACTATACATAGTGACATTATACAGTACAGTCTATATACTATACACAGAGACATTATACAGTACAGTATATATACTATACATACAGTGACATTATACAGTAGTCTATATACTATACATACAGTGGCATTATACAGTACAGTCTATATACTATAGATACGGTAACATTATACAGTACAGTCTATATACTATACATACAGTGACATTATACAGTACAGTCTATATACTATATATACAGTGACATTATACAGTACAGTCTATATACTATACATACAGTGACATTATACAGTACAGTCTATATACTATAAATACAGTGACATTATACAGTACAGTATATATACTATACATACAGTGACATTATACAGTACAGTCTATATACTATACATACAGTGACATTATACAGTACAATCTATATACTATATATACAGTGACATTATACAGTACAGTCTATATACTATACATACAGTGACATTATACAGTACAGTCTATATACTATACATACAGTGACATTATACAGTACAGTCTATATACTATACATACAGTGACATTATACAGTACAGTCTATATACTATACATACAGTGACATTATACAGTACAGTCTATATACTATACATACAGTGACATTATACAGTACAGTCTATATACTATACATACAGTGACATTATACAGTACAGTCTATATACTATACATACAGTGACATTATACAGTACAGTCTATATACTATACATACAGTGACATTATACAGTACAGTCTATATACTATACATACAGTGACATTATACAGTACAGTCTATATACTATACATAGTGACATTATACAGTGCAGTCTATATACTATATATACAGTGACATTATACAGTACAGTCTATATACTATACATAGTGACATTATACAATACAGTCTATATACTATAGATACAGTGACATTATACAGTACAGTCTATATACTATACATACAGTGACATTATACAGTACAGTCTATATACTATACATACAGTGACATTATACAGTACAGTCTATATACTATACATACAGTGACATTATACAGTACAGTCTATATACTATACATAGTGACATTATACAGTACAGTCTATATACTATACATACAGTGACATTATACAGTACAGTCTATATACTATACATACGGTGACATTATACAGTACAGACTATATACTATACATAGTGACATTATACAGTACAGTCTATATACTATATATACAGTGACATTATACAGTACAGTCTATATACTATACATACAGTGACATTATACAGTACAGTCTATATACTATACATACAGTGATATTATACAGTACAGTCTATATACTATACATAGTGACATTATACAGTACAGTCTATATACTATATATACAGTGACATTATACAGTACAGTCTATATACTATACATACAGAGACATTATACAGTACAGTCTATATACTATACATAGTGACATTATACAGTACAGTCTATATACTATATATACAGTGACATTATACAGTACAGTCTATATACTATACATACAGTGACATTATACAGTACAGTCTATATACTATAGATACAGTGACATTATACAGTACAGTCTATATACTATACATACAGTGACATTATACAGTACAGTCTATATACTATACATACAGTGACATTATACAGTACAGTCTATATACTATACATAGTGACATTATACAGTAGTCTATATACTATACATACAGTGACATTATACAGTACAGTCTATATACTATAGATACAGTGACATTATACAGTACAGTCTATATACTATACATACAGTGACATTATACAGTACAGTCAATATACTATACATAGTGACATTATACAGTACAGTCTATATACTATATATACAGTGACATTATCCAGTACAGTCTATATACTATACATACTGTGACATTATACAGTACAGTCTATATACTATAGATACTGTGACATTATACAGTACAGTCTATATACTATACATACAGTGACATTATACAGTACAGTCTATATACTATGCATAGTGACATTATACAGTACAGTCTATATACTATACATACAGTGACATTATACAGTACAGTCTATATACTATACATAGTGACATTATACAGTACACTCTATATACTATACATACAGTGACATTATACAATACAGTCTATATACTATACATACAGTGGCATTATACAGTACAGTCTATATACTATACATAGTGACATTATACAGTACAGTCTATATACTATATATACAGTGACATTATACAGTACAGTCTATATACTATACATACAATGACATTATACATTACAGTCTATATACTATATATACAGTGACATTATACAGTACAGTCTATATACTATACATACAATGACATTATACATTACAGTCTATATACTATATATACAGTGACATTATACAGTACAGTCTATATACTATATATACAGTGACATTATACAGTAGTCTATATACTATAGATACAGTCACATTATACAGTACAGTCTATATATTATAGATACAGTGACATTATACAATACAGTCTATATACTATACATACAGTGGCATTATACAGTTCAGTCTATATACTATACATACAGTGACATTATACAATACAGTCTATATACTATACATACAGTGGCATTATACAGTACAGTCTATATACTATATATACAGTGACATTATACAGTACAGTCTATATACTATACATACAGTCACATTATACAGTACAGTCTATATACTATATATACAGTGACATTATACAGTACAGTCTATATACTATATATACAGTGACATTATACAGTACAGTATATATACTATACATACAGTGACATTATACAGTACAGTCTATATACTATACATACAATGACATTATACAGTACAGTCTATATACTATACATACAGTGACATTATACAGTACAGTCTATATACTATACATAGTGACATTATACAGTACAGTCTATATACTATACATACAGCGACATTATACAGTACAGTCTATATACTATACATGCAGTGACATTATACAGTACAGTCTATATACTATACATAGTGACATTATACAGTACAGTCTATATACTATATATACAGTGACATTATACAGTACAGTCTATATACTATACATAGTGACATTATACAGTACAGTCTATATACTATATATACAGTGACATTATACAGTACAGTCTATATACTATACATACAGTGACATTATACAGTACAGTCTATATACTATACATACAGTGACATTATACAGTACAGTCTATATACTATACATACAGTGACATTATACAGTACAGTCTATATACTATACATACAGTGACATTATACAGTACAGCCTATATACTATACATACAGTGACATTATACAGTACAGTCTATATACTATATATACAGTGACATTATACAGTACAGTCTATATACTCTACATACAGTGACATTATACAGTACAGTCTATATACTATACATACAGTGACATTATACAGTACAGTCTATATACTATACATACAGTGACGTTATACAGTACAGTCTATATACTATATATACAGTGACATTATACAGTACAGTCTATATACTATACATACAGTGACATTATACAGTACAGTCTATATACTATATATACAGTGACATTATACAGTACAGTCTATATACTATACATACAGTGACATTATACAGTACAGTCTATATACTATACATACAGTGACATTATACAGTACAGTCTATATACTATATATACAGTGACATTATACAGTACAGTCTATATTCTATACATAGTGACATTATACAGTACAGTCTATATACTATATATACAGTGACATTATACAGTACAGTCTATATACTATATATACAGTGACATTATACAGTACAGTCTATATACTATACATACAGTGACATTATACAGTCTATATACTATATACTATAGATACAGTGACAATATACAGTACAGTCTATATACTATACATATAGTGACATTATACAGTACAGTCTATATACTATATATACAGTGACATTATCCAGTACAGTCTATATACTATACATACAGTGACATTATACAGTACAGTCTATATACTATAGATACAGTGACATTATACAGTACAGTCTATATACTATACATACAGTGACATTATACAGTACAGTCTATATACTATACATAGTGACATTATACAGTACAGTCTATATACTATACATACAGTGACATTATACAGTACAGTCTATATACTATACATACAGTGACATTATATAGTACAGTCTATATACTATACATAGTGACATTATACAGTACAGTCTATATACTATACATAGTGACATTATACAGTACAGTCTATATACTATACATACAGTGACATTATACAGTACAGTCTATATACTATACATACAGTGACATTATACAGAACAGTCTATATACTATACATAGTGACATTATACAGTACAGTCTATATACTATACATACAGTGACATTATACAGTACAGTCTATATATTATAGATACAGTGACATTATACAGTACAGTCTAAATACTATAGATACAGTGACATTATACAGTACAGTCAATATACTATACATACAGTGACATTATACAGTACAGTCTATATACTATAGATACAGTGACAATATACAGTACAGTCTATATACTATACATACAGTGACATTATACAGTACAGTCTATATACTATACATAGAGTGACATTATACAGTACAGACTATATACTATATATACAGTGACATTATACAGTACAGTCTATATACTATACATACAGTGACATTATACAGTACAGTCTATATACTATAGATACAGTGACATTATACAGTACAGTCTATATACTATACATAGTGACATTATACAATACAGTCTATATACTATATTTATACAGTGACATTATACAGTACAGTCTATATACTATACATACAGTGACATTATACAGTACAGTCTATATACTATATATACAGTGACATTATCCAGTACAGTCTATATACTATACATACTGTGACATTATACAGTACAGTCTATATACTATAGATACAGTGACATTATACAGTACAGTCTATATACTATACATACAGTGACATTATACAGTACAGTCTATATACTATACATAGTGACATTATACAGTACAGTCTATATACTGTACATACAGTGACATTATACAGTACAGTCTATATACTATACATAGTGACATTATACAGTACAGTCTATATACTATACATAGTGACATCATACAGTACAGTCTATATACTATATATACAGTGACATTATACAGTACAGTCTATATACTATACTTACAATGACATTATACAGTACAGTCTATATACTATATATACAGTGACATTATACAGTACAGTCTATATACTATACATACAGTGCCATTATACAGTACAGTCTATATACTATACATACAGTGACATTATACAGTAGTCTATATACTATAGATACAGTGACATTATACAGTACAGTCTATATACTATAGATACAGTGACATTATACAATACAGTCTATATACTATACATACAGTGGCATTATACAGTACAGTCTATATACTATACATACAGTGACATTATACAGTACAGTCTATATACTATACATACAGTGACATTATACAATACAGTCTATATACTATACATACAGTGGCATTATACAGTACAGTCTATATACTATATATACAGTGACATTATACAGTACAGTCTATATACTATACATACAGTGACATTATACAGTACAGTCTATATACTATACATACAGTGATATTATACATTACAGTATATATACTATATATACAGTGACATTATACCGTACAGTCTATATACTATACATACAGTGACATTATACAGTACAGTCTATATACTATACATACAATGACATTATACAGTACAGTCTATATGCTATACATACAGCGACATTATACAGTACAGTCTATATACTATACATACAGTGACATTATACAGTACAGTCTATATACTATATATACAGTGACATTATACAGTACAGTCTATATACTATACATACAGTGACATTATACAGTACAGTCTATATACTATATATACAGTGACATTATACAGTACAGCCTATATACTATACATACAGTGACATTATACAGTACAGTCTATATACTATACATACAGCGACATTATACAATACAGTCTATATACTATACATACAGTGACATTATACAGTACAGTCTATATACTATACATAGTGACATTATACAGTACAGTCTATATACTATACATACAGTGACATTATACAGTAGTCTATATACTATACATACAGTGGCATTATACAGTACAGTCTATATACTATAGATACAGTGACATTATGCAGTACAGTCTATATACTATACATACAGTGACATTATACAGTACAGTCTATATACTATACATACAGTGACATTATACAGTACAGTCTATATACTATACATAGTGACATTATACAGTACAGTCTATATACTATACATACAGTGACATTATACAGTACAGTCTATATACTATATATACAGTGACATTATACAGTACAGTCTATATACTATACATACAGTGACATTATACAGTACAGTCTATATACTATACATACAATGACATTATACAGTACAGTCTGTATACTATACATACAGTGACATTATACAGTACAGTCTATATACTATACATACAGTGGCATTATACAGTACAGTCTATATACTATACATACAGCGACATTATACAGTACAGTCTATATACTATACATACAGTGACATTATACAGTACAGTCTATATACTATATATACAGTGACATTATACAGTACAGTATATATACTATATATAGAGTGACATTATACAGTACAGTCTATATACTATACATACAGTGACATTATACAGTACAGTCTATATGCTATACATACAGTGACATTATACAGTACAGTCTATATACTATACATACAGTGACATTATACAGTACAGTCTATATACTATACATACAGAGACATTATACAGTACAGTCTATATACTATACATAGTGACATTATACAGTACAGTCTATATACTATATATACAGTGACATTATACAGTACAGTCTATATACTATACATACAGTGACATTATACAGTACAGTCTATATACTATACATACAGTGACATTATACAGTACAGTCTATATACTATACATAGTGACATTATACAGTAGAGTTTATATACTATACATACAGTGACATTATACAGTACAGTCTATATACTATACATACAGTGACATTATACAGTACAGTCTATATACTATATATACAGTGACATTATACAGTACAGTCTATATACTATACATACAGTGACATTATACAGTACAGTCTATATACTATACATAGTGACATTATACAGTACAGTCTATATACTATACATACAGTGACATTATACAGTACAGTCAATATGCTATACATACGGTGACATTATACAGTACAGTCTATATACTATACATAGTGACATTATACAGTACAGTCTATATACTATATATACAGTGACATTATACAGTACAGTCTATATACTATACATACAGTGACATTATACAGTACAGTCTATCTACTATACATACAGTGACATTATACAGTACAGTCTATATATTATACATAGTGACATTATACAGTACAGTCTATATACTATATATATAGTGACATTATACAGTACAGTCTATATACTATACATACAGAGACATTATACAGTACAGTCTATATACTATACATAGTGACATTATACAGTACAGTCTATATACTATATATACAGTGACATTATACAGTACAGTCTATATACTATACATACAGTGACATTATACAGTACAGTCTATATACTATACATACAGTGACATTATACAGTACAGTCTATATACTATACATAGTGACATTATACAGTAGAGTTTATATACTATACATACAGTGACATTATACAGTACAGTCTATATACTATACATAGTGACATTATACAGTACAGTCTATATACTATATATACAGTGACATTATACAGTACAGTCTATATACTATACATACAGTGACATTATACAGTACAGTCTATATACTATAGATACAGTGACATTATACAGTACAGTCTATATACTATACATACAGTGACATTATACAGTACAGTCTATATACTATAGACACAGCGACATTATACAGTACAGTCTATATACTATACATACAGTGACATTATACAGTACAGTCTATATACTATACATACAGTGACATTATACAGTACAGGCTATATACTATACATAGTGACATTATACAGTACAGTCTATATACTATACATACAGTGACATTATACAGTACAGTCTATATACTATACATACAGTGACATTATACAGTACAGTCTATATACTATATATACAGTGACATTATACAGTACAGTCTATATACTATACATACAGTGACATTATACAGTACAGTCTATATACTATACATAGTGACATTATACAGTACAGTCTATATACTATACATACAGTGACATTATACAGTACAGTCTATATACTATACATACAGTGACATTATACAGTACAGTCTATATACTATACATAGTGACATTATACAGTACAGTCTATATACTATATATACAGTGACATTATACAGTACAGTCTATATACTATACATACAGTGACATTATACAGTACAGTCTATATACTATAGATACAGTGACATTATACAGTACAGTCTATATACTATACATACAGTGACATTATACAGTACAGTCTATATACTATAGACACAGCGACATTATACAGTACAGTCTATATACTATACATACAGTGACATTATACAGTACAGTCTATATACTATACATACAGTGACATTATATAGTACAGGCTATATACTATACATAGTGACATTATACAGTACAGTCTATATACTATACATACAGTGACATTATACAGTACAGTCTATATACTATACATACAGTGACATTATACAGTACAGTCTATATACTATACATAGTGACATTATACAGTACAGTCTATATACTATACATACAGTGACATTATACAGTACAGTCTATATACTATAGATACAGTGACATTATACAGTACAGTCTATATACTATACATACAGTGACATTATACAGTACAGTCTATATACTATACATACAGTGACATTATACAGTACAGTCTATATACTATACATAGTGACATTATACAGTACAGTCTATATACTATACATACAGTGACATTATACAGTACAGTCTATATACTATATATACAGTGACATTATACAGTACAGTCTATATACTATATATACAGTGACATTATACAGTACAGTCTATATACTATACATACAATGACATTATACAGTACAGTCTATATACTCTACATACAGTGACATTATACAGTACAGTCTATATACTATACATACAGTGGCATTATACAGTACAGTCTATATACTATACATACAGCGACATTATACAGTACAGTCTATATACTATACATACAGTGACATTATACAGTACAGCCTATATACTATACATACAATGACATTATACAGTACAGTCTATATACTATACATACAGTGACATTATACAGTACAGTCTATATACTATACATAGTGACATTATACAGTACAGTCTATATACTATATATACAGTGACATTATACAGTACAGTCTATATACTATACATAGTGACATTATACAATACAGTCTATATACTATAGATACAGTGACATTATACAGTACAGTCTATATACTATACATACAGTGACATTATACAGTACAGTCTATATACTATACATACAGTGACATTATACAGTACAGTCTATATACTATACATACAGTGACATTATACAGTACAGTCTATATACTATACATAGTGACATTATACAGTACAGTCTATATACTATACATACAGTGACATTATACAGTACAGTCTATATACTATACATACGGTGACATTATACAGTACAGTCTATATACTATACATAGTGACATTATACAGTACAGTCTATATACTATATATACAGTGACATTATACAGTACAGTCTATATACTATACATACAGTGACATTATACAGTACAGTCTATATACTATACATACAGTGACATTATACAGTACAGTCTATATATTATACATAGTGACATTATACAGTACAGTCTATATACTATATATATAGTGACATTATACAGTACAGTCTATATACTATACATACAGAGACATTATACAGTACAGTCTATATACTATACATAGTGACATTATACAGTACAGTCTATATACTATATATACAGTGACATTATACAGTACAGTCTATATACTATACATACAGTGACATTATACAGTACAGTCTATATACTATACATACAGTGACATTATACAGTACAGTATATATACTATACATATTGACATTATACAGTAGAGTTTATATACTATACATACAGTGACATTATACAGTACAGTCTATATACTATACATACAGTGACATTATACAGTACAGTCTATATACTATATATACAGTGACATTATACAGTACAGTCTATATACTATACATACAGTGACATTATACAGTACAGTCTATATACTATACATAGTGACATTATACAGTACAGTCTATATACTATACATACAGTGACGTTATACAGTACAGTCTATATACTATACATACAGTGACATTATACAGTACAGTCTATATACTATACATAGTGACATTATACAGTACAGTCTATATACTATATATACAGTGACATTATACAGTACAGTCTATATACTATACATACAGTGACATTATACAGTACAGTCTATATACTATAGATACAGTGACATTATACAGTACAGTCTATATACTATACATACAGTGACATTATACAGTACAGTCTATATACTATAGATACAGTGACATTATACAGTACAGTCTATATACTATACATACAGTGACATTATACAGTACAGTCTATATACTATACATAGTGACATTATACAGTACAGTCTATATACTATACATACAGTGACATTATACAGTACAGTCTATATACTATAGATACAGTGACATTATACAGTACAGTCTATATACTATACATACAGTGACATTATACAGTACAGTCAATATACTATACATACAGTGACATTATACAGTACAGTCTATATACTATAGATACTATGACAATATACAGTACAGTCTATATACTATACATACAGTGACATTATACAGTACAGTCTATATACTATACATAGTGACATTATACAGTACAGTCTATATACTATACATACAGTGACATTATACAGTACAGTCTATATACTATACATAGTGACATTATACAGTACAGTCTATATACTATACATACAGTGACATTATACAATACAGTCTATATACTATACATACAGTGGAATTATACAGTACAGTCTATATACTATACATAGTGACAGTATACAGTACAGTCTATATACTATATATACAGTGACATTATACAGTACAATCTATATACTATACGTACAATGACATTATACAGTAGTCTATATACTATAGATACAGTGACATGATACAGTACAGTCTATATACTATAGATACAGTGACATTATACAATACAGTCTATATACTATACATACAGTGGCATTATACAGTACAGTCTATATACTATACATACAGTGACATTATACAGTACAGTCTATATACTATACATACAGTGACGTTATACAATACAGTCTATATACTATACATACAGTGGTATTATACAGTACAGTCTATATACTGTATATACAGTGACATTATACAGTACAGTCTATATACTATACATACAGTGACATTATACAGTACAGTCTATATACTATATATACAGTGACATTATACAGTACAGTCTATATACTATATATACAGTGACATTATACAGTACAGTCTATATACTATACATACAGTGACATTATACAGTACAGTCTATATACTATACATACAATGACATTATACAGTACAGTCTATATACTATACATACAGTGACATTATACAGTACAGTCTATATACTATACATAGTGACATTAAACAGTACAGTCTATATACTATACATACAGCGACATTATACAGTACAGTCTATATACTATACATACAGTGACATTATACAGTACAGTCTATATACTATACATAGTGACATTATACAGTACAGTCTATATACTATACATACAGTGACATTATACAGTACAGTCTATATACTATACATAGTGACATTATACAGTACAGTCTATATACTATATATACAGTGACATTATACAGTACAGTCTATATACTATATATAAAGTGACATTATCCAGTACAGTCTATATACTATATATACAGTGACATTATACAGTACACTCTATATACTATATATACAGTGACATTATCCAGTAGTCTATATACTATACATACAGTGACATTATACAGTACAGTCTATATACTATACATACAGTGACATTATACAGTACAGTCTATATACTATACATACAGTGACATTATACAGTACAGTCTATATACTATATATACAGTGACATTATACAGTACAGTCTATATTCTATACATAGTGACATTATACAGTACAGTCTATATACTATATATGCAGTGACATTATACAGTACAGTCTATATACTATACATACAGTGACATTATACAGTACAGTCTATATACTATACATACAGTGACATTATACAGTACAGTCTATATACTATACATACAGTGACATTATACAGTACAGTCTATATACTATATATACAGTGACATTATACAGTACAGTCTATATACTATACATACAGTGACATTATACAGTACAGTCTATATACTATACATACAGTGACATTATACAGTACAGTCTATATACTATACATACAGTGACATTATACAGTACAGTCTATATACTATACATACAGTGACATTATACAGTACAGTCTATATACTATATATACAGTGACATTATACAGTACAGTCTATATTCTATACATAGTGACATTATACAGTACAGTCTATATACTATATATGCAGTGACATTATACAGTACAGTCTATATACTATACATACAGTGACATTATACAGTACAGTCTATATACTATACATACAGTGACATTATACAGTACAGTCTATATACTATATATACAGTGACATTATACAGTACAGTCTATATACTATACATACAGTGACATTATACAGTACAGTCTATATACTATAGATACAGTGACAATATACAGTACAGTCTATATACTATACATACAGTGACATTATACAGTACAGGCTATATACTATACATAGTGACATTATACAGTACCGTCTATATACTATACATACAGTGACACTATACAGTACAGTCTATATACTATACATACAGTGACATTATACAGTACAGTCTATATACTATACATAGTGACATTATACAGTACAGTCTATATACTATACATACAGTGACATTATACAGTACAGTCTATATACTATAGATACAGTGACATTATACAGTACAGTCTATATACTATACATACAGTGACATTATACAGTACAGTCAATATACTATACATACAGTGACATTATACAGTACAGTCTATATACTATAGATACTATGACAATATACAGTACAGTCTATATACTATACATACAGTGACATTATACAGTAGTCTATATACTATACATAGTGACATTATACAGTACAGTCTATATACTATACATACAGTGACATTATACAGTACAGTCTATATACTATACATAGTGACATTATACAGTACAGTCTATATACTATACATACAGTGACATTATACAATACAGTCTATATACTATACATACAGTGGCATTATACAGTACAGTCTATATACTATACATAGTGACAGTATACAGTACAGTCTATATACTATATATACAGTGACATTATACAGTACAGTCTATATACTATACGTACAATGACATTATACAGTACAGTCTATATACTATATATACAGTGACATTATACAGTACAGTCTATATACTATACATACAGTGACATTATACAGTACAGTCTATATACTATACATACAGTGACATTATACAGTAGTCTATATACTATAGATACAGTGACATGATACAGTACAGTCTATATACTATAGATACAGTGACATTATACAATACAGTCTATATACTATACATACAGTGGCATTATACAGTACAGTCTATATACTATACATACAGTGATATTATACAGTACAGTCTATATACTATACATACAGTGACGTTATACAATACAGTCTATATACTATACATACAGTGGCATTATACAGTACAGTCTATATACTGTATATACAGTGACATTATACAGTACAGTCTATATACTATACATACAGTGACATTATACAGTACAGTCTATATACTATATATACAGTGACATTATACAGTACAGTCTATATACTATATATACAGTGACATTATACAGTACAGTCTATATACTATACATACAGTGACATTATACAGTACAGTCTATATACTATACATACAATGACATTATACAGTACAGTCTATATACTATACATACAGTGACATTATACAGTACAGTTTATATACTATACATAGTGACATTATACAGTACAGTCTATATACTATACATACAGCGACATTATACAGTACAGTCTATATACTATACATACAGTGACATTATACAGTACAGTCTATATACTATACATAGTGACATTATACAGTACAGTCTATATACTATACATACAGTGACATTATACAGTACAGTCTATATACTATACATAGTGACATTATACAGTACAGTCTATATACTATACATACAGTGACATTATACAGTACAGTCTATATACTATATATACAGTAGTCTATATACTATACATACAGTGACATTATACAGTACAGTCTATATACTATACATACAGTGACATTATACAGTACAGTCTATATACTATACATAGTGACATTATACAGTACAGTCTATATACTATATATACAGTGACATTATACAGTACAGTCTATATACTATATATAAAGTGACATTATCCAGTACAGTCTATATACTATATATACAGTGACATTATACAGTACAGTCTATATACTATATATACAGTGACATTATCCAGTAGTCTATATACTATACATACAGTGACATTATACAGTACAGTCTATATACTATATATACAGTGACATTATACAGTACAGTCTATATACTATACATACAGTGACATTATACAGTACAGTCTATATACTATATATACAGTGACATTATACAGTACAGTCTATATTCTATACATAGTGACATTATACAGTACAGTCTATATACTATATATGCAGTGACATTATACAGTACAGTCTATATACTATACATACAGTGACATTATACAGTACAGTCTATATACTATACATACAGTGACATTATACAGTACAGTCTATATACTATACATACAGTGACATTATACAGTACAGTCTATATACTATATATACAGTGACATTATACAGTACAGTCTATATACTATACATACAGTGACATTATACAGTACAGTCTATATACTATACATACAGTGACATTATACAGTACAGTCTATATACTATACATACAGTGACATTATACAGTACAGTCTATATACTATACATACAGTGACATTATACAGTACAGTCTATATACTATATATACAGTGACACTATACAGTACAGTCTATATTCTATACATAGTGACATTATACAGTACAGTCTATATACTATATATGCAGTGATATTATACAGTACAGTCTATATACTATACATACAGTGACATTATACAGTACAGTCTATATACTATACATACAGTGACATTATACAGTACAGTCTATATACTATATATACAGTGACATTATACAGTACAGTCTATATACTATACATACAGTGACATTATACAGTACAGTCTATATACTATAGATACAGTGACAATATACAGTACAGTCTATATACTATACATACAGTGACATTATACAGTACAGGCTATATACTATACATAGTGACATTATACAGTACCGTCTATATACTATACATACAGTGACACTATACAGTACAGTCTATATACTATACATACAGTGACATTATACAGTACAGTCTATATACTATACATAGTGACATTATACAGTACAGTCTATATACTATACATACAGTGACATTATACAGTACAGTCTATATACTATAGATACAGTGACATTATACAGTACAGTCTATATACTATACATACAGTGACATTATACAGTACAGTCAATATACTATACATACAGTGACATTATACAGTACAGTCTATATACTATAGATACTATGACAATATACAGTACAGTCTATATACTATACATACAGTGACATTATACAGTAGTCTATATACTATACATAGTGACATTATACAGTACAGTCTATATACTATACATACAGTGACATTATACAGTACAGTCTATATACTATACATACAGTGACATTATACAGTACAGTCTATATACTATACATACAGTGACATTATACAATACAGTCTATATACTATACATACAGTGGCATTATACAGTACAGTCTATATACTATACATAGTGACAGTATACAGTACAGTCTATATACTATATATACAGTGACATTATACAGTACAGTCTATATACTATACGTACAATGACATTATACAGTACAGTCTATATACTATATATACAGTGACATTATACAGTACAGTCTATATACTATACATACAGTGACATTATACAGTACAGTCTATATACTATACATACAGTGACATTATACAGTAGTCTATATACTATAGATACAGTGACATGATACAGTACAGTCTATATACTATAGATACAGTGACATTATACAATACAGTCTATATACTATACATACAGTGGCATTATACAGTACAGTCTATATACTATACATACAGTGACATTATACAGTACAGTCTATATACTATACATACAGTGACGTTATACAATACAGTCTATATACTATACATACAGTGGCATTATACAGTACAGTCTATATACTGTATATACAGTGACATTATACAGTACAGTCTATATACTATACATACAGTGACATTATACAGTACAGTCTATATACTATATATACAGTGACATTATACAGTACAGTTTATATACTATATATACAGTGACATTATACAGTACAGTCTATATACTATACATACAGTGACATTATACAGTACAGTCTATATACTATACATACAATGACATTATACAGTACAGTCTATATACTATACATACAGTGACATTATACAGTACAGTTTATATACTATACATAGTGACATTATACAGTACAGTCTATATACTATACATACAGCGACATTATACAGTACAGTCTATATACTATACATACAGTGACATTATACAGTACAGTCTATATACTATACATAGTGACATTATACAGTACAGTCTATATACTATACATACAGTGACATTATACAGTACAGTCTATATACTATACATAGTGACATTATACAGTACAGTCTATATACTATACATACAGTGACATTATACACTACAGTCTATATACTATATATACAGTAGTCTATATACTATACATACAGTGACATTATACAGTACAGTCTATATACTATACATACAGTGACATTATACAGTACAGTCTATATACTATACATAGTGACATTATACAGTACAGTCTATATACTATATATACAGTGACATTATACAGTACAGTCTATATACTATATATAAAGTGACATTATCCAGTACAGTCTATATACTATATATACAGTGACATTATACAGTACAGTCTATATACTATATATACAGTGACATTATCCAGTAGTCTATATACTATACATACAGTGACATTATACAGTACAGTCTATATACTATATATACAGTGACATTATACAGTACAGTCTATATACTATACATACAGTGACATTATACAGTACAGTCTATATACTATATATACAGTGACATTATACAGTACAGTCTATATTCTATACATAGTGACATTATACAGTACAGTCTATATACTATATATGCAGTGACATTATACAGTACAGTCTATATACTATACATACAGTGACATTATACAGTACAGTCTATATACTATACATACAGTGACATTATACAGTACAGTCTATATACTATACATACAGTGACATTATACAGTCTATATACTATATATACAGTGACATTATACAGTACAGTCTATATACTATACATACAGTGACATTATACAGTACAGTCTATATACTATACATAGTGACATTATACAGTACAGTCTATATACTATATATACAGTGACATTATACAGTACAGTCTATATACTATACATACAGTGACATTATACAGTACAGTCTATATACTATACATACAGTGACATTATACAGTACAGTCTATATACTATACATACAGTGACATTATACAGTACAGTCTATATACTATACATACAGTGACATTATACAGTACAGTCTATATACTATATATACAGTGACATTATACAGTACAGTCTATATTCTATACATAGTGACATTATACAGTACAGTCTATATACTATATATGCAGTGACATTATACAGTACAGTCTATATACTATACATACAGTGACATTATACAGTACAGTCTATATACTATACATACAGTGACATTATACAGTACAGTCTATATACTATATATACAGTGACATTATACAGTACAGTCTATATACTATACATACAGTGACATTATACAGTACAGTCTATATACTATAGATACAGTGACAATATACAGTACAGTCTATATACTATACATACAGTGACATTATACAGTACAGGCTATATACTATACATAGTGACATTATACAATACCGTCTATATACTATACATACAGTGACACTATACAGTACAGTCTATATACTATACATACAGTGACATTATACAGTACAGTCTATATACTATACATAGTGACATTATACAGTACAGTCTATATACTATACATACAGTGACATTATACAGTACAGTCTATATACTATAGATACAGTGACATTATACAGTACAGTCTATATACTATACATACAGTGACATTATACAGTACAGTCAATATACTATACATACAGTGACATTATACAGTACAGTCTATATACTATAGATACTATGACAATATACAGTACAGTCTATATACTATACATACAGTGACATTATACAGTACAGTCTATATACTATACATAGTGACATTATACAGTACAGTCTATATACTATACATACAGTGACATTATACAGTACAGTCTATATACTATACATAGTGACATTATACAGTACAGTCTATATACTATACATACAGTGACATTATACAATACAGTCTATATACTATACATACAGTGGCATTATACAGTACAGTCTATATACTATACATAGTGACAGTATACAGTACAGTCTATATACTATATATACAGTGACAATATACAGTACAGTCTATATACTATACGTACAATGACATTATACAGTACAGTCTATATACTATATATACAGTGACATTATACAGTACAGTCTATATACTATACATACAGTGACATTATACAGTACAGTCTATATACTATACATACAGTGACATTATACAGTAGTCTATATACTATAGATACAGTGACATGATACAGTACAGTCTATATACTATAGATACAGTGACATTATACAATACAGTCTATATACTATACATACAGTGGCATTATACAGTACAGTCTATATACTATACATACAGTGACATTATACAGTACAGTCTATATACTATACATACAGTGACGTTATACAATACAGTCTATATACTATACATACAGTGGCATTATACAGTACAGTCTATATACTGTATATACAGTGACATTATACAGTACAGTCTATATACTATACATACAGTGACATTATACAGTACAGTCTATATACTATATATACAGTGACATTATACAGTACAGTCTATATACTATATATACAGTGACATTATACAGTACAGTCTATATACTATACATACAGTGACATTATACAGTACAGTCTATATACTATACATACAATGACATTATACAGTACAGTCTATATACTATACATACAGTGACATTATACAGTACAGTCTATATACTATACATAGTGACATTATACAGTACAGTCTATATACTATACATACAGCGACATTATACAGTACAGTCTATATACTATACATACAGTGACATTATACAGTACAGTCTATATACTATACATAGTGACATTATACAGTACAGTCTATATACTATACATAGTGACATTATACAGTACAGTCTATATACTATACATACAGTGACATTATACAGTACAGTCTATATACTATACATAGTGACATTATACAGTACAGTCTATATACTATACATACAGTGACATTATACAGTACAGTCTATATACTATATATACAGTAGTCTGTATACTATACATACAGTGACATTATACAGTACAGTCTATATACTATACATACAGTGACATTATACAGTACAGTCTATATACTATACATAGTGACATTATACAGTACAGTCTATATACTATATATACAGTGACATTATACAGTACAGTCTATACACTATATATAAAGTGACATTATCCAGTACAGTCTATATACTATATATACAGTGACATTATACAGTACAGTCTATATACTATATATACAGTGACATTATCCAGTAGTCTATATACTATACATACAGTGACATTATACAGTACAGTCTATATACTATATATACAGTGACATTATACAGTACAGTCTATATACTATACATACAGTGACATTATACAGTACAGTCTATATACTATATATACAGTGACATTATACAGTACAGTCTATATTCTATACATAGTGACATTATACAGTACAGTCTATATACTATATATGCAGTGACATTATACAGTACAGTCTATATACTATACATACAGTGACATTATACAGTACAGTCTATATACTATACATACAGTGACATTATACAGTACAGTCTATATACTATACATACAGTGACATTATACAGTACAGTCTATATACTATATATACAGTGACATTATACAGTACAGTCTATATACTATACATACCGTGACATTATACAGTACAGTCTATATACTATACATACAGTGACATTATACAGTACAGTCTATATACTATACATACAGTGACATTATACAGTACAGTCTATATACTATACATACAGTGACATTATACAGTACAGTCTATATACTATATATACAGTGACATTATACAGTACAGTCTATATTCTATACATAGTGACATTATACAGTACAGTCTATATACTATATATGCAGTTACATTATACAGTACAGTCTATATACTATACATACAGTGACATTATACAGTACAGTCTATATACTATACATACAGTGACATTATACAGTACAGTCTATATACTATATATACAGTGACATTATACAGTACAGTCTATATACTATACATACAGTGACATTATACAGTACAGTCTATATACTATAGATACAGTGGCAATATACAGTACAGTCTATATACTATACATACAGTGACATTATACAGTAGAGTCTATATACTATATATACAGTGACATTATCCAGTACAGTCTATATACTATACATACAGTGACATTATACAGTACAGTCTATATACTATAGATAAAGTGACATTATACAGTACAGTCTATATACTATATATACAGTGACATTATACAATACAGTCTATATACTATAGATACAGTGACATTATACAGTGCAGTCTATATACTATACATACAGTGACATTATACAGTACAGTCTATATACTATACATAGTGACATTATACAGTACAATCTATATACTATACATACAGTGACATTATACAGTACAGTCTATATACTATACATAGTGACATTATACAGTACAGTCTATATACTATACATAGTGACATTATACAGTACAGTCTATATACTATATATACAGTGACATTATACAGTACAGTCTATATACTATACATACAATGACATTATACAGTACAGTCTATATACTATATATACAGTGACAGTATACAGTACAGTCTATATACTATACATACAGTGCCATTATACAGTACAGTCTATATACTATACATACAGTGACATTATACAGTAGTCTATATACTATAGATACAGTGACATTATACAGTACAGTCTATATACTATAGATACAGTGACATTATACAATACAGTCTATATACTATACATACAGTGGCATTATACAGTACAGTCTATATACTATACATACAGTGACATTATACAGTACAGTCTATATACTATACATACAGTGACATTATACAATACAGTCTATATACTATACATACAGTGGCATTATACAGTACAGTCTATATACTATACATACAGTGACATTATACAGTACAGTCTATATACTATACATAGTGACATTATACAGTACAGTCTATATACTATACATACAGTGACATTATACAGTACAGTCTATATACTATACATTCAGTGACATTATACAGTACAGTCTATATACTATACATAGTGACATTATACAGTACAGTCTATATACTATACATACAGCGACATTATACAGTACAGTCTATATACTATATATACAGTGACATTATACAGTACAGTCTATATACTATACATACAGTGACATTATACAGTACAGTCTATATACTATACATACAGTGACATTATACAGAACAGTCTATATACTATACATACAGTGACATTATACAGTACAGTCTATATACTATACATAGTGACATTATACAGTACAGTCTATATACTATACATACAGTGACATTATACAGTACAATCTATATACTATACATACAGTGACATTATACAGTACAGTCTATATACTATACATAGTGACATTATACAGTACAGTCTATATACTATACATAGTGACATTATACAGTACAGTCTATATACTATACATACAGTGACATTATACAGTACAGTCTATATACTATACATAGTGACATTATACAGTACAGTCTATATACTATACATACAGTGACATTATACAATACAGTCTATATACTATACATACAGTGACATTATACAGTACAGTCTATATACTATACATACAGTGACATTATACAGTAGTCTATATACTATAGATACAGTGACATTATAGAGTACAGTCTATATACTATAGATACAGTGACATTATACAATACAGTCTATATACTATACATACAGTGGCATTATACAGTACAGTCTATATACTATATATACAGTGACATTATACAATACAGTCTATATCCTATACATACAGTGGCATTATACAGTACAGTCTATATACTATAGATACTATGACAATATACAGTACAGTCTATATACTATACATACAGTGACATTATACAGTACAGTCTATATACTATACATAGTGACATTATACAGTACAGTCTATATACTATACATACAGTGACATTATACAGTACAGTCTATATACTATACATAGTGACATTATACAGTACAGTCTATATACTATACATACAGTGACATTATACAATACAGTCTATATACTATACATACAGTGGCAGTATACAGTACAGTCTATATACTATACATAGTGACAGTATACAGTACAGTCTATATACTATATATACAGTGACATTATACAGTACAGTCTATATACTATACGTACAATGACATTATACAGTACAGTCTATATACTATACATACAGTGACATTATACAGTACAGTCTATATACTATACATACAGTGACATTATACAGTAGTCTATATACTATAGATACAGTGACATTATACAGTACAGTCTATATACTATAGATACAGTGACATTATATAATACAGTCTATATACTATACATACAGTGGCATTATACAGTACAGTCTATATACTATACATACAGTGACATTATGCAGTACAGTCTATATACTATACATACAGTGACGTTATACAATACAGTCTATATACTATACATACAGTGGCATTATACAGTAGTCTATATACTGTATATACAGTGACATTATACAGTACAGTCTATATACTATACATACAGTGACATTATACAGTACAGTCTATATACTATATATACAGTGACATTATACAGTAGTCTATATACTATATATACAGTGACATTATACAGTACAGTCTATATACTATACATACAGTGACATTATACAGTACAGTCTATATACTATACATACAATGACATTATACAGTACAGTCTATATACTATACATACAGTGAGATTATACAGTACAGTCTATATACTATACATAGTGACATTATACAGTACAGTCTATATACTATACATACAGCGACATTATACAGTACAGTCTATATACTATACATACAGTGACATTATACAGTACAGTCTATATACTATACATAGTGACATTATACAGTACAGTCTATATACTATACATAGTGACATTATACAGTACAGTCTATATACTATACATCCAGTGACATTATACAGTACAGTCTATATACTATACATAGTGACATTATACAGTACAGTCTATATACTATACATACAGTGACATTATACAGTACAGTCTATATACTATATATACAGTGGCATTATACAGTAGTCTATATACTATACATACAGTGACATTATACAGTACAGTCTATATACTATACATACAGTGACATTATACAGTACAGTCTATATACTATACATAGTGACATTATACAGTACAGTCTATATACTATATATACAGTGACATTATACAGTACAGTCTATATACTATATATAAAGTGACATTATCCAGTACAGTCTATATACTATATATGCAGTGACATTATACAGTACAGTATATATACTATACATACAGTGACATTATACAGTACAGTCTATATACTATACATACAGTGACATTATACAGTACAGTCTATATACTATATATACAGTGACATTATACAGTACAGTCTATATACTATACATACAGTGACATTATACAGTACAGTCTATATACTATAGATACAGTGACAACATACAGTACAGTCTATATACATACAGTGACATTATACAGTAGAGTCTATATACTATATATACAGTGACATTATCCAGTACAGTCTATATACTATACATACAGTGACATTATACAGTACAGTCTATATACTATAGATAAAGTGACATTATACAGTACAGTCTATATACTATACATACAGTGACATTATACAGTACAGTCAATATACTATACATACAGTGATATTATACAGTACAGTCTATATACTATAGATACAGTGACAATATACAGTACAGTCTATATACTATACATACAGTGACATTATACAGTACAGTCTATATACTATACATTCAGTGACATTATACAGTACAGTCTATATACTATATATACAGTGACATTATACAGTACAGTCTATATACTATACATACAGTGACATTATACAGTACAGTCTATATACTATAGATACAGTGACAATATACAGTACAGTCTATATACTATACATACAGTGACATTATACAGTACAGTCTATATACTATACATAGTGACATTATACAGTACAGTCTATATACTATACATACAGTGACATTATACAGTACAGTCTATATACTATAGATACAGTGACATTATACAGTACAGTCTATATACTATACATACAGTGACATTATACAGTACAGTCAATATACTATACATACAGTGATATTATACAGTACAGTCTATATACTATAGATACAGTGACAATATACAGTACAGTCTATATACTATACATACAGTGACATTATACAGTACAGTCTATATACTATACATTCAGTGACATTATACAGTACAGTCTATATACTATATATACAGTGACATTATACAGTACAGTCTATATACTATACATACAGTGACATTATACAGTACAGTCTATATACTATAGATACAGTGACATTATACAGTACAGTCTATATACTATGCATAGTGACATTATACAGTACAGTCTATATACTATATATACAGTGACATTATACAGTACAGTCTATATACTATACATACAGTGACATTATACAGTACAGTCTATATACTATATATACAGTGACATTATCCAGTACAGTTTATATACTATACATACTGTGACATTATACAGTACAGTCTATATACTATAGATACAGTGACATTATACAGTACAGTCTATATACTATACATACAGTGACATTATACAGTACAGTCTATATACTATACATAGTGACATTATACAGTACAATCTATATACTATACATACAGTGACATTATACAGTACAGTCTATATACTATACATAGTGACATTATACAGTACAGTCTATATACTATACATAGTGACATTATACAGTACAGTCTATATACTATATATACAGTGACATTATACAGTACAGTCTATATACTATACATACAATGACATTATACAGTACAGTCTATATACTATATATACAGTGACAGTATACAGTACAGTCTATATACTATACATACAGTGCCATTATACAGTACAGTCTATATACTATACATACAGTGACATTATACAGTAGTCTATATACTATAGATACAGTGACATTATACAGTACAGTCTATATACTATAGATACAGTGACATTATACAATACAGTCTATATACTATACATACAGTGGCATTATACAGTACAGTCTATATACTATACATACAGTGACATTATACAGTACAGTCTATATACTATACATACAGTGACATTATACAATACAGTCTATATACTATACATACAGTGGCATTATACAGTACAGTCTATATACTATATATACAGTGACATTATACAGTACAGTCTATATACTATACATACAGTGACAATATACAGTACAGTCTACATACTATACATACAGTGACATTATATAGTACAGTCTATATACTATATATACAGTGACATTATACCGTAGAGTCTATATACTATACATACAGTGACATTATACAGTACAGTCTATATACTATACATACAATGACATTATACAGTACAGTCTATATACTATACATTCAGTGACATTATACAGTACAGTCTATATACTATACATAGTGACATTATACAGTACAGTCTATATACTATACATACAGCGACATTATACAGTACAGTCTATATACTATATATACAGTGACATTATACAGTACAGTCTATATACTATACATACAGTGACATTATACAGTACAGTCTATATACTATACATACAGTGACATTATACAGTACAGTCTATATACTATACATACAGTGACATTATACAGTACAGTCTATATACTATACATAGTGACATTATACAGTACAGTCTATATACTATATATACAGTGACATTATACAGTACAGTCTATATACTATACATACAGTGACATTATACAGTACAGTCTATATACTATACATAGTGACATTATACAGTACAGTCTATATACTATACATAGTGACATTATACAGTACAGTCTATATACTATACATACAGTGACATTATACAGTACAGTCTATATACTATACATAGTGACATTATACAGTACAGTCTATATACTATACATACAGTGACATTATACAATACAGTCTATATACTATACATACAGTGACATTATACAGTACAGTCTATATACTATACATACAGTGACATTATACAGTACAGTCTATATACTATACATACAGTGACATTATACAGTAGTCTATATACTATAGATACAGTGACATTATAGAGTGCAGTCTATATACTATAGATACAGTGACATTATACAATACAGTCTATATACTATACATACAGTGGCATTATACAGTACAGTCTATATACTATATATACAGTGACATTATACAATACAGTCTATATACTATACATACAGTGGCATTATACAGTACAGTCTATATACTATATATACAGTGACATTATACAGTACAGTCTATATACTATACATACAGTGACATTATACAGTACAGTCTATATACTATACATAGTTACATTATACAGTACAGTCTATATACTATACATACAGTGACATTATACAGTACAGTCTATATACTATACATACAGTGACATTATACAGTAGTCTATATACTATAGATACAGTGACATTATACAGTACAGTCTATATACTATAGATACAGTGACATTATACAATACAGTCTATATACTATACATACAGTGGCATTATACAGTACAGTCTATATACTATATATACAGTGACATTATACAATACAGTCTATATACTATACATACAGTGGCATTATACAGTACAGTCTATATACTATACATAGTGACATTATACAGTACAGTCTATATACTATATATACAGTGACATTATACAGTACAGTCTATATACTATACATACAGTGACATTATACAGTACAGTCTATATACTATACATACAGTGACATTATACAGTACAGTCTATATACTATACATACAGTGACATTATACAGTACAGTCTATATACTATACATACAGTGACATTATACAGTACAGTCTATATACTATACATACAGTGACATTATACAGTACAGTCTATATACTATACATATTGACATTATACAGTACAGTCTATATACTATACATACAGTGACATTATACAGTACAGTCTATATACTATACATACAGTGACATTATACAGTACAGTCTACATACTATACATACAGTGACATTATACAGTACAGTCTATATACTATATATACAGTGACATTATACAGTACAGTCTATATACTATACATACAGTGACATTATACAGTACAGTCTATATACTATACATAGTGACATTATACAGTACAGTCTATATACTATACATACAGTGACATTATACAGTACAGTCTATATACTATACATAGTGACATTATACAGTACAGTCTATATACTATATATACAGTGACATTATACAGTACAGTCTATATACTATACATACAGTGACATTATACAGTACAGTCTATATACTATAGATACAGTGACATTATACAGTACAGTCTATATACTATACATACAGTGACATTATACAGTACAGTCTATATACTATACATACAGTGACATACAGTACAGTCTATATACTATACATAGTGACATTATACAGTACAGTCTATATACTATACATACAGTGACATTATACAGTACAGTCTATATACTATACATACAGTGACATTATACAGTACAGTCTATATACTATACATAGTGACATTATACAGTACAGTCTATATACTATACATACAGTGACATTATACAGTACAGTCTATATACTATACATACAGTGACATCATACAGTACAGTCACTATACTATACATACAGTTACATTATACAGTACAGTCTATATATTATAGATACAGTGACAATATACAGTACAGTCTATATACTATACATACAGTGACATTATACAGTACAGTCTATATACTATATATACAGTGACATTATCCAGTACAGTCTATATACTATACATACTGTGACATTATACAGTACAGTCTATATACTATAGATACAGTGACATTATACAGTACAGTCTATATACTATACATACAGTGACATTATACAGTACAGTCTATATACTATACGTACAGTGACATTATACAGTACAGTCTATATACTATACATAGTGACATTATACAGTACAGTCTATATACTATACATACAGTGACATTATACAATACAGTCTATATACTATACATACAGTGGCATTATACAGTACAGTCTATATACTATACATAGTGACATTATACAGTACAGTCTATATACTATATATACAGTGACATTATACAGTACAGTCTATATACTATACATACAGTGACATTATACAGTACAGTCTATATACTATACATAGTGACATTATACAGTACAGTCTATATACTATACATACAGTGACATTATACAGTACAGTCTATATACTATACATACAGTGACATTATACAGTAGAGTCTATATACTATACATAGTGACATTATACAGTACAGTCTATATACTATATATACAGTGACATTATACAGTACAGTCTATATACTATACATACAGTGACATTATACAGTACAGTCTATATACTATAGATACAGTGACATTATACAGTACAGTCTATATACTATACATACAGCGACATTATACAGTACAGTCTATATACTATATATACAGTGACATTATCCAGTACAGTCTATATACTATACATACTGTGACATTATACAGTACAGTCTATATACTATACGTACAGTGACGTTATACAGTACAGTCTATATACTATACATAGTGACATTATACAGTACAGTCTATATACTATACATACAGTGACATTATACAATACAGTCTATATACTATACATACAGTGGCATTATACAGTACAGTCTATATACTATACATAGTGACATTATACAGTACAGTCTATATACTATATATACAGTGACATTATACAGTACAGTCTATATACTATACATACAATGACATTATACAGTACAGTCTATATACTATATATACAGTGACATTATACAGTACAGTCTATATACTATACATACAGTGACATTATACAGTACAGTCTATATACTATACATACAGTGACATTATACAGTAGTCTATATACTATAGATACAGTGACATTATACAGTACAGTCTATATACTATAGATACAGTGACATTATACAATACAGTCTATATACTATACATACAGTGGCATTATACAGTACAGTCTATATACTATACATACAGTGACATTATACAGTACAGTCTATATACTATACATACAGTGACATTATACAATACAGTCTATATACTATACATACAGTCGCATTATACAGTACAGTCTATATACTATATATACAGTGACATTATACAGTACAGTCTATATACTATACATACAGTGACATTATACAGTACAGTCTATATACTATATATACAGTGACATTATACAGTACAGTCTATATACTATACATACAATGACATTATACAGTACAGTCTATATACTATACATACAGTGACATTATACAGTACAGTCTATATACTATACATAGTGACATTATACAGTACAGTCTATATACTATACATACAGCGACATTATACAGTACAGTCTATATACTATACATACAGTGACATTATACAGTACAGTCTATATACTATACATAGTGACATTATACAGTACAGTCTATATACTATACATAGTGACATTATACAGTACAGTCTATATACTATACATACAGTGACATTATACAGTACAGTCTATATACTATACATAGTGACATTATACAGTACAGTCTATATACTATACATACAGTGACATTATACAGTACAGTCTATATACTATACATACAGTGACATTATACAGTAGTCTATATACTATAGATACAGTGACATTATACAGTACAGTCTATATACTATAGATACAGTGACATTATACAATACAGTCTATATACTATACATACTGTGGCATTATACAGTACAGTCTATATACTATACATACAGTGACATTATACAGTACAGTCTATATACTATACATACAGTGACATTATACAATACAGTCTATATACTATACATACAGTCGCATTATACAGTACAGTCTATATACTATATATACAGTGACATTATACAGTACAGTCTATATACTATACATACAGTGACATTATACAGTACAGTCTATATACTATATATACAGTGACATTATACAGTACAGTCTATATACTTTATATACAGTGACATTATACAGTACAGTCTATATACTATACATACAGTGACATTATACAGTACAGTCTATATACTATACATACAATGACATTATACAGTACAGTCTATATACTATACATACAGTGACATTATACAGTACAGTCTATATACTATACATAGTGACATTATACAGTACAGTCTATATACTATACATACAGCGACATTATACAGTACAGTCTATATACTATACATACAGTGACATTATACAATACAGTCTATATACTATACATAGTGACATTATACAGTACAGTCTATATACTATACATAGTGACATTATACAGTACAGTCTATATACTATATATACAGTGACATTATACAGTACAGTCTATATACTATACATACAGTGACATTATACAGTACAGTCTATATACTATACATAGTGACATTATACAGTACAGTCTATATACTATACATAGTGACATTATACAGTACAGTCTATATACTATACATACAGTGACATTATACAGTACAGTCTATATACTATACATAGTGACATTATACAGTACAGTCTATATACTATACATACAGTGACATTATACAATACAGTCTATATACTATACATACAGTGACATTATACAGTACAGTCTATATACTATACATACAGTGACATTATACAGTACAGTCTATATACTATACATACAGTGACATTATACAGTAGTCTATATACTATAGATACAGTGACATTATAGAGTGCAGTCTATATACTATAGATACAGTGACATTATACAATACAGTCTATATACTATACATACAGTGGCATTATACAGTACAGTCTATATACTATATATACAGTGACATTATACAATACAGTCTATATACTATACATACAGTGGCATTATACAGTACAGTCTATATACTATATATACAGTGACATTATACAGTACAGTCTATATACTATACATACAGTGACATTATACAGTACAGTCTATATACTATACATAGTTACATTATACAGTACAGTCTATATACTATACATACAGTGACATTATACAGTACAGTCTATATACTATACATACAGTGACATTATACAGTAGTCTATATACTATAGATACAGTGACATTATACAGTACAGTCTATATACTATAGATACAGTGACATTATACAATACAGTCTATATACTATACATACAGTGGCATTATACAGTACAGTCTATATACTATATATACAGTGACATTATACAATACAGTCTATATACTATACATACAGTGGCATTATACAGTACAGTCTATATACTATACATAGTGACATTATACAGTACAGTCTATATACTATATATACAGTGACATTATACAGTACA
The DNA here is from genome assembly GCA_964016885.1 of Eledone cirrhosa. Taxonomy (NCBI): domain Eukaryota; kingdom Metazoa; phylum Mollusca; class Cephalopoda; order Octopoda; family Eledonidae; genus Eledone; species Eledone cirrhosa. Next base: position 35,687,832 of record OZ024741.1, read on the forward strand.
GTCTATATACTATACATACAGTGACATTATACAGTACAGTCTATATACTATACATACAGTGACATTATACAGTACAGTCTATATACTATACATACAGTGACATTATACAGTACAGTCTATATACTATACATACAGTGACATTATACAGTACAGTCTATATACTATACATACAGTGACATTATACAGTACAGTCTATATACTATACATATTGACATTATACAGTACAGTCTATATACTATACATACAGTGACATTATACAGTACAGTCTATATACTATACATACAGTGACATTATACAGTACAGTCTACATACTATACATACAGTGACATTATACAGTACAGTCTATATACTATATATACAGTGACATTATACAGTACAGTCTATATACTATACATACAGTGACATTATACAGTACAGTCTATATACTATACATAGTGACATTATACAGTACAGTCTATATACTATACATACAGTGACATTATACAGTACAGTCTATATACTATACATACAGTGACATTATACAGTACAGTCTATATACTATACATAGTGACATTATACAGTACAGTCTATATACTATATATACAGTGACATTATACAGTACAGTCTATATACTATACATACAGTGACATTATACAGTACAGTCTATATACTATAGATACAGTGACATTATACAGTACAGTCTATATACTATACATACAGTGACATTATACAGTACAGTCTATATACTATACATACAGTGACATTATACAGTACAGTCTATATACTATACATAGTGACATTATACAGTACAGTCTATATACTATACATACAGTGACATTATACAGTACAGTCTATATACTATACATACAGTGACATTATACAGTACAGTCTATATACTATACATAGTGACATTATACAGTACAGTCTATATACTATACATACAGTGACATTATACAGTACAGTCTATATACTATACATACAGTGACATCATACAGTACAGTCACTATACTATACATACAGTTACATTATACAGTACAGTCTATATATTATAGATACAGTGACAATATACAGTACAGTCTATATACTATACATACAGTGACATTATACAGTACAGTCTATATACTATATATACAGTGACATTATCCAGTACAGTCTATATACTATACATACTGTGACATTATACAGTACAGTCTATATACTATAGATACAGTGACATTATACAGTACAGTCTATATACTATACATACAGTGACATTATACAGTACAGTCTATATACTATACGTACAGTGACATTATACAGTACAGTCTATATACTATACATAGTGACATTATACAGTACAGTCTATATACTATACATACAGTGACATTATACAATACAGTCTATATACTATACATACAGTGGCATTATACAGTACAGTCTATATACTATACATAGTGACATTATACAGTACAGTCTATATACTATATATACAGTGACATTATACAGTACAGTCTATATACTATACATACAGTGACATTATACAGTACAGTCTATATACTATACATAGTGACATTATACAGTACAGTCTATATACTATACATACAGTGACATTATACAGTACAGTCTATATACTATACATACAGTGACATTATACAGTAGAGTCTATATACTATACATAGTGACATTATACAGTACAGTCTATATACTATATATACAGTGACATTATACAGTACAGTCTATATACTATACATACAGTGACATTATACAGTACAGTCTATATACTATAGATACAGTGACATTATACAGTACAGTCTATATACTATACATACAGCGACATTATACAGTACAGTCTATATACTATATATACAGTGACATTATCCAGTACAGTCTATATACTATACATACTGTGACATTATACAGTACAGTCTATATACTATACGTACAGTGACGTTATACAGTACAGTCTATATACTATACATAGTGACATTATACAGTACAGTCTATATACTATACATACAGTGACATTATACAATACAGTCTATATACTATACATACAGTGGCATTATACAGTACAGTCTATATACTATACATAGTGACATTATACAGTACAGTCTATATACTATATATACAGTGACATTATACAGTACAGTCTATATACTATACATACAATGACATTATACAGTACAGTCTATATACTATATATACAGTGACATTATACAGTACAGTCTATATACTATACATACAGTGACATTATACAGTACAGTCTATATACTATACATACAGTGACATTATACAGTAGTCTATATACTATAGATACAGTGACATTATACAGTACAGTCTATATACTATAGATACAGTGACATTATACAATACAGTCTATATACTATACATACAGTGGCATTATACAGTACAGTCTATATACTATACATACAGTGACATTATACAGTACAGTCTATATACTATACATACAGTGACATTATACAATACAGTCTATATACTATACATACAGTCGCATTATACAGTACAGTCTATATACTATATATACAGTGACATTATACAGTACAGTCTATATACTATACATACAGTGACATTATACAGTACAGTCTATATACTATATATACAGTGACATTATACAGTACAGTCTATATACTATACATACAATGACATTATACAGTACAGTCTATATACTATACATACAGTGACATTATACAGTACAGTCTATATACTATACATAGTGACATTATACAGTACAGTCTATATACTATACATACAGCGACATTATACAGTACAGTCTATATACTATACATACAGTGACATTATACAGTACAGTCTATATACTATACATAGTGACATTATACAGTACAGTCTATATACTATACATAGTGACATTATACAGTACAGTCTATATACTATACATACAGTGACATTATACAGTACAGTCTATATACTATACATAGTGACATTATACAGTACAGTCTATATACTATACATACAGTGACATTATACAGTACAGTCTATATACTATACATACAGTGACATTATACAGTAGTCTATATACTATAGATACAGTGACATTATACAGTACAGTCTATATACTATAGATACAGTGACATTATACAATACAGTCTATATACTATACATACTGTGGCATTATACAGTACAGTCTATATACTATACATACAGTGACATTATACAGTACAGTCTATATACTATACATACAGTGACATTATACAATACAGTCTATATACTATACATACAGTCGCATTATACAGTACAGTCTATATACTATATATACAGTGACATTATACAGTACAGTCTATATACTATACATACAGTGACATTATACAGTACAGTCTATATACTATATATACAGTGACATTATACAGTACAGTCTATATACTTTATATACAGTGACATTATACAGTACAGTCTATATACTATACATACAGTGACATTATACAGTACAGTCTATATACTATACATACAATGACATTATACAGTACAGTCTATATACTATACATACAGTGACATTATACAGTACAGTCTATATACTATACATAGTGACATTATACAGTACAGTCTATATACTATACATACAGCGACATTATACAGTACAGTCTATATACTATACATACAGTGACATTATACAATACAGTCTATATACTATACATAGTGACATTATACAGTACAGTCTATATAATATACATAGTGACATTATACAGTACAGTCTATATACTATACATACAGTGACATTATACAGTACAGTCTATATACTATACATAGTGACATTATACAGTACAGTCTATATACTATACATACAGTGACATTATACAATACAGTCTATATACTATACATACAGTGGCATTATACAGTACAGTCTATATACTATATATACAGTGACATTATACAATACAGTCTATATACTATACATACAGTGGCATTATACAGTACAGTCTATATACTATATATACAGTGGCATTATACAGTAGTCTATATACTATACATACAGTGACATTATACAGTACAGTCTATATACTATACATACAGTGACATTATACAGTACAGTCTATATACTATATATACAGTGGCATTATACAGTAGTCTATATACTATACATACAGTGAATTTTTACAGTACAGTTTATATACTATACATACAGTGACATTATACAGTACAGTCTATATACTATACATAGTGACATTATACAGTACAGTCTATATACTATATATACAGTGACATCATACAGTACAGTCTATATACTATATATACAGTGACATTATCCAGTACAGTCTATATACTATATATACAGTGACATTATACAGTACAGTCTATATACTATATATACAGTGACATTATCCAGTAGTCTATATACTATACATAGTGACATTATACAGTACAGTTTATATACTATAGATACAGTGACATTATACAGTACAGTCTATATACTATACATACAGTGACATTATACAGTACAGTCTATATACTATACATACAGTGACATTATACAGTACAGTCTATATACTATACATACAGTGACATTATACAGTACAGTCTATATACTATATATACAGTGACATTATACAGTACAGTCTATATACTATACATACAGTGACATTATACAGTACAGTCTATATACTATACATAGTGACATTATACAGTACAGTCTATATACTATACATACAGTGACATTATACAGTACAGTCTATATACTATATATACAGTGACATTATACAGTACAGTCTATATGCTATACATACAGTGACATTATACAGTACAGTCTATATACTATACATACAGTGACATTATACAGTACAGTCTATATACTATACATAGTGACATTATACAGTAAAGTCTATATACTATACATACAGTGACATTATACAGTACAGTCTATATACTATATATACAGTGACATTATACAGTACAGTCTATATTCTATACATAGTGACATTATACAGTACAGTCTCTATACTATACATACAGTAACATTATCCAGTACAGTCTATATACTATATATACAGTGACATTATACAGTACAGTCAATATACTATACATACAGTGACATTATACAGTACAGTCTATATACTATAGAGTGACAATATACAGTACAGTCTATATACTATACATACAGTGACATTATACAGTACAGTCTATATACTATATATACAGTGACATTATCCAGTACAGTCTATATAATCTACATACAGTGACATTATACAGTACAGTCTATATACTATAGATACAGTGACATTATACAGTACAGTCTATATACTATACATACAGTGACTTTATACAGTAGTCTATATACTATATATACAGTGGCATTATACAGTACAGTCTATATACTATACATAGTGATATTATACAGTACAGTCTATATACTATATATACAGTGACATTATACAGTACAGTCTATATACTATACATAGTGATATTATACAGTACAGTCTATATACTATACATACAGTGACATTATACAGTACAGTCTATATACTATATATACAGTGACATTATACAGTACAGTCTATATACTATACATACAGTGACATTATACAGTACAGTCTATATACTATACATACAATGACTTTATACAGTACAGTCTATATACTATACATACAGTGACATTATACAGTACAGTCTATATACTATACATAGTGACATTATACAGTACAGTCTATATACTATACATACAGTGACATTATACAGTACAGTCTATATACTATAGATACAGTGACATTATACAGTACAGTCTATATACTATAGATACAGTGACATTATACAGTACAGTCTATATACTATATATACAGTGACATTATACAGTACAGTCTATATACTATATATACAGTGACATTATACAGTACAGTCTATATACTATACATACAGTAGCATTATACAGTAGTCTATATACTATACATACAGTGACATTATACAGTACAGTCTATATACTATACATACAGTGACATTATACAGTACAGTCTATATACTATACATACAGTGACATTATACAGTACAGTCTATATACTATACATACAGTGGCATTATATAGTACAGTCTATATACTATACATAGTGACATTATACAGTACAGTCTATATACTATACATACAGTGACATTATACAGTACAGTCTATATACTATACATACAGTGGCATTATATAGTACAGTCTATATACTATAGATACAGTGACATTATACAGTACAGTCTATATACTATACATACAGTGACATTATACAGTACAGTCTATATACTATACATACAGTGACATTATACAGTACAGTCTATATACTATACATACAGTGACATTATACAGTACAGTCTATATACTATACATACAGTGACATTATACAGTACAGTCTATATACTATACATACAGTGACATTATACAGTAGTCTATATACTATACATACAGTGACATTATACAGTACAGTCTATATACTATACATACAGCGACATTATACAGTACAGTCTATATACTATACATACAGTGACATTATACAGTACAGTCTATATACTTTACATACAGTGACATTATACAGTACAGTCTATATACTATACATACAGTGACATTATACAGTACAGTCTATATACTATACATACAGTGACATTATACAGTACAGTCTATATACTATACATACTGACATTATACAGTACAGTCTATATACTATATATACAGTGACATTATACAGTACAGTCTATATACTATACATACAGTGACATTATACAGTACAGTCTATATACTATACATACAGTGACATTATACAGTACAGTCTATATACTATACATACAGTGGCATTATACAGTACAGTCTATATACTATACATAGTGACATTATACAGTACAGTCTATATACTATACATACAGTGACATTATACAGTACAGTCTATATACTATACATAGTGACATTATACAGTACAGTCTATATACTATACATACAGTGACATTATACAGTACAGTCTATATACTATACATACAGTGACGTTATACAGTACAGTCTATATTCTATACATATTGACATTATACAGTACAGTCTATATACTATACATACAGTGACATTATACAGTACAGTCTATATACTATACATACAGTGACATTATACAGTACAGTCTACATACTATACATACAGTGACATTATACAGTACAGTCTATATACTATATATACAGTGACATTATACAGTACAGTCTATATACTATACATACAGTGACATTATACAGTACAGTCTATATACTATACATAGTGACATTATACAGTACAGTCTATATACTATACATACAGTGACATTATACAGTACAGTCTATATACTATACATACAGTGACATTATACAGTACAGTCTATATACTATACATAGTGACATTATACAGTACAGTCTATATACTATATATACAGTGACATTATACAGTACAGTCTATATACCATACATACAGTGACATTATACAGTACAGTCTATATACTATAGATACAGTGACATTATACAGTACAGTCTATATACTATACATACAGTGACATTATACAGTACAGTCTATATACTATACATACAGTGACATTATACAGTACAGTCTATATACTATACATAGTGACATTATACAGTACAGTCTATATACTATACATACAGTGACATTATACAGTACAGTCTATATACTATACATACAGTGACATTATACAGTACAGTCTATATACTATACATAGTGACATTATACAGTACAGTCTATATACTATACATACAGTGACATTATACAGTACAGTCTATATACTATACATACAGTGACATCATACAGTACAGTCAATATACTATACATACAGTTACATTATACAGTACAGTCTATATATTATAGATAGTGACAATATACAGTACAGTCTATATACTATACATACAGTGACATTATACAGTACAGTCTATATACTATATATACAGTGACATTATCCAGTACAGTCTATATACTATACATACTGTGACATTATACAGTACAGTCTATATACTATAGATACAGTGACATTATACAGTACAGTCTATATACTATACATACAGTGACATTATACAGTACAGTCTATATACTATACGTACAGTGACATTATACAGTACAGTCTATATACTATACATAGTGACATTATACAGTACAGTCTATATACTATACATACAGTGACATTATACAATACAGTCTATATACTATACATACAGTGGCATTATACAGTACAGTCTATATACTATACATAGTGACATTATACAGTACAGTCTATATACTATATATACAGTGACATTATACAGTACAGTCTATATACTATACATACAGTGACATTATACAGTACAGTCTATATACTATACATAGTGACATTATACAGTACAGTCTATATACTATACATACAGTGACATTATACAGTACAGTCTATATACTATACATACAGTGACATTATACAGTAGAGTCTATATACTATACATAGTGACATTATACAGTACAGTCTATATACTATATATACAGTGACATTATACAGTACAGTCTATATACTATACATACAGTGACATTATACAGTACAGTCTATATACTATAGATACAGTGACATTATACAGTACAGTCTATATACTATACATACAGTGACATTATACAGTACAGTCTATATACTATATATACAGTGACATTATCCAGTACAGTCTATATACTATACATACTGTGACATTATACAGTACAGTCTATATACTATACGTACAGTGACATTATACAGTACAGTCTATATACTATACATAGTGACATTATACAGTACAGTCTATATACTATACATACAGTGACATTATACAATACAGTCTATATACTATACATACAGTGGCATTATACAGTACAGTCTATATACTATACATAGTGACATTATACAGTACAGTCTATATACTATATATACAGTGACATTATACAGTACAGTCTATATACTATACATACAATGACATTATACAGTACAGTCTATATACTATATATACAGTGACATTATACAGTACAGTCTATATACTATACATACAGTGACATTATACAGTACAGTCTATATACTATACATACAGTGACATTATACAGTAGTCTATATACTATAGATACAGTGACATTATACAGTACAGTCTATATACTATAGATACAGTGACATTATACAATACAGTCTATATACTATACATACAGTGGCATTATACAGTACAGTCTATATACTATACATACAGTGACATTATACAGTACAGTCTATATACTATACATACAGTGACATTATACAATACAGTCTATATACTATACATACAGTCGCATTATACAGTACAGTCTATATACTATATATACAGTGACATTATACAGTACAGTCTATATACTATACATACAGTGACATTATACAGTACAGTCTACATACTATATATACAGTGACATTATACAGTACAGTCTATATACTATACATACAATGACATTATACAGTACAGTCTATATACTATACATACAGTGACATTATACAGTACAGTCTATATACTATACATAGTGACATTATACAGTACAGTCTATATACTATACATACAGCGACATTATACAGTACAGTCTATATACTATACATACAGTGACATTATACAGTACAGTCTATATACTATACATAGTGACATTATACAGTACAGTCTATATACTATACATAGTGACATTATACAGTACAGTCTATATACTATACATACAGTGACATTATACAGTACAGTCTATATACTATACATAGTGACATTATACAGTACAGTCTATATACTATACATACAGTGACATTATACAGTACAGTCTATATACTATACATACAGTGACATTATACAGTAGTCTATATACTATAGATACAGTGACATTATACAGTACAGTCTATATACTATAGATACAGTGACATTATACAATACAGTCTATATACTATACATACTGTGGCATTATACAGTACAGTCTATATACTATACATACAGTGACATTATACAGTACAGTCTATATACTATACATACAGTGACATTATACAATACAGTCTATATACTATACATACAGTCGCATTATACAGTACAGTCTATATACTATACATAGTGACATTATACAGTACAGTCTATATACTATATATACAGTGACATTATCCAGTACAGTCTATATACTATACATACTGTGACATTATACAGTACAGTCTATATACTATACGTACAGTGACATTATACAGTACAGTCTATATACTATACATAGTGACATTATACAGTACAGTCTATATACTATACATACAGTGACATTATACAATACAGTCTATATACTATACATACAGTGGCATTATACAGTACAGTCTATATACTATACATAGTGACATTATACAGTACAGTCTATATACTATATATACAGTGACATTATACAGTACAGTCTATATACTATACATACAGTGACATTATACAGTACAGTCTATATACTATACATAGTGACATTATACAGTACAGTCTATATACTATACATACAGTGACATTATACAGTACAGTCTATATACTATACATACAGTGACATTATACAGTAGAGTCTATATACTATACATAGTGACATTATACAGTACAGTCTATATACTATATATACAGTGACATTATACAGTACAGTCTATATACTATACATACAGTGACATTATACAGTACAGTCTATATACTATAGATACAGTGACATTATACAGTACAGTCTATATACTATACATACAGTGACATTATACAGTACAGTCTATATACTATATATACAGTGACATTATCCAGTACAGTCTATATACTATACATACTGTGACATTATACAGTACAGTCTATATACTATACGTACAGTGACATTATACAGTACAGTCTATATACTATACATAGTGACATTATACAGTACAGTCTATATACTATACATACAGTGACATTATACAATACAGTCTATATACTATACATACAGTGGCATTATACAGTACAGTCTATATACTATACATAGTGACATTATACAGTACAGTCTATATACTATATATACAGTGACATTATACAGTACAGTCTATATACTATACATACAATGACATTATACAGTACAGTCTATATACTATATATACAGTGACATTATACAGTACAGTCTATATACTATACATACAGTGACATTATACAGTACAGTCTATATACTATACATACAGTGACATTATACAGTAGTCTATATACTATAGATACAGTGACATTATACAGTACAGTCTATATACTATAGATACAGTGACATTATACAATACAGTCTATATACTATACATACAGTGGCATTATACAGTACAGTCTATATACTATACATACAGTGACATTATACAGTACAGTCTATATACTATACATACAGTGACATTATACAATACAGTCTATATACTATACATACAGTCGCATTATACAGTACAGTCTATATACTATATATACAGTGACATTATACAGTACAGTCTATATACTATACATACAGTGACATTATACAGTACAGTCTACATACTATATATACAGTGACATTATACAGTACAGTCTATATACTATACATACAATGACATTATACAGTACAGTCTATATACTATACATACAGTGACATTATACAGTACAGTCTATATACTATACATAGTGACATTATACAGTACAGTCTATATACTATACATACAGCGACATTATACAGTACAGTTTATATACTATACATACAGTGACATTATACAGTACAGTCTATATACTATACATAGTGACATTATACAGTACAGTCTATATACTATACATAGTGACATTATACAGTACAGTCTATATACTATACATACAGTGACATTATACAGTACAGTCTATATACTATACATAGTGACATTATACAGTACAGTCTATATACTATACATACAGTGACATTATACAGTACAGTCTATATACTATACATACAGTGACATTATACAGTAGTCTATATACTATAGATACAGTGACATTATACAGTACAGTCTATATACTATAGATACAGTGACATTATACAATACAGTCTATATACTATACATACTGTGGCATTATACAGTACAGTCTATATACTATACATACAGTGACATTATACAGTACAGTCTATATACTATACATACAGTGACATTATACAATACAGTCTATATACTATACATACAGTCGCATTATACAGTACAGTCTATATACTATATATACAGTGACATTATACAGTACAGTCTATATACTATACATACAGTGACATTATACAGTACAGTCTATATACTATATATACAGTGACATTATACAGTACAGTCTATATACTTTATATACAGTGACATTATACAGTACAGTCTATATACTATACATACAGTGACATTATACAGTACAGTCTATATACTATACATACAGTGACATTATACAATACAGTCTATATACTATACATAGTGACATTATACAGTACAGTCTATATACTATACATAGTGACATTATACAGTACAGTCTATATACTATACATACAGTGACATTATACAGTACAGTCTATATACTATACATAGTGACATTATACAGTACAGTCTATATACTATACATACAGTGACATTATACAATACAGTCTATATACTATACATACAGTGGCATTATACAGTACAGTCTATATACTATATATACAGTGACATTATACAATACAGTCTATATACTATACATACAGTGGCATTATACAGTACAGTCTATATACTATATATACAGTGGCATTATACAGTAGTCTATATACTATACATACAGTGACATTATACAGTACAGTCTATATACTATACATACAGTGACATTATACAGTACAGTCTATATACTATATATACAGTGGCATTATACAGTAGTCTATATACTATACATACAGTGACATTATACAGTACAGTTTATATACTATACATACAGTGACATTATACAGTACAGTCTATATACTATACATAGTGACATTATACAGTACAGTCTATATACTATATATACAGTGACATTATACAGTACAGTCTATATACTATATATACAGTGACATTATCCAGTACAGTCTATATACTATATATACAGTGACATTATACAGTACAGTCTATATACTATATATACAGTGACATTATCCAGTAGTCTATATACTATACATAGTGACATTATACAGTACAGTTTATATACTATAGATACAGTGACATTATACAGTACAGTCTATATACTATACATACAGTGACATTATACAGTACAGTCTATATACTATACATACAGTGACATTATACAGTACAGTCTATATACTATACATACAGTGACATTATACAGTACAGTCTATATACTATATATACAGTGACATTATACAGTACAGTCTATATGCTATACATACAGTGACATTATACAGTACAGTCTATATACTATACATACAGTGACATTATACAGTACAGTCTATATACTATACATAGTGACATTATACAGTACAGTCTATATACTATACATACAGTGACATTATACAGTACAGTCTATATACTATATATACAGTGACATTATACAGTACAGTCTATATTCTATACATAGTGACATTATACAGTACAGTCTCTATACTATACATACAGTAACATTATCCAGTACAGTCTATATACTATATATACAGTGACATTATACAGTACAGTCAATATACTATATATACAGTGACATTATACAGTACAGTCTATATACTATAGAGTGACAATATACAGTACAGTCTATATACTATACATACAGTGACATTATACAGTACAGTCTATATACTATATATACAGTGACATTATCCAGTACAGTCTATATAATCTACATACAGTGACATTATACAGTACAGTCTATATACTATAGATACAGTGACATTATACAGTACAGTCTATATACTATACATACAGTGACTTTATACAGTAGTCTATATACTATATATACAGTGGCATTATACAGTACAGTCTATATACTATACATAGTGATATTATACAGTACAGTCTATATACTATACATACAGTGACATTATACAGTACAGTCTATATACTATACATAGTGATATTATACAGTACAGTCTATATACTATACATACAGTGACATTATACAGTACAGTCTATATACTATATATACAGTGACATTATACAGTACAGTCTATATACTATATATACAGTGACATTATACAGTACAGTCTATATACTATACATACAGTGACATTATACAGTACAGTCTATATACTATACATACAATGACTTTATACAGTACAGTCTATATACTATACATACAGTGACATTATACAGTACAGTCTATATACTATAATAGTGACATTATACAGTACAGTCTATATACTATACATACAGTGACATTATACAGTACAGTCTATATACTATAGATACAGTGACATTATACAGTACAGTCTATATACTATAGATACAATGACATTATACAGTACAGTCTATATACTATATATACAGTGACATTATACAGTACAGTCTATATACTATATATACAGTGACATTATACAGTACAGTCTATATACTATACATACAGTAGCATTATACAGTAGTCTAATATACTATACATACAGTGACATTATACAGTACAGTCTATATACTATACATACAGTGACATTATACAGTACAGTCTATATACTATACATACAGTGACATTATACAGTACAGTCTATATACTATACATACAGTGGCATTATATAGTACAGTCTATATACTATACATAGTGACATTATACAGTACAGTCTATATACTATACATACAGTGACATTATACAGTACAGTCTATATACTATACATACAGTGGCATTATATAGTACAGTCTATATACTATAGATACAGTGACATTATACAGTACAGTCTATATACTATACATACAGTGACATTATACAGTACAGTCTATATACTATACATACAGTGACATTATACAGTACAGTCTATATACTATACATACAGTGACATTATACAGTACAGTCTATATACTATACATACAGTGACATTATACAGTTCAGTCTATATACTATACATACAGTGACATTATACAGTAGTCTATATACTATACATACAGTGACATTATACAGTACAGTCTATATACTATACATACAGTGACATTATACAGTACAGTCTATATACTATACATACAGTGACATTATACAGTACAGTCTATATACTTTACATACAGTGACATTATACAGTACAGTCTATATACTATACATACAGTGACATTATACAGTACAGTCTATATACTATACATACAGTGACATTATACAGTACAGTCTATATACTATACATACTGACATTATACAGTACAGTCTATATACTATATATACAGTGACATTATACAGTACAGTCTATATACTATACATACAGTGACATTATACAGTACAGTCTATATACTATACATACAGTGACATTATACAGTACAGTCTATATACTATACATACAGTGGCATTATACAGTACAGTCTATATACTATACATAGTGACATTATACAGTACAGTCTATATACTATACATACAGTGACATTATACAGTACAGTCTATATACTATACATAGTGACATTATACAGTACAGTCTATATACTATACATACAGTGACATTATACAGTACAGTCTATATACTATACATACAGTGACGTTATACAGTACAGTCTATATTCTATACATAGTGACATTATACAGTACAGTCTATATACTATATATACAGTGACATTATACAGTACAGTCTATATACTATACATACAGTGACATTATACAGTACAGTCTATATACTATAGATACAGTGACATTATACAGTACAGTCTATATACTATACATACAGTGACATTATACAGTACAGTCTATATACTATATATACAGTGACATTATCCAGTACAGTCTATATACTATACATACTGTGACATTATACAGTACAGTCTATATACTATAGATACAGTGACATTATACAGTACAGTCTATATACTATACATACAGTGACATTATACAGTACAGTCTATATACTATACGTACAGTGACATTATACAGTACAGTCTATATACTATACATAGTGACATTATACAGTACAGTCTATATACTATACATACAGTGACATTATACAATACAGTCTATATACTATACATACAGTGGCATTATACAGTACAGTCTATATACTTTACATAGTGACATTATACAGTACAGTCTATATACTATATATACAGTGACATTATACAGTACAGTCTATATACTATACATACAATGACATTATACAGTACAGTCTATATACTATATATACAGTGACATTATACAGTACAGTCTATATACTATAGATACAGTGACATTATACAATACAGTCTATATACTATACATACTGTGGCATTATACAGTACAGTCTATATACTATACATACAGTGACATTATACAGTACAGTCTATATACTATACATACAGTGACATTATACAATACAGTCTATATACTATACATACAGTCGCATTATACAGTACAGTCTATATACTATATATACAGTGACATTATACAGTACAGTCTATATACTATACATACAGTGACATTATACAGTACAGTCTATATACTATATATACAGTGACATTATACAGTACAGTCTATATACTTTATATACAGTGACATTATACAGTACAGTCTATATACTATACATACAGTGACATTATACAGTACAGTCTATATACTATACATACAGTGACATTATACAATACAGTCTATATACTATACATAGTGACATTATACAGTACAGTCTATATACTATACATAGTGACATTATACAGTACAGTCTATATACTATACATACAGTGACATTATACAGTACAGTCTATATACTATACATAGTGACATTATACAGTACAGTCTATATACTATACATACAGTGACATTATACAATACAGTCTATATACTATACATACAGTGGCATTATACAGTACAGTCTATATACTATATATACAGTGACATTATACAATACAGTCTATATACTATACATACAGTGGCATTATACAGTACAGTCTATATACTATATATACAGTGGCATTATACAGTAGTCTATATACTATACATACAGTGACATTATACAGTACAGTCTATATACTATACATACAGTGACATTATACAGTACAGTCTATATACTATATATACAGTGGCATTATACAGTAGTCTATATACTATACATACAGTGACATTATACAGTACAGTTTATATACTATACATACAGTGACATTATACAGTACAGTCTATATACTATACATAGTGACATTATACAGTACAGTCTATATACTATATATACAGTGACATTATACAGTACAGTCTATATACTATATATACAGTGACATTATCCAGTACAGTCTATATACTATATATACAGTGACATTATACAGTACAGTCTATATACTATATATACAGTGACATTATCCAGTAGTCTATATACTATACATAGTGACATTATACAGTACAGTTTATATACTATAGATACAGTGACATTATACAGTACAGTCTATATACTATACATACAGTGACATTATACAGTACAGTCTATATACTATACATACAGTGACATTATACAGTACAGTCTATATACTATACATACAGTGACATTATACAGTACAGTCTATATACTATATATACAGTGACATTATACAGTACAGTCTATATGCTATACATACAGTGACATTATACAGTACAGTCTATATACTATACATACAGTGACATTATACAGTACAGTCTATATACTATACATAGTGACATTATACAGTACAGTCTATATACTATACATACAGTGACATTATACAGTACAGTCTATATACTATATATACAGTGACATTATACAGTACAGTCTATATTCTATACATAGTGACATTATACAGTACAGTCTCTATACTATACATACAGTAACATTATCCAGTACAGTCTATATACTATATATACAGTGACATTATACAGTACAGTCAATATACTATATATACAGTGACATTATACAGTACAGTCTATATACTATAGAGTGACAATATACAGTACAGTCTATATACTATACATACAGTGACATTATACAGTACAGTCTATATACTATATATACAGTGACATTATCCAGTACAGTCTATATAATCTACATACAGTGACATTATACAGTACAGTCTATATACTATAGATACAGTGACATTATACAGTACAGTCTATATACTATACATACAGTGACTTTATACAGTAGTCTATATACTATATATACAGTGGCATTATACAGTACAGTCTATATACTATACATAGTGATATTATACAGTACAGTCTATATACTATACATACAGTGACATTATACAGTACAGTCTATATACTATACATAGTGATATTATACAGTACAGTCTATATACTATACATACAGTGACATTATACAGTACAGTCTATATACTATATATACAGTGACATTATACAGTACAGTCTATATACTATATATACAGTGACATTATACAGTACAGTCTATATACTATACATACAGTGACATTATACAGTACAGTCTATATACTATACATACAATGACTTTATACAGTACAGTCTATATACTATACATACAGTGACATTATACAGTACAGTCTATATACTATACATAGTGACATTATACAGTACAGTCTATATACTATACATACAGTGACATTATACAGTACAGTCTATATACTATAGATACAGTGACATTATACAGTACAGTCTATATACTATAGATACAGTGACATTATACAGTACAGTCTATATACTATATATACAGTGACATTATACAGTACAGTCTATATACTATATATACAGTGACATTATACAGTACAGTCTATATACTATACATACAGTAGCATTATACAGTAGTCTATATACTATACATACAGTGACATTATACAGTACAGTCTATATACTATACATACAGTGACATTATACAGTACAGTCTATATACTATACATACAGTGACATTATACAGTACAGTCTATATACTATACATACAGTGGCATTATATAGTACAGTCTATATACTATACATAGTGACATTATACAGTACAGTCTATATACTATACATACAGTGACATTATACAGTACAGTCTATATACTATACATACAGTGGCATTATATAGTACAGTCTATATACTATAGATACAGTGACATTATACAGTACAGTCTATATACTATACATACAGTGACATTATACAGTACAGTCTATATACTATACATACAGTGACATTATACAGTACAGTCTATATACTATACATACAGTGACATTATACAGTACAGTCTATATACTATACATACAGTGACATTATACAGTTCAGTCTATATACTATACATACAGTGACATTATACAGTAGTCTATATACTATACATACAGTGACATTATACAGTACAGTCTATATACTATACATACAGTGACATTATACAGTACAGTCTATATACTATACATACAGTGACATTATACAGTACAGTCTATATACTTTACATACAGTGACATTATACAGTACAGTCTATATACTATACATACAGTGACATTATACAGTACAGTCTATATACTATACATACAGTGACATTATACAGTACAGTCTATATACTATACATACTGACATTATACAGTACAGTCTATATACTATATATACAGTGACATTATACAGTACAGTCTATATACTATACATACAGTGACATTATACAGTACAGTCTATATACTATACATACAGTGACATTATCCAGTACAGTCTATATAATCTACATACAGTGACATTATACAGTACAGTCTATATACTATAGATACAGTGACATTATACAGTACAGTCTATATACTATACATACAGTGACTTTATACAGTAGTCTATATACTATATATACAGTGGCATTATACAGTACAGTCTATATACTATACATAGTGATATTATACAGTACAGTCTATATACTATACATACAGTGACATTATACAGTACAGTCTATATACTATACATAGTGATATTATACAGTACAGTCTATATACTATACATACAGTGACATTATACAGTACAGTCTATATACTATATATACAGTGACATTATACAGTACAGTCTATATACTATATATACAGTGACATTATACAGTACAGTCTATATACTATACATACAGTGACATTATACAGTACAGTCTATATACTATACATACAATGACTTTATACAGTACAGTCTATATACTATACATACAGTGACATTATACAGTACAGTCTATATACTATACATAGTGACATTATACAGTACAGTCTATATACTATACATACAGTGACATTATACAGTACAGTCTATATACTATAGATACAGTGACATTATACAGTACAGTCTATATACTATAGATACAGTGACATTATACAGTACAGTCTATATACTATATATACAGTGACATTATACAGTACAGTCTATATACTATATATACAGTGACATTATACAGTACAGTCTATATACTATACATACAGTAGCATTATACAGTAGTCTATATACTATACATACAGTGACATTATACAGTACAGTCTATATACTATACATACAGTGACATTATACAGTACAGTCTATATACTATACATACAGTGACATTATACAGTACAGTCTATATACTATACATACAGTGGCATTATATAGTACAGTCTATATACTATACATAGTGACATTATACAGTACAGTCTATATACTATACATACAGTGACATTATACAGTACAGTCTATATACTATACATACAGTGGCATTATATAGTACAGTCTATATACTATAGATACAGTGACATTATACAGTACAGTCTATATACTATACATACAGTGACATTATACAGTACAGTCTATATACTATACATACAGTGACATTATACAGTACAGTCTATATACTATACATACAGTGACATTATACAGTACAGTCTATATACTATACATACAGTGACATTATACAGTTCAGTCTATATACTATACATACAGTGACATTATACAGTAGTCTATATACTATACATACAGTGACATTATACAGTACAGTCTATATACTATACATACAGTGACATTATACAGTACAGTCTATATACTATACATACAGTGACATTATACAGTACAGTCTATATACTTTACATACAGTGACATTATACAGTACAGTCTATATACTATACATACAGTGACATTATACAGTACAGTCTATATACTATACATACAGTGACATTATACAGTACAGTCTATATACTATACATACTGACATTATACAGTACAGTCTATATACTATATATACAGTGAGATTATACAGTACAGTCTATATACTATACATACAGTGACATTATACAGTACAGTCTATATACTATACATACAGTGACATTATACAGTACAGTCTATATACTATACATACAGTGGCATTATACAGTACAGTCTATATACTATACATAGTGACATTATACAGTACAGTCTATATACTATACATACAGTGACATTATACAGTACAGTCTATATACTATACATAGTGACATTATACAGTACAGTCTATATACTATACATACAGTGACATTATACAGTACAGTCTATATACTATACATACAGTGACGTTATACAGTACAGTCTATATTCTATACATAGTGACATTATACAGTACAGTCTATATACTATATATACAGTGACATTATACAGTACAGTCTATATACTATACATACAGTGACATTATACAGTACAGTCTATATACTATAGATACAGTGACATTATACAGTACAGTCTATATACTATACATACAGTGACATTATACAGTACAGTCTATATACTATATATACAGTGACATTATCCAGTACAGTCTATATACTATACATACTGTGACATTATACAGTACAGTCTATATACTATAGATACAGTGACATTATACAGTACAGTCTATATACTATACATACAGTGACATTATACAGTACAGTCTATATACTATACGTACAGTGACATTATACAGTACAGTCTATATACTATACATAGTGACATTATACAGTACAGTCTATATACTATACATACAGTGACATTATACAATACAGTCTATATACTATACATACAGTGGCATTATACAGTACAGTCTATATACTTTACATAGTGACATTATACAGTACAGTCTATATACTATATATACAGTGACATTATACAGTACAGTCTATATACTATACATACAATGACATTATACAGTACAGTCTATATACTATATATACAGTGACATTATACAGTACAGTCTATATACTATAGATACAGTGACATTATACAATACAGTCTATATACTATACATACTGTGGCATTATACAGTACAGTCTATATACTATACATACAGTGACATTATACAGTACAGTCTATATACTATACATACAGTGACATTATACAATACAGTCTATATACTATACATACAGTCGCATTATACAGTACAGTCTATATACTATATATACAGTGACATTATACAGTACAGTCTATATACTATACATACAGTGACATTATACAGTACAGTCTATATACTATATATACAGTGACATTATACAGTACAGTCTATATACTTTATATACAGTGACATTATACAGTACAGTCTATATACTATACATACAGTGACATTATACAGTACAGTCTATATACTATACATACAGTGACATTATACAATACAGTCTATATACTATACATAGTGACATTATACAGTACAGTCTATATACTATACATAGTGACATTATACAGTACAGTCTATATACTATACATACAGTGACATTATACAGTACAGTCTATATACTATACATAGTGACATTATACAGTACAGTCTATATACTATACATACAGTGACATTATACAATACAGTCTATATACTATACATACAGTGGCATTATACAGTACAGTCTATATACTATATATACAGTGACATTATACAATACAGTCTATATACTATACATACAGTGGCATTATACAGTACAGTCTATATACTATATATACAGTGGCATTATACAGTAGTCTATATACTATACATACAGTGACATTATACAGTACAGTCTATATACTATACATACAGTGACATTATACAGTACAGTCTATATACTATATATACAGTGGCATTATACAGTAGTCTATATACTATACATACAGTGACATTATACAGTACAGTTTATATACTATACATACAGTGACATTATACAGTACAGTCTATATACTATACATAGTGACATTATACAGTACAGTCTATATACTATATATACAGTGACATTATACAGTACAGTCTATATACTATATATACAGTGACATTATCCAGTACAGTCTATATACTATATATACAGTGACATTATACAGTACAGTCTATATACTATATATACAGTGACATTATCCAGTAGTCTATATACTATACATAGTGACATTATACAGTACAGTTTATATACTATAGATACAGTGACATTATACAGTACAGTCTATATACTATACATACAGTGACATTATACAGTACAGTCTATATACTATACATACAGTGACATTATACAGTACAGTCTATATACTATACATACAGTGACATTATACAGTACAGTCTATATACTATATATACAGTGACATTATACAGTACAGTCTATATGCTATACATACAGTGACATTATACAGTACAGTCTATATACTATACATACAGTGACATTATACAGTACAGTCTATATACTATACATAGTGACATTATACAGTACAGTCTATATACTATACATACAGTGACATTATACAGTACAGTCTATATACTATATATACAGTGACATTATACAGTACAGTCTATATTCTATACATAGTGACATTATACAGTACAGTCTCTATACTATACATACAGTAACATTATCCAGTACAGTCTATATACTATATATACAGTGACATTATACAGTACAGTCAATATACTATATATACAGTGACATTATACAGTACAGTCTATATACTATAGAGTGACAATATACAGTACAGTCTATATACTATACATACAGTGACATTATACAGTACAGTCTATATACTATATATACAGTGACATTATCCAGTACAGTCTATATAATCTACATACAGTGACATTATACAGTACAGTCTATATACTATAGATACAGTGACATTATACAGTACAGTCTATATACTATACATACAGTGACTTTATACAGTAGTCTATATACTATATATACAGTGGCATTATACAGTACAGTCTATATACTATACATAGTGATATTATACAGTACAGTCTATATACTATACATACAGTGACATTATACAGTACAGTCTATATACTATACATAGTGATATTATACAGTACAGTCTATATACTATACATACAGTGACATTATACAGTACAGTCTATATACTATATATACAGTGACATTATACAGTACAGTCTATATACTATATATACAGTGACATTATACAGTACAGTCTATATACTATACATACAGTGACATTATACAGTACAGTCTATATACTATACATACAATGACTTTATACAGTACAGTCTATATACTATACATACAGTGACATTATACAGTACAGTCTATATACTATACATAGTGACATTATACAGTACAGTCTATATACTATACATACAGTGACATTATACAGTACAGTCTATATACTATAGATACAGTGACATTATACAGTACAGTCTATATACTATAGATACAGTGACATTATACAGTACAGTCTATATACTATATATACAGTGACATTATACAGTACAGTCTATATACTATATATACAGTGACATTATACAGTACAGTCTATATACTATACATACAGTAGCATTATACAGTAGTCTATATACTATACATACAGTGACATTATACAGTACAGTCTATATACTATACATACAGTGACATTATACAGTACAGTCTATATACTATACATACAGTGACATTATACAGTACAGTCTATATACTATACATACAGTGGCATTATATAGTACAGTCTATATACTATACATAGTGACATTATACAGTACAGTCTATATACTATACATACAGTGACATTATACAGTACAGTCTATATACTATACATACAGTGGCATTATATAGTACAGTCTATATACTATAGATACAGTGACATTATACAGTACAGTCTATATACTATACATACAGTGACATTATACAGTACAGTCTATATACTATACATACAGTGACATTATACAGTACAGTCTATATACTATACATACAGTGACATTATACAGTACAGTCTATATACTATACATACAGTGACATTATACAGTTCAGTCTATATACTATACATACAGTGACATTATACAGTAGTCTATATACTATACATACAGTGACATTATACAGTACAGTCTATATACTATACATACAGTGACATTATACAGTACAGTCTATATACTATACATACAGTGACATTATACAGTACAGTCTATATACTTTACATACAGTGACATTATACAGTACAGTCTATATACTATACATACAGTGACATTATACAGTACAGTCTATATACTATACATACAGTGACATTATACAGTACAGTCTATATACTATACATACTGACATTATACAGTACAGTCTATATACTATATATACAGTGACATTATACAGTACAGTCTATATACTATACATACAGTGACATTATACAGTACAGTCTATATACTATACATACAGTGACATTATACAGTACAGTCTATATACTATACATACAGTGGCATTATACAGTACAGTCTATATACTATACATAGTGACATTATACAGTACAGTCTATATACTATACATACAGTGACATTATACAGTACAGTCTATATACTATACATAGTGACATTATACAGTACAGTCTATATACTATACATACAGTGACATTATACAGTACAGTCTATATACTATACATACAGTGACGTTATACAGTACAGTCTATATTCTATACATAGTGACATTATACAGTACAGTCTATATACTATATATACAGTGACATTATACAGTACAGTCTATATACTATACATACAGTGACATTATACAGTACAGTCTATATACTATAGATACAGTGACATTATACAGTACAGTCTATATACTATACATACAGTGACATTATACAGTACAGTCTATATACTATATATACAGTGACATTATCCAGTACAGTCTATATACTATACATACTGTGACATTATACAGTACAGTCTATATACTATAGATACAGTGACATTATACAGTACAGTCTATATACTATACATACAGTGACATTATACAGTACAGTCTATATACTATACGTACAGTGACATTATACAGTACAGTCTATATACTATACATAGTGACATTATACAGTACAGTCTATATACTATACATACAGTGACATTATACAATACAGTCTATATACTATACATACAGTGGCATTATACAGTACAGTCTATATACTTTACATAGTGACATTATACAGTACAGTCTATATACTATATATACAGTGACATTATACAGTACAGTCTATATACTATACATACAATGACATTATACAGTACAGTCTATATACTATATATACAGTGACATTATACAGTACAGTCTATATACTATACATACAGTGACATTATACAGTACAGTCTATATACTATACATACAGTGACATTATACAGTAGTCTATATACTATAGATACAGTGACATTATACAGTACAGTCTATATACTATAGATACAGTGACATTATACAATACAGTCTATATACTATACATACAGTGGCATTATACAGTACAGTCTATATACTATACATACAGTGACATTATACAGTACAGTCTATATACTATACATACAGTGACATTATACAATACAGTCTATATACTAAACATACAGTCGCATTATACAGTACAATCTATATACTATATATACAGTGACATTATACAGTACAGTCTATATACTATACATACAGTGACATTATACAGTACAGTCTATATACTATATATACAGTGACATTATACAGTACAGTCTATATACTATATATACAGTGACATTATACAGTACAGTCTATATACTATACATACAGTGACATTATACAGTACAGTCTATATACTATACATACAATGACATTATACAGTACAGTCTATATACTATACATACAGTGACATTATACAATACAGTCTATATACTAAACATACAGTCGCATTATACAGTACAATCTATATACTATATATACAGTGACATTATACAGTACAGTCTATATACTATACATAGTGACATTATACAGTACAGTCTATATACTATACATACAGTGACATTATACAGTACAGTCTATATACTATACATAGTGACATTATACAGTACAGTCTATATACTATACATACAGTGACATTATACAATACAGTCTATATACTATACATACAGTGGCATTATACAGTACAGTCTATATACTATATATACAGTGACATTATACAATACAGTCTATATACTATACATACTGTGACAATATACAGTACAGTCTATATACTATACATACAGTGACATTATACAGTACAGTCTATATACTATACATACAGTGACATTATACAGTACAGTCTATATACTATACATACAGTGACATTATACAGTACAGTCTATATACTATACATACAGTGACATTATACAGTAGTCTATATACTATACATACAGTGACATTATACAGTACAGTCAATATACTATACATACAGTGACATTATACAGTACAGTATATATACTATATATACAGTGACATTATACAGTACAGTTTATATACTATATATACAGTGACATTATACAGTACAGTCTATATACTATACATACTGTGACAATATACAGTACAGTCTATATACTATACATACAGTGACATTATACAGTACAGTCTATATACTATACATACAGTGACATTATACAGTACAGTCTATATACTATACATAGTGACATTATACAGTACAGTCTATATACTATACATAGTGACATTATACAGTAGTCTATATACTATATATACAGTGGCATTATACAGTACAGTCTATATACTATAGATACAGTGACATTATACAGTACAGTCTATATACTATACGTACAGTGACATTATACAGTACAGTCTATATACTATATATACAGTGACATTATACAGTACAGTCTATATACTATACATAGTGACATTATACAGTAGTCTATATACTATATATACAGTGACATTATACAGTACAGTCTATATACTATATATACAGTGACATTATACAGTACAGTCTATATACTATACATACAGTGACATTATACAATACAGTCTATATACTATAGATACAGTGACATTATACAGTACAGTCTATATACTATAGATACAATGACAATATACAGTACAGTCTATATACTATACATACAGTGACATTATACAATACAGTCTATATACTATAGATACAGTGACATTATACAGTACAGTCTATATACTATACATACAGTGACATTATACAGTAGTCTATATACTATATATACAGTGACATTATACAGTACAGTCTATATACTATACATACAGTGACATTATACAGTACAGTCTATATACTATATATACAGTGACATTATACAGTACAGTCTATATACTATACACACAGTGACATTATACAGTACAGTCTATATACTATACATACAGTGACATTATACAGTACAGTCTATATACTATATATACAGTGACATTATACAGTACAGTCTATATACTATATATACAGTGACATTATACAGTACAGTCTATATACTATACATACAGTGACATTATACAATACAGTCTATATACTATAGATACAGTGACAATATACAGTACAGTCTATATACTATACATACAGTGACATTATACAGTAGAGTCTATATACTATAGATACAGTGACATTATACAGTACAGTCTATATACTATACATACAGTGACATTATACAGTACAGTCTATATACTATATATACAGTGACATTATACAGTACAGTCTATATACTATATATACAGTGACATTATACAGTACAGTCTATATACTATATATACAGTGACATTATACAGTAGTCTATATACTATACACACAGTGACATTATACAGTACAGTCTATATACTATACATACAGTGACATTATACAGTACAGTCTATATACTATACATACAGTGACATTATACAGTAGTCTATATACTATAGATACAGTGACATTATACAGTACAGTCTATATACTATAGATACAGTGACATTATACAGTACAGTCTATATACTATATATACAGTGACATTATACAGTACAGTCTATATACTATACATACAGTGACATTATACAATACAGTCTATATACTATAGATACAGTGACAATATACAGTACAGTCTATATACTATATATACAGTGACATTATACAGTACAGTCTATATACTATACATACAGTGACATTATACAATACAGTCTATATACTATAGATACAGTGACAATATACAGTACAGTCTATATACTATACATACAGTGACATTATACAGTACAGTCTATATACTATACATACAGTGACATTATACAGTAGTCTATATACTATAGATACAGTGACATTATACAGTACAGTCTATATACTATAGATACAGTGACATTATACAGTACAGTCTATATACTATATATACAGTGACATTATACAGTACAGTCTATATACTATACATACAGTGACATTATACAATACAGTCTATATACTATAGATACAGTGACAATATACAGTACAGTCTATATACTATACATACAGTGACATTATACAATACAGTCTATATACTATAGATACAGTGACATTATACAGTACAGTCTATATACTATACATACAGTGACATTATACAATACAGTCTATATACTATAGATACAGTGACATTATACAGTACAGTCTATATACTATACATACAGTGACATTATACAGTACAGTCTATATACTATACATACAGTGACAATATACAGTAGTCTATATACTATATATACAGTGGCATTATACAGTACAGTCTATATACTATAGATACAGTGACATTATACAGTACAGTCTATATACTATACATACAGTGACATTATACAGTACAGTCTATATACTATACATAGTGACATTATACAGTACAGTCTATATACTATATATACAGTGACATTATACAGTACAGTCTATATACTATACATACAGTGACATTATACAGTACAGTCTATATTCTATACATACAGTGGCATTATACAGTACAGTCTATATACTATAGATACAGTGACATTCTACAGTACAGTCTATATACTATACATACAGTGACATTATACAGTACAGTCTATATACTATATATACAGTGACATTATACAGTACAGTCTATATACTATACATACAGTGATATTATATAGTACAGTCTATATACTATATATACAGTGACATTATACAGTACAGTCTATATACTATATATACAGTGACATTATACAGTACAGTCTATATACTATATATACACTGACATTATACAGTACAGTCTATATACTATACATACAGTGACATTATACAGTACAGTCTATATACTATACATACAGTGACATTATACAGTACAGTTTATATACTATATATACAGTGACATTATACAGTACAGTCTATATACTATACATACAGTGACATTATACAGTACAGTCTATATACTATACATACAGTGACATTATACAGTACAGTCTATATACTATACATACAGTGACATTATACAGTACAGTCTATATACTATACATACAGTGACATTATACAGTACAGTCTATATACTATACATACAGTGACATTATACAGTACAGTCAATATACTATACATACAGTGACATTATACAGTACAGTATATATACTATATATACAGTGACATTATACAGTACAGTTTATATACTATATATACAGTGACATTATACAGTACAGTCTATATACTATACATACTGTGACAATATACAGTACAGTCTATATACTATACATACAGTGACATTATACAGTACAGTCTATATACTATACATACAGTGACATTATACAGTACAGTCTATATACTATACATAGTGACATTATACAGTACAGTCTATATACTATACATAGTGACATTATACAGTAGTCTATATACTATATATACAGTGGCATTATACAGTACAGTCTATATACTATAGATACAGTGACATTATACAGTACAGTCTATATACTATACATACAGTGACATTATACAGTACAGTCTATATACTATATATACAGTGACATTATACAGTACAGTCTATATACTATACATAGTGACATTATACAGTAGTCTATATACTATATATACAGTGACATTATACAGTACAGTCTATATACTATATATACAGTGACATTATACAGTACAGTCTATATACTATACATACAGTGACATTATACAATACAGTCTATATACTATAGATACAGTGACATTATACAGTACAGTCTATATACTATAGATACAATGACAATATACAGTACAGTCTATATACTATACATACAGTGACATTATACAATACAGTCTATATACTATAGATACAGTGACATTATACAGTACAGTCTATATACTATACATACAGTGACATTATACAGTAGTCTATATACTATATATACAGTACAGTCTATATACTATACATACAGTGACATTATACAGTACAGTCTATATACTATATATACAGTGACATTATACAGTACAGTCTATATACTATACACACAGTGACATTATACAGTACAGTCTATATACTATACATACAGTGACATTATACAGTACAGTCTATATACTATATATACAGTGACATTATACAGTACAGTCTATATACTATATATACAGTGACATTATACAGTACAGTCTATATACTATACATACAGTGACATTATACAATACAGTCTATATACTATACATACAGTGACATTATACAGTACAGTCTATATACTATACATACAGTGACATTATACAGTACAGTCTATATACTATACATACAGTGACATTATACAGTACAGTCTATATACTATACATACAGTGACATTATACAGTACAGTCTATATACTATACATACAGTGACATTATACAGTACAGTCAATATACTATACATACAGTGACATTATACAGTACAGTATATATACTATATATACAGTGACATTATACAGTACAGTTTATATACTATATATACAGTGACATTATACAGTACAGTCTATATACTATACATACTGTGACAATATACAGTACAGTCTATATACTATACATACAGTGACATTATACAGTACAGTCTATATACTATACATACAGTGACATTATACAGTACAGTCTATATACTATACATAGTGACATTATACAGTACAGTCTATATACTATACATAGTGACATTATACAGTAGTCTATATACTATATATACAGTGGCATTATACAGTACAGTCTATATACTATAGATACAGTGACATTATACAGTACAGTCTATATACTATACATACAGTGACATTATACAGTACAGTCTATATACTATATATACAGTGACATTATACAGTACAGTCTATATACTATACATAGTGACATTATACAGTAGTCTATATACTATATATACAGTGACATTATACAGTACAGTCTATATACTATATATACAGTGACATTATACAGTACAGTCTATATACTATACATACAGTGACATTATACAATACAGTCTATATACTATAGATACAGTGACATTATACAGTACAGTCTATATACTATAGATACAATGACAATATACAGTACAGTCTATATACTATACATACAGTGACATTATACAATACAGTCTATATACTATAGATACAGTGACATTATACAGTACAGTCTATATACTATACATACAGTGACATTATACAGTAGTCTATATACTATATATACAGTGACATTATACAGTACAGTCTATATACTATACATACAGTGACATTATACAGTACAGTCTATATACTATATATACAGTGACATTATACAGTACAGTCTATATACTATACACACAGTGACATTATACAGTACAGTCTATATACTATACATACAGTGACATTATACAGTACAGTCTATATACTATATATACAGTGACATTATACAGTACAGTCTATATACTATACATACAGTGACATTATACAATACAGTCTATATACTATAGATACAGTGACAATATACAGTACAGTCTATATACTATATATACAGTGACATTATACAGTACAGTCTATATACTATACATACAGTGACATTATACAGTACAGTCTATATTCTATACATACAGTGGCATTATACAGTACAGTCTATATACTATAGATACAGTGACATTATACAGTACAGTCTATATACTATACATACAGTGACATTATACAGTACAGTCTATATACTATATATACAGTGACATTATACAGTACAGTCTATATACTATACATACAGTGACATTATACAGTACAGTCTATATACTATACATAGTGACATTATACAGTACAGTCTATATACTATATATACAGTGACATTATACAGTACAGTCTATATACTATACATACAGTGACATTATACAGTACAGTCTATATTCTATACATACAGTGGCATTATACAGTACAGTCTATATACTATAGATACAGTGACATTATACAGTACAGTCTATATACTATACATACAGTGACATTATACAGTACAGTCTATATACTATAGATACAGTGACATTATACAGTACAGTCTATATACTATACATACAGTGACATTATCCAGTACAGTCTATATACTATATATACAGTGACATTATACAGTACAATCTATATTCTATACATACAATGACATTATACAGTACAGTCTATATACTATACATACAGTGACATTATCCAGTACAGTCTATATACTATATTTTCTCTTGTTAGGTGCCGGTTATCCATCTCCGTCACGCTCTTATAATATCTGTCTGTATGCCTGGCTGTCTGCATTACGACATTCTGACGAACATTGATGACGTATTATGTTCGCTATTTTCCGTTCATTGCCAGGGAATGTCTTCACGAACCAAAGTATCGTCTTCCTGTTTTCCTTTGGTTGCAACGTTTTTCGAAATATTTACTTCTGCATTCGTAGATTGATGTGTTTAGTTGCAGAAGATCCCGTTAAGGGTGAAAGCAATGATTCTTTACTTAAACTTTAATCTGTTATTTTAATCTATATATGAATAAATATAAAACTGAGGAAGGATGTATGTATGTATGTATGTGTGTATGTGTGTGTGAAACTCGAGAAGTACCCAACCGATTTTTTTCAAACTTTACATGTGTATAACTTATGTTTCAGGGAGTGTTATGCACATAAAAAAAATTGAACTTTTTGATCTCCTAGGGCCCGCATTAGGTGAAAAACTGCGTTTTTTTCAGCTTTTAGGGTTTTTTTAAGGTGTTACGTCAGATCAATTTCTTTGAAATTGTAACTATGTATTAGTCAGTCTCTTCTTCATACCGTGAGCAAAGAAAATCCAACTTTTTATGGACTAGGGCCCGCATTAGGTGAAAAACGTCATTTTTTCAGCTCTTTAGGGCTTTTTTGAGGCGTTATGTCTAGCCGATTTTCACGAAATTTCAAGGCATATTATGCACATAAAAAAATGCATTTTCTTGATCCCCTAGGACCCGCATTAGGTGAAAACCTGCATTTTTCCTCCTTCATCGAGGAAAATCTTAGATTATCCAGCCATCAGAGTATTCGGTTTATTTTCTTTATATATTTTACAGGCATGCAGTTTTCCATGATTAGGTCTGTTGGCAGCCCACGTTCCAAAATACCTTATCCCGTGGAATGCCGGGTACCACTGCTAGTATATTATACACACAGA
Source organism: Eledone cirrhosa (assembly GCA_964016885.1). Classification (NCBI taxonomy): domain Eukaryota; kingdom Metazoa; phylum Mollusca; class Cephalopoda; order Octopoda; family Eledonidae; genus Eledone; species Eledone cirrhosa. Next base: position 35,722,406 of record OZ024741.1, read on the forward strand.
GACTGTATACTGTATATTCTATTTTATATACGCAACAATTCTATGCAGCACAGTCTATATACTATACATACAACGGTACTATACAGCACAATCTATATAGGCACAGAGGTAGTATTATACAGTATAGTCTATATACTATACACACAGAGGTAATATTCAATACAATCTATATAGTATACACAAGGAGACTGTATATAGTAAAGTCTATATAATATATACATAGGTACTATATAGTATAGTCTATATAATACATACAAAGGTACTATATAGTACAGTCTATATGCTACACGTATTGCGCCTCGACTCCTTGCATCTGCAGCAAGTTCAGCACTGCGTTGATTTTAACAGGTCGAATGGTGGTTGGCGGTGATGAAATAGAGGAGGTGGAGGAAAACGTCTACCTGGGACAAGACGTGAACATGCGCCGAGACATTGAGGGGGAGATCTCGCGGAGAGTAAGGGCCGGATGGAAGGCGTTCAACGGCATAAGGGATGTGCTCAAGGGAAGGTTGGACAAAACCACCCGCGCCAACTCTCCAATAGCACAGTTTTACCTGCAATGTTATATGGAAGTGAAACTTGGGCTACAACGAAGAGAGAAGAGCAGAGGCTGGTAACGGCTCAAAGAGCCATGGAGAGATCAATGCTAGGAATCTCGTTGAGAGAGCACATCAGGAGCGAAGTCATCAGACAGAAGTCCGGTGTGAGGGATGTCATCACGGAATATATGCGCAGCAAGTTCAGATGGGCTGGACAGGTCGTCCGGTTCACCGATAATCGGTGGACCCGCGCAGTTGCCGAGTGGTACCCGCGCAAGCTGAAACGACCACTCGGAAGGCCTCCACGAGGGTGGAGTTACGATTTTAAGAATACGATTGGGATTACATGGATGAGGAAAGCACAATCCAGAGAGGAATGGATGGCGTGCTGTGACCAGCAGCGCCGAATGGACGCCCGACAGACTGGTCGGTCAAGGTTATCAAGGTGATATGCTACACATTAAAATAATATGCAATATCATGTATGTATCTATATGTAGTTGATGGATGAGTGAAAAGGGTACTCAATACCGAAGTAGAGTTTAAATATTCATTTTAAGGCTAAATAATGGTTTCTAATATAGGCACAAGGCCAGCAATTTTGGGGAAAGGGAAAGTCGATTAAATCGACCCCAGTGCGTGAATGGTACTTTATTTTATCGACCCCATAAGGATGATAGGCAAAGCTTACCATGGCTGGATTTGAACTCAGAACGTAAAGGGCAGTAACTCTATGTAGCAAAGCATATTGTCTGACGCCCAACCAATACTGCCAATCCACCACCCTATTTTAATGCTAAATAATGAGTCTTGTTACTCTGCAGTTTCACCTGCTTGCTCATAGGGTTATCAGACAAAAACTACACATTTAGTAGTAGAGACAGCACAAATAGGGGAAGACACCGGGAGAGGGGGAGAAGAAATCCTGTAAATGTCAGAAGACCCTCTCCTACCTGGACTCTGTATCTCGTCAACCACTGCCACTCCTTAAGACTCACTAACTAAGGGTAACCCAGCATCAATATAATTTGTTTCATATATTTCACTAATCACTAATGATCATGGTTTTGCACCTAGAAAGTTTCCTTCTGAGACACCAGCCTGGACAAGGTTGTTTGTGGAAAACCAGCAGTTGTCCATGCATACCAGTCTCCCATCTTCAGACCACCGATGTTGTCCAAGGTAAGGGCAATAGGTGATACAGCTTGGCACCAGTGACATTGCAACTCATTTCTACAGCTGAGTGGACTGGAGCAACATGAAATAAAGTGTCTTGTTCAAGAACACAACATATCACCCGATCTGAGAATCAAACTCACAACCTCTCAATTGTAAGCCCAACACTTTAACCACTATTATATTCCATAATTCCATATTTCATTATCTCCACCATCTTTATATCTTCCTAATACTTATATTTTATTTTATGTTTATTTTATTTTATTTTAATTAAAAAAGATTTTTTTTCAATTTTTTCATTTTTCATCGCTTATATTTTACATAATAACATTGCCACCACATACTCACCCACCCCTCATTGTTTCCACCATTACCATTATCATATATTTCACCACTCTTACAAGCTACATCTCTATACTTTATAATTCCATATTCTTTATAATTGTAGTGACCTACATTCCGCGGGCTCACATACATTCTCTGTGCGTGATTTGGCTCAGTTCAGCCAATCAGCGCCAGTAGAAGAGGAGTATCCCTACGCGCCCTGAGGAAGAAATTCCCCGCGAAGATTTGAAGAATCTCTCTCTTGTACCAGAAACTTCGAGCCAGCAACACGCATAATGTAACGGTGAGATTTTGCACCCTAGCCTCGCCGGCTTTTCGGCGCAATGGCATATTCCCTTTTGTAACCTCTTCTTATCTGTAACTTCAACCATATAAGTTAACAAACATTGTTTGTACTACATCAAAAATAAACAAACATTTCATCTCTAATTACTGCTGTTGAAATCATTATTATGTTACTCGTGTCTCAATAACATCTATAATCCATGCTGCTGGAATTGGCGACCTGATAAAAGGAATATTGTAAATAGATGGTAAATAGATCGAGGGACCTTCCCTCACGTCTATGTCAACAAGATAATCCAACGAGGATACTATCACTTACCACACTGGCAACTAATGACCTTCAATCATCTACCCTGTTAAAGTGGCGACCAGTGATTCTACCAATACTGCTAAATAATCATATATTTCCATATACATCATTGTATTTAATTCTTTATATATTTTCTATTCTCCATATTTCATTTTAAATTACATCACTTTATATTCTTTACTTATTCTCTCGACACCAACACCACCGCCATCACTAACCAACTCACACCAGCCTCCACTCGCCCATTATAGTTTTTCTCTATCTACTTATAATATTTCTATGTATGTATGTGTGTGTATACATACATATATAAAGGCTTCAACCTCGCCATACAGGTTGAGGCCAACCTCTCGGTCGTTAATTACCTCAACGTTACCCTCAATTTGTCGAATGGCTTGCACTACCCGTATAGAAAACCGAATGATACGCTTAATTACATAAGTAAGCATTCCAACCATCCCGCCAGCATAACCAAGAACCTGGTAAGAAACGTTTCTTTGATGCTTTCCCGTCTATCTACAAACGAGCATATTTTCACCGACCATTCCACATATTAAATGAAGCTCTTGCTCGGAGTGGATTTGTCGATAAGGTAGCATGTACAGAGTATGAGAATAGACCTAGGCAAAATAGATCCCGACGCATTATATGGTATAACCCACCATATAATATGGAGGTGGCCACACCATTAGCTAAGATCTTTCTCTCCCTTATTATAAAGCATTTCCCCCCAGCACCTAAATATAGTAACATTTTTAATAGAAATACCATTAAAATTTCTTACTCTACGACTCCTAACCTTGCACATAACATCACAGCTTCAAATTTAGCTAAATTACCTAGCCGTAGGAACACGTGCAACCCTGTAGCTAGTACTAACTGTAATTGTGGGAATCGGGTTGACTGCCCCCTATCCGGGAAATGCCTCTCTAGTAACATTGTCTACAAATGTAAGGTTGAAACACCCACGTCCGTAGGGCCTACATAGGGTTAACTGCCAATAGATTCAAGCAGCATCTTTACATGCATACCCATTCTTTTCTTAACCCTTTAAGAAGGAATATGACGTCACTTTCAGCTTATATCTGGAGTCTAAAAGACAACCACACCCAATATAAGTTACACTGGGAGATCCTAGCTAAGGCTAGATCGTATAATGGAAATAAAAGACCATATGACCTCTGCGCCGCTGAAGCCCTGGAAATACTCTACGCCAAAGACCACATCTTAAACAAAAAATCTGAGGCAATTTTGGCTTAAATAAATTGCACAAAACTTTCCTGTATTACAGCCCCACATTATACCCTAATGGATAGTACGAACTATACGCGGATATTTTACGTCTTGATGTGGTAGCTAAGTATATGTTATGTTTATACCATTACTTATTTGTATAGGTAAGTATATATTACCTGAATGTTTTGTGAAGGTACATATACTTTCTCATACGCATATTTACTTGTATATGTTATAGGCGTATATATTATATTATATATACTGGTACATGTGCATATGGTTATGTGTAAACGTGAGTTTTGCGTCTGTGTGAGTATGCGGGTTCGTACATATGTAGGGTGTGTGTATATGTGTACTTTGTGTTTTGGTTGTCGTACGTTTAGTGAACATATGTGTATTTACATGTAGGTATGTGTGTGCGCATGTTATATACATATTTGTGTGTATATTTATATACGTTTATATAATTATATGTATACACGCACACACATATATATATATTTTTTTTTTATATATATTTTTATGTGTATTTGGTGTTTACGTTCGTATGTGTGCGGGTACAGGCGTTGCGTGGGTTCTGTATTATGCGCGCGGGTTTTTTTGGGGTTTTTTTTTTTGTGTACGTGCTTGTATTTGCATACCCATAGCGGGTGTTTTCGCGTATGCATGTGTATGCACGTATATGTACACGTGCATCTATATATTTAATTTTTGTTGATTTCAATTACCTCTGTAATTTATTTACATTATTCTTAACTCTGAAGCCGAGAATCATTCGGTGTCCTAAATAGAATTTTAGTCTACATTATCAGTCTGGTTTCTTGGGTATGTCAATATTTATGAAACAAATTTTGTATTTTATCTGATGAGAGCATACCAAAATTTTGGTACCTTTCAAATATATATGATAAAATAAATATGGTTTTATAAATATGGCGACTGTTAGCAGTTGCTGCTTCTTGCATATATATATATCATCATCATCATCGTTTAACGTCCATCCTCCATGCTAGCATGGGTTAGACAGTTTTGTTCTATTTGATGCGGGAATGGTCGGGAGACCATGCCTCGCTCACACGGAAGCATCTTTGACAGGTTTTTTACAGCTGGATACCCTTCCTAACACCAACCACATTTACAGTGTGGACTTATATATATATACATACACATATATACATACAATCTAGCATGAAAAATGGACGTTAAACAATGATGAAGGGAAAATGTCCATCTCTTGTTTGTGTCCCTTTAATTTCTAACACTCGTCAGTAACCACACAGCCTCATCCCTCTCAATCCATATATATATATATATAAAGCAAAGAAAATTTCAGTGATACGAAAGATTTCCTAGTGGAAGTTCAGGTATACTCCGGATTGGTATCCAGTTTCGGGGTGAAAATCCAATTTGAAAGTCCAATGAATTTGAGAGGTCTGCGTAAGCGTTAATATATATATGTAAAAGGTAAACAAAAATAACAACACAAAGGAATATATCCTTCCATATACTGACCTGATTGTGTTGTTATTTTTGTTTACCTTTTACATACTTCATCATCATTTTACGTCCCCTTTTTCCTGCTTGCAATGGTGGGACGGGTCCTATTCAGCACAGCATCTCCCCACTTGTCACGGTCCTTCGTCATTTCCTCCGTGAGCTTCAGTGATCTGAGGTTTGCTCTCACCACCTCTGCCCATGTTTTTCGTGGTCTTCCTCTACTGCATCTTCCTTCTACTGGGATTTCTTGGTATGGCAGATGGACATTAAATGAAAATGATGATGATTATATATATATATATATATCATCATCATCAGACTAATCATTAAACTAATATGCCCCTCTACATCTGATATAGGTAAGATTAGTAAAGTGATCCTCGACAGAGTACTACTGGAGCTTAATAGAAAGGCTAAGGTCTGCCTCTGGGGCAACACTGACCAGGTCATAAATTGGTTCACCGAGTTGCCGGATAAAGCAACCCTGAAGTTCATCCAGTTTGACATAGATAGTTACTACACCTCTATCTCCCCCATACTCTTAAATAAGGCACTCATCTTAGCCTCACTAAAAAAGAAATATACATAGTTCTAGTGGCGCGTAGAACTATTATCCAGTTCGAAGGCTCCCACTGGACCAGAACCAACCGTCCTGATAACTTCGATGTCATGATGGGGTCCTGTGACTCAGCGCAAGCAACTGACCTGGTTGGGATATACCTCCTACATAAGCTTAGGGACGAGATACCGGCCCTACAAGGAGGTGTATATAGGGACGATGCCCTGTTTACCGTTAGGAACCATATCCCCCGTAGGATAGAGATCTTTAACAAACATATACACAGGTTCTTCAAGTCATACGGCCTATCCGTAACTATGGACCTCAACAACAAGGTTGTCAACTTCCTGGACGTGACTCTGGAGTTGAGTACGGGCTTATACAAGCCATACCATAAGCCTGGAGAGTGCCTCTCTTATATTAATTATGCCTCCAACCACCCTAAGCAGACTCTCAACTCCATAGTCACATAGAATCTCGAGGCTATCCGCTAATGAGGATATCTTCAACCAAGCGGCAGATTACTACAATAGGGCCCTGATAAGCGCCAGCTTTAACCGAGGAATTTCCTACATCCCTAACGCTAGCTCTAGAAACGACCCCCCTCATAAAACGAACGTTATAGTAAGCCATACCTATAACCGATCACGCGGCAACCTTGTTGAAGTTCGATATAATAGAATAGATAATCGCACTAAAGATCACGACCCCGGCGACAGTGACCACTGTAGATTACTCGAACTATTCCCCTATTACAAAACCAACAAAGGCGACGGCCTACTACCAATGCCTTCCAACCAACATCTTCCTGTACATAAACATGGAAGAGGGAAGAAGAGTGCACCCGAGCATAAAGTGAAAGGGGCACCTAACGGGCTATGGTGCATTAACACACATAAGAGCGGTCACCTAGATGGAACCACCCGTAGCAAACGTACAAGGACACGTAATCGCCACCGTAACGTCCTATGGTTCCACCTCCCCTACTCTCGGAGTGTGGCCTCCAACATACCCCGGATATTCTTCGAAGCCTTAGAGAAGAACTTCCCACCCAACCATAAGTATAGAAAAATTCTTAATAGGAACAATATAAAAATATCCTTCTCTACTATTCCTAACCTAGCAGACATCATAGGAACAACGAACCACAGTAAGATCACCAAGACACAGCACCTCGACACAGACGCACCTACACCTGACAATAACTATATCGGCCTTGACAACTCCCTAGCAGCATCCAATAGTGCTGGCAACGGCCTCTGCAGACGCAACCAGCATAACCGCTAAATGACTGGGGAATATGCAGGACATGACGTGTGGAATAACAATCGCACCACCCCGCGTGCTGTGGGTTGTAATGGTGCTAACGACAGCTGCGGGAGCGTAGGTAACAACGTAGGCAGCAACAATTATAGCCTTACCTTGGGAAATAGATGGAACCGCGACAGAAATTGTAATTGCCGCGATAGAGGACGCTGCCCTCTTAGAGGATACTGCTTGACTGATAGGGTTATATATAGATGCACTGTAACTAGCCACAATAGCGTTAAACATTATATAGGGGCTACCTCCGGCCCGTTCAAAATTAGGTTTCGAACACATCTCCACTCTTTCACAAATAAAAAACTAAGACACTCCACTTCGCTCGCAGACTACATCACATCACTAAAGGACTTAAACATCAGCTTCTCCATGCACTGGGATATTGTCGGCAGGGCTGCACCGTACAACTTCAAGAGGAAATGCGATCTTTGCCTCATGGAGCTCTACCACATCATAACTGCACCCCACGAGCTCATCAACAGCAGAGCTGAAACAGCGATAAGTTGTACACATTGCTTAAAAATATCCTTCTTCAGATGGGTTAAGGATGAGGAGTGAAACCGTACACCGGATCTCCCTGCAACAAATCTTAACACCCCGGCGGGCAGGCACTGCAAAATAACACCCAGGAAACTAACCTTGCATACCAGATCCAGCCTCAAACGACTCAGACAAACAGATGCGGTAAACAAACGTCTCAAAATAAGCGTTGGTTACATGACCCCGTGCGTATCGACAATGGTAATCTCATCTTGTAGCGGATAAAAATTTGTCCGGGAAAGACTGCCCTAACACTGGCCATAGTTACCTCCCTTGACCTGCTGCAAAATCAAAACAAGCTATTTTTGCAAGCAATGAACCTTGACGTGAATTTAACCCCAAAAACTCTTTCCGAGTAATGTAAGGAACACTTTTGGTTATTTATGCCCTTGAGAAGCCCAACTGGGCGAAACGTACGTAGGTGCTGTTTTAAATAAACATGTTTTAACGGTCTATTCTCCGATTTCTTACTTTCCCACGTGCTTACGCTCTGCTAACTCTCTAGCCCACTAAATATTAACACTTCGAATATTTAATACTGCCGGCACTAGTATCAAGCACCTTTGGCATATGCTACTTGGCAAATAACTATATGTATCACCTATCCTCCCCTTTTTTTTTTCTCTCTCTCGATACGTAAATACTGTATATATAACGAAGGAAATGTGGTAAGGAACCAGATGGACCATAATGCACCAAAGTACTCAATACTTAGGGTAGTAGAGTGGGTAATAGGAACGAGTAGGACCCCGACGGCTGAGCTCAAGCCGTTTCGACGGCTAATTCTGGACATATATATATATATATATATATATATCGGGAATTTTACCCACCCTAGATATATATATAATGTATGCATGTATATTTATGTGTTTATGTATATATAAGTTGCTTATACCACGGTTGTGATTTTACATCTTTCTCTCTCTCTATTACTTACCATCTGGGCCACCATAAAACAATGTTGAAAATTATGGAACGGTACATCGAAGTAATGCAGGTAGACTTCACACAGCCAGTTTTGTAGGACAGTCAACTGAAAATAAAAGGAGTGATTAGCCATCATCATCACCACCACTACTTCCAATGTCATTATCACAACCACTACCACACACAACCTTCACCACCACTACTACTTACCCCCCACCCCCCACTGGCAACCATCACTACCATCACAACTACCACCACTACTTCCAATGTCATTATCACTACCATCACCACCTCTACTTACATCCCACCCCCCACCAACCATCACCATCATCACCACTACCACCACAACTTCCAATGTCACCATCACAACAACCATAAAAGGAGAGATGTGGTGGAGAGGGTTATGTCACTAGATGGGTGTGTTATAAGGGCCCGGGGGGGGGGACAGGTGGTATGTCACTATTTGGGTGTGACTTGTGGGTTGGGGAAGGAATGGGGGGGGGGTATGTCACTTGTGGAAGGGGGGGTACTTTGCTATGTGGATGTGACATGTTAGTTGGGGAAGGAATGGGAGGGGTAGGTATGTCACCTATGGTGGAGGGGGGAGTATGGGGTGTGCGTGTGTGTGTGTGGGGGGGGGGGGGGGGTACTTCGCTAGCTGGTGATTTCAATTCATAGGAAAGAAAGGCTGCTGCTTTCCACTGCAACCATTGGCTAGCATGGCCATCAATGGCTATCATTTAAATATAAATAAATAAACAAATAATAATGATTTCTACTATAGGCACAAGGCCAGCAATTTGGGGGAAGGGGAAAGTTGATTAAATCGAGTGCATTACTGGTGCTTTATTTTATCAACACCGTAAGGATGAAAGGCAAAGCTAATCCCAGTGGGATTTGAACTCTGAACATAAAGGGCCGTAATTCTATGCTGTGAAGCAAGTTGTCCGACACTCTATCAAAATTGCAAATCCACCGCCCTAAATAAATAAATAATAATAATAATAATAGTTTCAGATTCAGGCACAAGGCCAGCAAATTTAGAGGAGGAAAAAGTTGATTAAATCAACCCCAATGTGTTGCTGGTACTTTATTTTATCAACCTTTTAAGGATGAAAGGCAAAGCTAACCTCGGAGGGATTTGAACTTTTTCTATCTTTTTCTCACATGAGAGGAAAGCTCAACTTCAAGATTACATAACTCTTTGTCAGCTTTCAGGTACTTTATCAACCTTGACAAAACACTTCTTCCTACTACTTTCTTATTTTTGTTTGTTTTTAATAGATTTTATTTAAATAACATCAGTAATGTAATTAAATCAAGTTATTAATGTCTGGCGGTGTGTGGCCTAGTGTTTAGTGTGTTGGGCTCGTGATCATAAGGTTGCTGGTTCAATTTCCAGACTGAGTGATGCATTGTCTCCTGAAGCAAGGTACTTCATTTCATGTTGCTCCAGTTCACCGAACTGGAAAACAATACCACCACCAGCAGCAGCAGAAAAGCTGGGGGTTAGCACTGTAATAGATTGGTACTCACACAAAGTGGGGAGGTTTGTACTCACAGTCACTTAACACCCATAAAACAGGATAAGCTCTGGGCTTTCCTCAACACCTCGAAACATTGGAAAATGAACATAAAACAATAACTCACAATTCACTATTGTAGTCTAGGTATATATTATTGTGGTAGCGAAGGTGGCCTGTGTATTTACAATACATAAACATATATATATATATATATACACACATATAAAGAGAAAAAGTTAGAATTGAAAACTAAAATCAATGAAAGCTGTATTTACCGAGATGCCAAATTTAGAAAGAAGATTCAACTCAAGGAACATGGATTGTAACATCAGTAACATTTCAGCTTCATCCCACTGCCAGTTATCGAAGGAAGGGTCTTTGAGATAACTAGTGATGTTTGAGCTAAACTGGGATTGTCTGAAAAAAAGAGAACTTTGCTTGTCACAATCTATTTCAAGCTTAATCAAAGGAAAATAAATGTCTTAAAACATACGAGAAAAATATAAAACTAAACAAAATTGTAGTCTAAATTTCAAGATAAACCATGTTTCCCTAGGTCTTTCCATGGCTGATACTCTCCACCAGTCACAACTCCTGGCTAAAGTATCACCCATTTTTCCAATGACAGGAGACAAGATTTGAACTCAGAATGCACGGAGCTAAATCCTTTGCTATATCAGAGGCTAGTCTGCTGGCACCATGACAAATTTAATCATACACATCACGGAATGTCCTTTCTGGTACTGATCTTTGCAGTTATCTCTTATGACATACAAGGATCAACTATATCTATTCTAATATGTAGCTTAGTTGTCAGCGACCTCACGGTCAGAACTAGACGAACCTGGAAACAGAGGCCAACCTGGAGAAGAAAGATCTGGAAGCTGAAAGACCCCTCAGCCAGTAACAGATTTAAAGATATTTTACTCAACGCCTACAACAGTAGAGAAGAACAGATATAGACATTTAATGTAGAAGAACACTGGGAGTTCCTAAAAATTAACTTACTAGAGGCAACAGATGAGGTCTGTGGCTGGAGTAAGACCACAAGCAGGAGGAGAGAGACTTGGTGGTGGAACAATAAGGTAGATGAGGCAGTTAAGGCCAAGAAACAGGCATGGAAAGAATGGAAGAACAGGGGAGCAGGGTACATTACATAGAGACCAAGAGGGAAGCTAGGCGACAAGTATACTTAGCTAGGAGGGAAGCAGAGGATAGAAAATTCAAGCATGTTTTGCAACATGAGGACCAGAAACAGGAGGTGTTCAGGATTGTGAGGCAGTGTGTCAGAGAGAATTGTGATGTCATTGGAGAGAAGTGTATCCGGAATGATAAAGGTGAGCTTGCCCTCACAAGTGCTGAGAAGAAAAGATGCATGGAAGAGTCATTATGATAGATTACTAAATAAGGAGAATGCATGGGAAGAAGAGATCCTACCCCAAATAGACCCAATAGAGGGGCCAGCAGTATAAGTCAGCAGCAGCGTAGTAAGTAAGGCAATCAAAGATATGAAGATGGGGAAAAGGCAACCGGTCCATCGGGTATAGCTGCCGAGATGCTGAAGGCATCTGGGTCTGTAGGTCACACTATAACCACACGTATTGTTAACCGGGTAATACTAGGTGTCATACCAAAAGATTGGTGCAGTAGCATCATTGTCAACTGCTACAAAAGTAAAGGTGATGCACTCGATAGAGGAAACTATAGAGGTATAAAGCTGATGGACCAGGTCATGAAAGTAACAGAAAGAGTTATAGCACAGTTGATTAGGGACCGGGTGAAACTAGATGAGATGCAATTTGGGTTTGTACCAGAAAGAGGCACCACTGATGCCCTCTTCCTTGTGAGGCAATTACAGCAAAAGTACCTAGCTAAAAGTAAGCCACTCTACCTGGCATTCGTTGATCTCAAGAAAGCCTTTGACAGAGTTCCACGTGCTGTAATCTGGTGGGCTCTTAGAAAACTAGGAGTAGATGAATGGCTTGTGAAAGCTGTACAAGCCATGTATAGGGGAGCAGTCAGCAAAGTTAGTATTAGCAATGAGTAATAGCGAGGAATTTAGCGTACAGGTTGGTGTCCACCAGGGCTCTGTTCTTAGCCCTCTCCTGTTCATCATAGTCCTGCAGGCAATAACGGAGGAGTTTAAGACCGAATGCCCATGAGAACTCCTGTATGCTGATGACCTCGCACTTATAGCTGAATCTATGGTAGAACTAGAGAAGAAATTCCAAACTTGGAAGCAGGGACTAGAAAGAAAGGGTCTCAAAGTCAACATGACAAAGACTAAGGTCCTTGTAAGTAGACGAGAAAACAGAACCCCTCAGGGAAATGGCCTTTCTCAGTATATAGGAAAGGTGTAGGTAGGAACTCCATTCTCTGCCCCAAATGCAAACAATGGGTACACAAGAGATGTAGCGGGATCTCAGGAAGCTTAATTAAGAATGTAGGCTTCACATGCAGCAGCTGTACTGGTACAGCAAGCAGCAAAGAGCCACAGGAAACAAGTACCACCAATCTCTGGGAGGGCTCTGTAGAGACAGTACACAGCTTCTGCTACCTAGGTGACCGAATTAGCAGCGGAGGTGGGTGTTCAGAAAGTACAATAACTAGGGTAAGAACGGGATGGAAGAAGTTCAGGGAACTACTGCCACTGCTAGCTGCAAAAGGCTTCTCCTCAAAATGAAAGGCAGACTGTATGATGTGTGTATCCGAACAGCAATGTTACATGGTAGTGAGACCTGGGCGCTGAAGGTGGAAGACTTACGTAGATTAGAGAGAAACGAAGCCTGCATGCTCCGATGGATGTGTAATAGTAATATACGCGACCGACAAAGCATAAATGAATTGAGAAAGAGACTGAGAATAAGAGGAATCATATGCTGTGTGCAGGAGAGGCTGTTGCATTGGTATGGACATGTGATGCGTATGAAGGATGACAGCTGCATAAAAAGGTGCAGAGCACTAGAAGTCGATGGAAACCGCCGAGTGGGGAGACCCAAGATGACCTAGTAGTAGGTGATAAAAGCCGACCTTACCCAATTACACCTCTCCAAGGCGATGACACATGACCGTGACCTCTGGCGTCACGCAGTAATACAGAGTACCCGACCTCCCATGGGTACAAGCTGAAGCATATAGACAATATGCCCCCACACCCTCCCACTGCAAGGTGGTTGTGGAGGCGCCACGGCAAAAAAGCACCCAGCCCACACTGTAAAGTGGACGTGTAGGCGCCACGAAAAAGCACCCAGCACTCACTGTATATGAGGTTGGTGTTAGGAAGGGCATCCAGCTGTAGAAATAAAGCCAAAGTTCCTGTATGAGCAAGGCATGGTCAGCCGACCAGACACTGCCCACAACAGGACACCCCGTCTAACCCATGCTAGCGTGGAAGAACGGACGTAAAACGGTGATGATGATGATGTAAAAATTAAACAGAAATAATAAAGCAAAAAAACAGTACAATGAAGAACTATATTAGTTTAATGCTTGAAATGATAGGAAAAGAGTTTTCAAGTTTCAGACTCAAGTCCTTCATCAAAAGATAAAATGAGAAAGAAAAGATGAAATAGAAAGATAGAGAGTGAGAAGAAGAAGGAACAACAAAAAAAAAAAAAAAAATTAAAACTTGCAAAATAAATATGAAAACGAAATCTAAAATAAACATTGGTCAAAATATATGAAAAAGTCACTGCAAGTAAGAAGTGTCAAGTGCAGCAACCAAAATTACATTTCAAAAATAGTATTTGTCAAGACATGTTCAGTTTCTAATAATAGCAATATCCTGAAATTTCCATGATTGGAAATCTAAATTCATTTTTTTTGTCTTTTGATGTATTTTAAAATCAGTTTTTACTTCCTTTTCTCAATTTCAACATTTTTTTTTTCAATCTATTAATTATAAACAAAATCTTTGAGTACATGGAGGTTATGAAAAGATTCAATAGATCCTCCTAGATGCTTTACAGCTTCCCTTGCTTCCCATTTTTTGTTTATCTTTTTTTTATGCTTATTTTGCTTCTAGTTGACTTTCCCAAATTGAATTTGAATTTTTTATTTTAATATAATTTTATCTATTTTATTTTTATAGTCACTTATCTCTGTATATCTTTTTTTTTTTGCTTCTTGGCTGTAAGAAGTACTAGATACTTTCCCATGTCTGTCACAGCTTACTAGCTCTATACAGACATTTTAATTAATTAATTAAATAAATAAATAAATAAATAGGAATTTTTTGATAGTTTAAATTGAGATGAATTGAAACATGAAACAAAAAAAACACAAAATCATCATCATCATTTTACATCCACTTTTCCCTGCTGGCAAGGGTGGGACAGGAACTGATTCTGGTTTGATTTCTACAGCTGGATGCCCTTCCTAACACCAACCTCATTTACAGTGAGTGCTGGGTGCTTTTTTTCCGTGGTGCCTACATGTCCACTTTACAATATGGACTGGGTGCTTTTTTTTGCCGTGGCACCTCCACGACCACTTTGCAGTAGAATGATAGCGACCCCAGTCCTATCATCTCATTTCTACAGCTGAGTAAACTGGGGCAATGTGAAATAAAGTGTCTTGCTCAAGGAAACAACATATCACCCGGTCTGAGAATTGAACTCACAACCTTTCGATTGCAAGCCATGCGCCTAAAATCTAAATTCAAACATTTTCTAAAAATCAAACTATTCATTATTATATTTCTAATAAGGGCGGTGGATGGCAGTATCGGGAGAGGGTCGGACGCCATGCTTTGCAGCAAAGAGTTACGGCCTTTTTTGGTCTGAGTTCAAATCTCTCCGAGGTTAACTTTGTCTTTCATCCTTACGGGGTCGATAAAAGAAAGTACCAGTAATGTACTGGGTAATTTGCTGGCCTTGTGCCAAAAGTAGAAACAATTATATTTCTAATAAAAGACACTGTCTGTGATTACACCGTGCAACATATTTTTTGTTCCTCGGTTCTAAGTGTCATTTACTGGTTTGTTATATCCCATTATTATAAAAAAAACTATTATTTAATCAGATGTTTGGGTTTGTGGTCAGGAGTTTGATATTTCGAAATTTTCATATTTTTCAAGAAAAAACACATTTTTTTTAAATTTATCAGTTCATATAATTAAATCAGCAGAGTATATATTTATTTTATTACACAAGCTTATCAAAAGCAAACAAGTAAAAACAAATAACACTTATAAAGCAACTTATACACGTCAGAAATGACTGGATTTCCTAGATTTGTCGTTGTAGTCCAGGTCGCATTCCCACACTAGGCCCCAGATATAGTCCTCCATCATTTTTTCATTGTAGTGGCCCTGGTACCTCCGCTCTATCTCTTTCACATCTTGGTTGAATCGTTCGCCTTGTTCTTCTGAGTAGGTGCCCATATTGTCTTTGAATTTTTCCAGGTGAGCGTCCAGCATATGGAGTTTAAGCAACATCCTGCATCCCATGGCTACAAAAGCCTTTATCAGATCCTGCACCAATTGCTGGTAGTTTTCAGCTCTGTAGTTGCCCAGGAAGCCCTTAACAACTGCTTTGAAACAGTTCCATGCTGTTCTCTCAATCCTATTGAGCTTATTGGAGAACTCGATAGACTCAAACACCTTCTTTATCTGGAGGTCCAACAAAAATTCTACCTTTGATTTTGGCCTCAGATAACTTGGGGAAGAACTCAAGAAGGTACTTAAAAGTGGCTGATTCTTGGTTGAGAGCCTTCACAAACTGCTTCATCAACCCCAACTTAATGTGCAGTGGCAGCATGAGCACAATCCTGGGATCAACCAGTGGCTCCCACATGACGTTCCAGGTCCCAACTACAAATTCTGTTCGCTGCTCCCAGTTCTTTCTTTTGTAGTGGTCAGAGGTGGCTCTGCTGTCCCAAAGGCAGAGGAAGCATTGGAATTTGATAAAGCCTCCTT
This sequence comes from Eledone cirrhosa, assembly GCA_964016885.1. NCBI lineage: Eukaryota > Metazoa > Mollusca > Cephalopoda > Octopoda > Eledonidae > Eledone > Eledone cirrhosa. Next base: position 35,738,592 of record OZ024741.1, read on the forward strand.
GGAGTCCAAGCAGGAAAGCCACCATCTTGAAGTCTCCAATGATTTCCTAATTGTACTGGTTGTATTGCAGAGCTTCCAATAGGACTTTCACACTGTAGTAATCTTCCTTCAGGCAGACTGAATGAGCTAGGGGAAGTGTCGGGAACTTGTTTCCATTGTGGAGGAGGACAGCCTTCAAACTTGTGGTGGAGCTGTCTATAAATAGCTGCCACTCCTTGGGCACAAATGACACCCCAATAACGTCAAACAGTCCAGGCACGTCATGGCAGAAACAGAGGCCATCCCTAACAGTGTAAAAGCCTGAGAAAGACTTCTCTGATTTGTCACCTGAGAAAGACTTCTCTGACTTGTCACCTGCACTTTCTCCTTGACCAAGTTCCACTGCTTCATCTTGGAGACGAATAGCTCTGCATTGGACTTGGTCAGACCCATATCCCTGACCAAGTCATTGACTTCTTTTTGGTTTGGGAAGTGAGGAACTTTTTCTGGTACCCCAGTATCAATAAATCTCTTTAATCCACTTTTTAACAATTTTATACTTTATTGCACTTTTATAATTTTCTTTAGGTATTACTCTTTATTTTATAATTTTAATTTAACCTGAAACATATATTAAAAAAATCATTTAACATAAGCAAATTAAACTTACATACAACGTAAAATCCAGCATACAAATAATTCTAGTGAATAGCTTAGAATTTTTACAAACCCAAACTTTTAACTGTTTAATAGCACTTTTTTTATTTATTTATACCTAACCAACACAAATAAAAGTGATTACAAACCAGAAACAAAGAAAAAAATGTTTTTGTTACATGGTGTTATCAAATAATTGTTTCTACTTTTGGCACAAGGCCAGCAATTATCCCAGTGCATTACTGGTACTTTATTTTATCGACCCCGTAAGGATGAAAGGCAAAGTTAACCTAGGCGGGATTTGAACTCAGAATGGCAAGAGCCGTAATGTTTTAAAGTAAGACTTTCGAAGGATGAAATTCCGTTATAATGAAATTAACAAGGTATAAAAAAAATTTGTTGTAATGAAAAATTCTTTATAACGAGATTGACCTAACACATCGAACCTGTAACTGGAGATTGAAAAATGTTTCGTTATACTGAAAAATTTGTTATAATGGTATTCGTTATAACAGAATTTTACCTGTATAACTTTCTCGTTATTTATTTAGAACATAAATACTCTTACATTACATTATTTTGGCAGGTTTTTTAGATAAATATAAACACTTTAACCCTTTCATTACCATATTTCAAATGAAAGACACTACATATGATTCTCCATCTAATGCCAAAAAGACTGTCAGTTTCCTGAGAAACATGGCATGGACACACAAAGGTTGTGTATCTCGAGACCCCAAATGGGGTTCAAAAGGAAGCAAATGTTAACAAAAAAAAGATAAATATAAACCCTTTAAAAAACAAACAGTTTTATACCATAAAATCAAGAGAGGTTTCAGGTGGTTTGATATCAAAAAGGTTAAACTGGATTTTGATCCAAGTTTGAATCTTAATTTTAGGTTTTCCCACATTCCTCTTCAAGTTGGTTTATAAAATTTAGAATTTCAAAATAAAAATTGTCATGTAGGAAGATGAGGGAAGTTCGGCAGAAAAGAAAAAAAAACAAAAATTGCCATTGTTGAATACAATGGTTAGTAGTAGAGAACTAGCCTTTATGGAGTCAATTTACTAGCAGCCAAATCTTAAAATTACACCATACTATCTTTAAACTTTTTGTTACAATATTTCTAATGAAAGATATTGCCTTAATTTTGAAAATAATCAAGAATTTGGAGAGATTTCATAACATTATTAATCTGATGTTTAGAACATAATAAAAATTCTTACATAAAATTATGGTTTTATAAAATAAACAGTTTTGTAGGACAAAAACAGTGATGGTTTTAGGTGGATTAGTATCAAAAGAATTAAAAAGTAGGATATATTAGATAATGTAGTTCTACATACATTATGTCTAGAAAATAAAAATAGAGATGATTATGGCTGCAATGTGTTTGACCATATATCAGGTAGACCAGCAACATTAGTAATCATCATCATTGTTCCACTGCAGTTGCAGATAGACACAATCTTCCTCCACACCTTGTAGCAATCATAATCAGTTCTGGTCCCATGGTTAGGGGATTAGCTCTAATTAGGATTTGAATCTCTAGGCTGAATTTGAACTTAGAATGTAAAGCATCATATCCGACTCCTCTAACAATTGCACCAATCCACCATGATGGACTAATACTATATTTTGTTAAATCTGAAAGATTGAACGGCAAAGTTGATCTAGGCGGAATTTGAACTCAGAGTGCAAACAGCAGGAACAAATTCTGTGAGATATTTTATCCAACACTATTACAACTCTGCCAAGTTGCCACCTTGTAGTAATATACTGCTATAATTAATGGTCTCAAATTAAGGCACAAGGTCAGCAATTCTGAGGAATGGGAAACAGTTGAATGCATCGATTCAAGTATTTAACCAATACTTTATTTTATCAACTCTGGAAGGATGAAAGGTAAAGTTGACCTCAGTGGGATTTGAAATCTGAATCTAAAGAGTTGTAACTAAATGCTGCAAAGCAATTTGTCAGATGCTCTATTGATTCTGCCAATCCATCGCCCTTATATACTGCTATAATTAATAAAGACATTACTAATAATTGTTTCTACTTTTGGCACAAAGCCAGCAATTACCCAGTGCATTACTGGTACTTTATTTTATTGACCCCGTAAGGATGAAAGGCAAAGTCAACCTCGGCGGGATTTGAACTCAGATCGTAAAGGGACGTAACTATGCTGGAAAGCATGGCGTCCGACCCTCTACCGATACTGCCAATCCACCGCCCTCATTACTAATAATGAACTAATAAGATAAAATAAAAGGAAGAAGATATTAAAGTACATTTAATTCCTTAAATTTCCCTCCTTCCTGTTTTTCTAAGTTTCCATACTAAATCTTTTAGCTATCATATACACTCATGTATAAGTTGTACCTTTATACATGAAAAAACTACATGGAAAAAAATAGCATGTGACTTATCTACTGGATCTACAAAACCTCAATTCAGGGTATATATGGTACATTCTAAATATATGTAAAATGGAGGTGTGACTTACCTACCAGTGTGACCGTTATATTTATTTAACCCTTTTGACAACAAACAGCCTGAAACCATCCTTTGTTCTATGATGCAAAACTGTTTTTAAATATTTATATCTTTCTAAAATCCATCCAATATAAGAACGTTTGTTACGTTATGTTCCTACCTCTAGCTTAATAACAAGAAAGTTAGTTGTATTATTAAATACTTGATTATTTTCATTGGGGGGGGGGGGGTGTACAGGCAATCTCTTTCATGAGAAATATGGTAAGAAAAGAGTTGTTTCCAGTTCCATTTTATATCATCTATATTTGTGTAAATCATTTGTATTTGTGTATAGTAATATATTTAAAAGGCGGCTGAAACACAAAAGAACTGCAGGTAGCTATTGTAAATTGGTTGGAAACAGACATGTCTAAAGATATAAATTTTAAGCTGACATTAGTTGGTATTATGATAAAGGGCGGTGAATTGGCAGTATCAGTAGAGGGTAGGATATGCTTTCCAGCATAGTTACGACCCTTTACGATCTGAGTTCAATTCCCGCCGAGGTTTACTTTGCCTTTCATCCTTACGGGGTCGATAAAATAAAGTACCAGTAATGTACTGGGATAATTGCTGGCCTTGTGCCAAAAGTAGAAACAATTATGATAAATGAATGCTAAACAATGTTATAGATTCTACTTTTCAAATGGTGTGCTGTTAGGATGCAGCTGAAAGATGCTCAAGTTACACTGGAGTCATTCAGAGCTGAGAAGAAATTTTTAAAATCTCAGGCCTCAAGTACAAAACCTTCATCGACTGACATCTATCTTAGAATAGATTCGAGTTGTTTTGCAAGATGTTTCTTATAATGACTTCAGTATCACCTTTGACTATTTTCATTTAAATCAAATAATAGATTACTCTAGGGCTATGCAATAGAAGTGTGTTAAAAAGTGGTGTCTACTATATCATGATTTATGAGTTATTCATACTGAGAAACCTCACAAAGTCTTATAAATGCGATGTCAAATTATCTCCTAGGAGCTTTCTATGAAGGACCACATATTGATCATAACTATTGTTAACAATTTAATTGAAGGTCACAGAAAAAGTAATAGCGCAACTAATCAGAGAACGAATTGATCTAGATGAAATGCAGTTCGGGTTTGTGTCAGGTAAAAGTACCACAGACGCTCTTTTCTTTGTACGCCAACTACAGGAGAAGTACCTAGCTAAAAGTAAACCCCTATACTTAGCTTTTGTTGACTTGGAGAAAGCCTTTGACATAGTCCCCCGCTCCATTATCTGGTGGGCGCTTAGAAAACTAGGTGTTGAGGAATGGCTTCTGAGAGCTATACAAGCCATGTATAAAGAAAGAGTTAGCAAGGTTAGAATTAACAACGAATATAGTGAAGAGTTTAGTGTAAAAGTTGGTGTTCATCAGGGCTCCGTTCTTAGCCCCCTACTATTTATTATTGCCCTTCAGGCTATAACAGAGGAGTTCAAGACTGGCTGTCCATGGGAACTCCTATATGCAGATGATCTAACGCTCATAGCTGAATCAATGGCTGAACTAGAGAAGTAATTCCAAACATGGAAGCATGGCCTAGAATCAAAAGGCCTTAAAGTTAACTTGTCTAAGACTAAAGTTCTAGTTTGTAGGAAGGAAAATAGGGTACCGGTCCCATCTGGGAAATGGCCATGCTCAGTGTGTAGGAAAGGAGCAGGCAGAAACTCCATTTTATGTCCCAAATGCAAAGTATGGGTGCATAAAAGATGTAGTGGGATCACAGGTAAGCTAACTAAGAATATAGATTTTATATGTGGCCGGTGCTCTGGTGCAATAAGTAGCAGCAAGTGCCCACAAAATACTAGCTCATTCCATTGCACAGAGGGTTCCATAGAAATAGTGGCCAGCTTCCGTTACCTGGGTGACAAAATCAGCAGTGGGGGAGGGTGCTCTGAAAGTACAGTAGCTAGAGTCAGAACGGGATGGAAACAGTTCAGAGAGCTTATACCACTATTGGCCGCTAAAGGGTTCTCTCTAAAAATGAAAAGCAGGCTGTATGATGCCTGAATACGAACAGCAATGTTACATGGCAGTGAGACCTGGGCATTGTGTGCAGAGGATATACGCCGACTGGAGAAAAACGAAGCTTGCATGCTCCGCTGGATGTGTAATAGTAATATACGTGAACGGCAAAGCATAAACGAACTAAGGGAAAAATTAGGAATAAGAGGGATCAGATGTTGTTTACTCGAGAGAAGACTACGTTGGTACGGTCACGTGATGCGCATGAAAGACGACAGCTGTATAAAAAAGTGCAGGGCGATAAAAATAGACGGTAGCCACGGAGTAGGCAGACCCAGAAAAACCTGGGACGACTTGATAAATTCTGACCTCACACACTTGCACCTCTCCAAGACAATGTCACTGGACCAAGATCTTAGGCACTACACAGTCATACAGAAGACCCGCCTTGCCTAAGTACAAAGCTAAACCTACAGTCAGTAGGCACTTCTAAAAATACACCCCCATCCCACTACCCCCACCCCATCCACACCACCCCCTTAAATGTGAAGTTATGTTGGTACCACAACATCCAGTCCGAAACAAATGAGGTCGTGTAGGTGTCACGACAAAAAAAACACACAGTCCATGCTGTAATGTGGCCGTGTAGGTAACACGGTAAAAACCTCCCAGTCCACACTGTAAACGTGGTTGGTGTTAGGAAGGGCATCCAGCCGTAGAAAACCCGCCAGACAGTCCTATGCGAGCAGGACAACAAATCTTGCCTCAAGTGGGAAAACTCCCGTCCAAACTCATGCAAGCGTGGAAGATGGACGTTAAACGATGATGATGATGATGATGATATGCTAAGATAATGATGTAGGGGTGGGATTGTCTTAGTCTTAGAATATTAAAGAAAAAATCTGAAGAAATAGGGCATGATAGGTATAGTCTTAGTCTTAGGTTCTTCCTCGCCTTTCGGCACATCAAGCAGTATGTAGTCAACAATGGTCATGATCAGCGGTGGCTTTTTCACGGCAAAAGTGATGTTGGCTGTCATCAGGTCTTTTCAGAACGTTCATCGCCAGGTGAACCTGGGTAACCCCGCCTTTGTTTGCCGCCAGGTGATGTCCAGTTCATTGTTGTTTTCGAGTGTCATTCATTGGACAGGTATAGAGCCAGTGATGAATGATGTGAAGAGAAATGGGATAAGATGACTGGATCATGTGTTAAGGAAGGATGAAAGGAACTGAGTAAGAGGAGTGCTGCAGCTAGAGAAAGTGATGTATACTGTGAAATAAAAAGGAATGAGATAATTGGTTATGTGTATAAGGATGTTGAGAAAGAAAATCAAGAAAGACATGGTTAAAGATAATGGAGGAGGAAGAAATGGAAACCAGGAGAATGGAGGGGGGGGGGGCTTGCAAATGATAAAATATAATGGAGAAGCAAGTCAAGGGCCCCCACAAGGCTAACTCTTGCTTTAGCAAGGATAATGGCCATAAAATGGTTGTTGTTGTTGTCATTGTTGTTGAGTTGTATTGAAGAAATAGTAGCTGGCATTACAGAAGTCTGGTTCTAACAACATTTAAGAGGCTGCTACTAAACAAAAAAAAATTATATATATATAAACACAGTGTCATTGAAAGTCATCATCATCATCGTTGTCATCATTTAACGGATGTTGAACGATGATGATGATTTTCAATGACACTGTATAATAACTCAAGAGGAAACTTAAAGAGACACTTATTAGATGTGATATTTAGTATGAAATTACATAACAAGTTTGATGATAATTGTTTTTGTTTTGTGTTTTTGCCTTTCATTGGTACAGACATAATAGCAACTACAGGCATAATAGCTGTGTAGTTAAGAGGTCCTCTTTGCAACTACATGGTTTTAGTTTCAATTTCCTTGCACAGCACCATGAGCAAGTGCCATTTGCTATGGCCTCAAGATGATCCAATATACCTTGTGAGTGAAATTTGGTAGAGGGAAATGGTTTAGAATAGGTAAACCATATCCTTACATATCGTAAAAAGCAACTAAAAGAATTGGTGTCAGGAAGTGCATTTGGTTGTAAAACATTGCTTCAAAATGTCCCATCCAACCCATGCGAGCAGAGAAGAGTCAATGATATACATACATACATATACACACACACACACATATATATATATACACACACACAACACACACATAAAATAACTAACTTGGCACACACACACACACACACAAATACACTCACCTTTGCCAAGTTATTTATTTTATTAAATTCCTGCGATTTTTTTTATTTTCAAAATAAATTGAAACACATAGTTGTGTATTTCATTAGAAATACGATGATAAAGGTGTTAAAGACACCTGGGGTGAGTCTTTGTTTAGATACAAAGACACGACAAGCAAGAGGTGTCAAACATCACAGTCAATTCTCTCATTTTGTTGAATTAATTCACTCTTGGGATTTCAGTTAGCAAGTAGGGTTACACATTTACTAATGCCTCAAGGAGGTCGTGTGGTGGTGGTGGCTGCTGTTGTTTTGATGGTAGTGGTGGTAGTGAATGTGGCTGTGGTAGTGCTGATGGTGTTAGTGAGGATGGTGGTGGTGGTCGTGATTGTGGTGGTGGTGGTAAGGGTTATCAGGATGGTTGTGGTACCAGAGAATGAAGAGAATAATTATATCCCAGCTTAAAGCTAGATTACCTTTTGTACAACTAACAGCAGATATTGTTGCATAACTTTTCATAAATCCTTATTAGCTTGACTTTTATTGGCTGGCAGGCTGGCAAGTTTCTCAGCCTCAGCTTTATAACCTTCTTACAAAAACAAAGATACAAAGCTTTCATTTGCTCTAGGGCATTTATCAAAGATGTCAATAACACCTCAACCACCTGATTATATATATATATGTGTATATATATATATACACAGGGTGTCCCAAAATTGTATGCACACACTTTGATTTAGAATATTGGTGAAGTATGTATACATAATTTTGGGACACCCTATACATATATATATATATATATATGGCCTAGTGGTAAGAGTGTTGGACTTTTTATCATAATGCCACGGGTTTGATTCCTGGGCTGGGTTGTGTGTTGTACTCTTGAGTAAAACGATTCAATTCACGTTGCTTCAGTATACTCAGCTGAAAATAAGTACCAGCAATAGCTGGGGGTTTAACACTGCGATGGACTGGAGTCTTGTCTAGAGGGAGCCTTGTACTCTAAGTTGCTTCATGCTACAAAACTGGGATAATCGCCGGCCTAACAAGCCTTCTATATAATATAAAAAGTTGTGATCCGACTCTTTACAATACATATATAAACTTCAACATGATTTCATATGAATGAAACAGTTTAGTCCTTAAATCATTTTTATATATAATGAAGATGACTATACTCTACCAATGTATGGTTACCCTCCAATACAATCTACATGCCTTGCAGCAAAGAGTTACGGCCCTTTATGGTCTGAGTTCAAAACCCGCCAAGGTTAACTTTGACTTTCATCCTTACGGGGTCGATTAAATAAAGTACCAGTAATACACTGGGATAATTGCTGGCTTTGTGCCAAAAATAGAAACAATTATGAGAGAGAGAGAAAGCTTATGTTGGGTTGTAAATTTTTATAAGTATAAGAATAAACAACAAACCTTTACTGATGGGATGATTCCAAACATGTAGCAGATTTGTATTTATTATATATACACCTAGAGTGGTGGATTGGCAGTATCAGTGAAGGGTTGGACGCCATGCTTTGCAGCACAGAGTTACGCCCCTTTACGGTCTGGGTTCAAATCCCGCCGAGGTTAGCTTCACCTTTCATCCTTACAGGGTCGATAAAATAAAGACCAGTAATGCACTGGGGTCGATTTAATCGACTTTCCCCTCCGCCCAAATTACTGGCCTTGTGCCTATAGTAGAAATCATTATATATACACCTTAGTTGACTGGTAGAATTTCACCAAGCCAACAAGCTAATTTATCTATTGTATGAATACTTCCTGTGAAGTATATTTGAGTTCTGACAACCCTCTACATAATTAGATGTGTCACTGGTGACATACAATATAATATTTAATTGTTTGTTAATTGACTTCATTATTTTCATGCAACTAACGAAATTTAATTAATCTGTCTAGAAACATTAAACTGTGTGTCACCAATGTGAAAAGTTTGAAAAGATCTGATCTAGCTCATCATCATCATCATTTAACATCCACTTTCCCTGCTAGCAAGAGTTGTATGGGTCTTCATAGACCAAGTTAGTACTGAAACAGGACTACTGGCCTCACAAACAGGTCAAGGGTTCACATATTGTTTACATACAGTTCCACATTCTACCGAGTGTATTTTATCATAGCACCAGCACTAGAGAGGTTATCATGTCCTTGACACAACTGACACACGTTTGGCAAACAGTCTGCAGCTGCCCTTCTTATCACCAACCACTTTACAGCATGTACTAGATGCATTTGTAAAACTTAAAATGTTATAATGGTGATCATGGATCCTTCATTGGCTTTGAAAATGTCAGTCAGTAGCTCATTCAACTGAACATCCAACTCATGAACAAATCTGTAAATGGCTGAGTATTCCATAGACCATGTACTTTTAACCTTTTCATAACAAACTGCCAGGAACTGCCCCTGGTTCGATGACTGTTTATTTAAAATGTTATATTTATCTAAAAACCTATTATAATTTTATGTAAGAGCCTTTGTAATGTTATGTTCAAAGCATCATCATCATTTAACACCTATTTTCCATGCCTGCATGGGTCAGACAGGTTGTCATGTTATGAGACATGTCAGGTCAGATAACTATGTCTTGTTCATATAAAACTGTCTCTGGTTTGGTTTCTATTGCTGGATGCTTTTTATCATGGCATCAAAACGATCATCTGACAGGCTGGACTGGGTGCTTTTTCATCTTGGTACCAGCACAACCACCTGCAGCATGTACTGGGCGCTTTTTGTCATGTCACCAGCATGACCACCTTACAGAGTGGACTGAATGCTTTTTGTCGTGTCACCAGCACAACCATCTTACAGGGTGGACTGGGAGTTTTTTGTCTAGTTATATTATTAAAACCCTTCAAATATTTTTAATACTTTAAAAATTATTTGAAAATCATAGGCTGTCTTATTAGAAAGATGGTAATAAAGGGGTTAACATAATCCCTAGCTGAATCATTGTGACAAGGTAGAACCTTTGAATTACAGGCACAATCCATCTGATACGCTTTCATACAGTTTGTCTTCCCAATTTTACTCACAAGACTTGGATTAAACTAAGGCTAGGATAAAGATACTTGCCTAAGATGCAATGCAATGGGATTGAACCTGAAACCTCATGGCTGCAAAGCAAACTTCTTTGTAATTCAGCCATGCCTGCATCTACAATGTTATACTGAAGGTGAGATACAGGAATAGTAAAAAAAGTTTCTTTTGACCGAATGTGAAGATATTCCAAGTGAGAGTTGTACAACTACTACAATATCAATTGTATATAGAATTGACCCTTTCATTACCATATTTCTGATGAGATATATATTGCCTTTATTTCCCAATTCATTTTAAAAACAGCTAGTGTTTAGGACATAAAATATTCCTAGATAAAACTATGATGGATAGTTTTAATGTATCCCCTTTAATACCAAACTGCCTGAAACCAGCTTTGGTTCTATAATATAAATCTGCTTGCTTTAAAGTGTTTACATTTATCCAAAAAAAACCTCCCTAGTTTTAATGTAACCCTGGTGATACTAAACTATTTGAAACCACCCCTGGTTTGCTTTAAAGTGTTTATATTTACCTTCCACCTTAATTTTGTATAAGAAACTCTGTTAAGTTATATTCCAGACACCAGTTTAGTAATGAGAAAGATAATATATATTAATAAATTACTTTAAATTCTTGATTATTTTCAAAATTATTTGAACATCTTAATGTCTTATTATAAATATAGTATGAAAAAGGTGAAATATAAATGGCGGTGCTCCAACATGGCCTTCATCTGTCGGCTGGAATACATAATAGAGTAATAAGTGTTTTAAAATGGGTGGTTTTATATCATAAACTTTGAGGTGGTCTTTGACAGGTTGGGGTGATAAGGGTTAATATGGGCTTAAAAAGTGAAGTATTTCACTGTAAAGACATGAAGATAACAGGCAGATTTCATTGATAACACACAGTACAGTGGTTATAACTACAAAGTGCCAAGAGAGAGGCATGGGTTCAAGTCACACTGAGTGCTAAGATTTTTATTCTCTTTCATCAGCACTTCAGGGATTAATGATTGTTGAAGTGTTCATGTGTGTTAGCATGGATGCACCACACATTAGAGTGCAAACTTTACCAACAAATCCTTTCTTCCTGTTCCTCATAAACTTTCTACTGTTGTGATGAGAGAGAGCGAGAGAGATACAGACTCTATTAAAGATGATGATGCAAAACAGAATACAATTTTCAGGGTCAGGAGATTTGGAGAGAAAGAAAGAAGAAAATTAATTTGATATAATAAATTATATGCATGTTGTAATGCATAACAGAACACTGAGATAAAAAGAGAAACACACGTAGAGAGAGAGAGGGAGGGAGAGAGAGAGAGATAGAGAGAATGAGGGATAGAGAGGCTAAAATAAGAAGAAAAAGGTTTATTAAAAATTTGAACCACCATTTACATTAATTGAAGTGTTGCTCAGACAACAATTATATTTCTTTTGTATTAAGTTTTATATATTTACAGCAAACTTTAGTAATATACTGACACATGTTAATACAATATTGATCTCTAATTTCCTAACGTCATATATTTAGAAGGATTCCAATAGCCAGTTATCCATCCATCTAGGAACCCTTCCACTTTAATTCATCCATTGTTGAGGATATAAACTCCATAGACATTATCCCCAGTCCTTCACATGATACATATAAATAACTTTTAACATATATATGAATCACTGTTAATTTTGACAATGTTGGCTCATTAGATGATTAATATAACCAGTGCAAATATATTTGACTGGCTAAGTACAACAATATCCAAATCAACATACAATTTCATCCCCAAAATCTTGCAAAACAAATACAAAAACAAATGAGCCATCAATAAAGTTAACTCTAATAAGAAACAGGGAAGCCTCTACAGATTGGTGTTACCTGCTAGAAATAGCAGCCAAATCTCCCTCAAATCATAACATACTATCTTTAAAAAAGAAAGCACATATTGAATAATGTAATCCTAGATACACTTTGTCTCAGAAAAGGTGAGCTGATATTCACTGGAATACTTTTAATTATATATCAAGTAGATCAAGGATAATACCGGATTAACAAAAATAAAAAGCCTCCCTCCCCCTAAAAACATCACAATCACAATCATAATAATAATTTCAGTAATTTAACTCCAAATAAAACTAAGAATAATACACAAACCACCACCATTGTTACAACATTAAGATATGCCTGGAGACAATGTAAGAGAATGCTTTCCAAAATGCAGAACTCAAGTGTATGCTGCCTCATGGGCCTAGCAGACAAAATAGAGAAAGCATTGTCCCCAGAGGGTTGTGAGGAAGACACATTGGAAATAGCCATTACAGCTTGTCACTCCTGCCAGAGGCCAACTCTGTCCTGACAGCAGTGAGTAGAGAGGTGGTTCAGGGACCAGGAATGCCATGACAATATAGGAAAGCAGCTTGTGGATCTTCAGTTTGTTGGACAAAAAAAAATGACTCAATGTATTTTTGAGTTAATTGCTCTCAATGTACTCCTCTTACTACCCCAACTCTATTCTATTCTTTCCTTCTTTTCTTCCTTCTACCCCCTCCACCTTTTACATTTATTATTGCCTACATCTCTCTAACTTCCTTTTTTATCAATTGTATGTCAGTGTCTGTTAGTCTCTCCCTTCCCTCTCCCTAACAACCTGACTAACCCTCTCATTTTATCCCCATTCTTTAACTTTCAGTAAATCTGATTACTTGCCTCGTCTTTTTGGTTTTCTGAAGTTCTACACCCCACCTACATCCTCTCTCTCTCTTTCACATTTATAACATAACTTCCTCTTACCCCTGATTGTCTATCTCCTCCTTTCTTGCACTCTTGTCTCCCCTCCCCTGCCTTCCACTCTATGACTCAATACCTCAAGCTATAAATATTTCAGTAAACCATTAATTTTTATGGCTTACTAAAGCCAGAAAAGTTTACATCTATATTGTCATTTAAATCATAGCTGGTGGAAACATCTGCTGCTCTGGGTCCCAGAACCACCTTTCTAACTTACAGTGATCAGGATAAAGATGGCCATTTGCAAGGTCATTCTATCCACCAGGACCATAAACAACAACAAACTGAAACATGATATTATTTCAAATCAAAAGACCTTTCATCATTATCATCATCATTTAACATCAGCTTTGCCTGCTAGCACAGTTGCATCATTATCATCATCATCATTTAACATCAGCTTTCCCTGTTAGCACAGTTGCTCAGACCAAATCATTACTCAAGCAGAGCTACTGACCTCTCAGATAGACCAAAGGGCTGCATCTGGCTTACATTTGTTTCCACACTCAAGTGCTCGGATAGGTTGGGGGCCTATATCTTGCACATGCTTGCATACTCTAAGTGCATTTTATGATGTCACCAACAATAGGCAGTTTATCATGTTTTTGACACAGTTAAAGAGACCTCTTTATCCGATCCATTATTCAACAAGTTTTCTGACTGAATGGTACATGAGAATTCCGTTTGATATGGTCATAAAAATTGGTTTCATTTAAATCATTTACTTAAACAGACAGCCAATAAACTAATCTTTTCTAAATCCCAAGGACACCTAATATTCATTGTTGTTTAGTCCCTAAATCAGGACTGATCAAACTAATCTATGATCAAAGTTGTTCCTACCATGACTACCATGTCTTAGAATACTTAGGTGATGAGTGTGCTGTTGTAAGGTAACTCTGAATGTGGGAATAAATGCTTCTCATCAGGCTATGAAGTAACTCCTATAGGTTTTTTTTCAGCCCCTTCCACTGTGATGCCAGAGCTAACCAGGGCCACCCACCAATGTAGACAAAACTCTTGCTTTTGTGTGGGAGTTTCAACACCCACTCTAATATATGATCAAAGCTCTTCCAGATATTACCATCTCATCTTCTATTAAATGTTTCTAAGACTACACTAGCTGGCATGTTCTTCCCATTTAAACCGTTTCATCATATTTCTTATGAGAAGATTTTTAGATAAATATAGACATTTTAAAATAAATAGCTTAGTATCAAAATACCAGGCAGTTTGGTATCAAAACAGTTAAGATGGTAGGGCGTAGTTTGGGGGAGATTTTGCTGTCATTACTTGCAAGTTGAATGATCCTTGGTGTGTTTTCCATAGCCCTAAGCAGCTGAATGAATCCTTCAACTCCCTCCCTCTAGTACAGGAGCATCTCGTCTGAGTGTTTAACCTTACCTCTGTAAGCTAATGAAATCCACAACAACACCACAGCATTGCTACTATTTGCCAAACTGTTGCTAGTGCTAATGATGATGATGATAACTATATTTATACACAGGCAGATTATGATGTCGAATTTGGGGTTAAAAAGGTGTGTCTTGTATACTGGAAAAATACGGTACTCCTAGTTACACTTTTGAAGCCCCTCATCTAGGACTTGACATACACTTTCTCCCGTAACAATCTGATACATTCAGCAACAGATCCAGGTTCTAAAGCCCAATAAGCTGAACATCACAAACTGCTGAAGTATCAGCTGTTTTCTGATAGATTTGTCACTGAACCTATAGTAGTGGAAATTTCTGGAATTCTTGGTCTCTGAACCATCTCCCTACTCACTGCTATAAAGATGGTATTAGCCACCCACAGGAGTGAACCCAGCTAGTTGGAATGGCTATTTCAACATGTGTACTTCACTATCATCCAAGATAGCACTTTCTCTGTTCACTGGACCATAGGATGGCATATGCCTAAGGTTCTGCACATCAGAGATCATTCTCCTACATTGTCTCCAGGCATATACCAATATGGTAACAATGGTAGTGGTCTGTGTATTATTCTTAGTTTTATTTGTAGTATTATTGTCACAACAACTATTAATCTTTCTTGTAGCTGATAGTTAAATAATAGGACTAATTATTTGTTGTTTAACCTAAAGATATTTTTACTGACTTTTTGTTAGAAAACAAACATCTTGATGTTGAGATTCACCAATTCACAATTTTAGTCAATACCAGATGGCATTGGCATAATAGTCTAATGGTTGAAGAGAAGACAAAGAAGAAGAAGCAGCAGCAAAATTGTATGATAGTGCTAGCAGTGCAGATGAAGATGATGATGATAGTGGTGGTGGTTGGAATGTTGATGATGATAGTGATGGTGGTGGCTGGAATGTTGATGATGATGGTGGTGGTGGTAGTATTGATGATAATGAAGGCAGTGATGGTGCTTAGGGTATTGATGATGGTGGTGGTATTGATGATAATGGTGGCAGTGATGGTGCTTAGGGTGTTGATGATGGTGATGATGATGATGGTGGTGGTGGTGGTGGTAGTAGTGTTGATGACAATGATGATGATAATGGTGGTAGTAGTGTTGATGACAATGATGATGATAATGGTGGTAGTAGTGTTGATGACAATGATGATGATGGTGGTGGTGGTAGTGTTGATGACAATGATGATGGTGGTAGTAGTGTTGATGACAATGATGATGATGGTGGTGGTGGTAGTGTTGATGAAAATGATGATGATGGTGGTAGTGGTAGTGTTGATGACAATGATGATGATGGTAGTAGTGTTGATGACAAATATGATGATGGTGGTGGTGGTAGTGTTGATGACAATGATGATGATGGTGGTAGTAGTGTTGATGATGATGGTGGTAGTAGTGTTGATGATGATGGTGGTGGTAGTGTTGATGATGGTGATAATGGCAGTTACAGTAGCAATTCTGATGATGAAGATGGCCGTAAGGGAGGTGGTGGTGGTAGTGATGTTGATGATCATGATAATAAGGGTAGTAAGTGATAGTGATACTGTTAATGTTGAGATCCTGCCCACCTGGCTGATGACAAACTGTTACAACTCATCTGCCTGACTTAGTATTAACTCCCTGATGAAGCAGAAAACAAATAAGTATACTACCCCTTATCCTATGTTATAGAAATTAGGTCTTACTTAAGACCCAAACAAGCATTTATATATTATATTGCCTAAGCACTTTACAGTTACGTATTACTTCTGCATTTCTCTCATATATATATATATGTATATAAATATATATATAACTCTTTAGAATATAAATGCAAAATTGGGTGCACATAGGACAAAACCAACGGGAAGACAGTCAGTTCCATCTCCTCAGTCAACCTCTGGAAATCACTACAGTTTCAGTGAATTAAGGGTAATAGCGTTCACTCCAGTGCACATTAGGACATAACAAAATGGGCAGAGACAAGTTTTATATATATATATATATATATACATCAGACTAGATCAGATCAAACCAAACCAGATCAGATAAAACCAGATCAGATCAAACCGGACTGGATCAAACCAGATCAGAGTAAATAGGATCAGATCGGACCAGATCAGACTGAAGTGGATCAGGCCAGATCAGATCAAACCGGATAGAATCATACTGGATCGAATCAGACTGCATCTGATCAGACCAGATCAGATTAAACAAAAACTGAATCAGACTGAATCTGATCGGACCAGACCAAATCGGATCGGATCAAATCAAATCAGACCAGATTGGATCACACTGGACCAGATCAGACCAGACCAAACTGGATCAGCTCAGGCCAGATAGGATTAGACTGTTTGCATCAAACAAAACCGGATCAGACTGGAACAGAATGGAGCAGATTTAAACCAGATCAGATTGGTTGAAACCGGATCAAATCTGACCACATCGGATCAAACTGAACTGGATCAGATCAAGATCAGGCTGGATCAAATTGCTCTGGACCACATGGGGCCAGATTGGATCAGATTGGACTGGAACAAAATAGTCCGAGTTGGATCAAAATGGTCAGGTCAGAAAGGACTGGATTGGCTAGATTAATATCTGTCCAATCTGATAGATGAATATATATACATACATATATATATATATATATATCCCATGAGGACAGGCTGAAGTATACATCCAGTGAGGCCTCCAGCCCACACTGTAAAGTGGTTGTGATGGCAACACGACAAAAAATGCCCAGTCCACACTGTAGAGTGGTCATGTAAGCATCATGACAAAAAGCACCCAGTACTCACTGTAAATGAGGTTGGTGCTAGGAAAGGCATCCAGCTGCTGAAACCAAGCCAAAATCAGTTGTGTATGAGCAAGACATGGTCACCTGACCTGGCATTGCTCACAACAGGATAATTAGTCTAACCCATGCCAGCTTGGAAAAATGGATGTTAGATGGTCATGATAATGATTATATATATATCAGACCAAGTCGCTGCGAAGTATAATGTAAATGACCTTTTTCTTTCTTATCTCTCTCCAGCCTATCAGTTCATTGCTATTCTATAATTCTGTCTGGTTGTTTCTAAATAATTTTCTTGTATTTTAAAACCCCATTATTCGCTTATTATTACTGTTATATGCTTCCCCAATTATGCCCCCAAAAATTCGAAGATTTCATTTAAAACCTCTTGCTAACTACCCCATTTGTTCTAAATAATCTTCTCTTTGCTTTTCTAAAATAACAATCTTGTTTGTTTAATTTTGGCTGAAAAATGCTAGGATTTATAAAATGGCCTCATTGTCCCTCTTATCCTTTACCCCCCGTCCCCACTATAGCGTGTTACGCGCTGGTTAGCTCACCCTTTCAATCACTCCTTTCTCTCTCCAAATAGAAATAAATCTGCTGCGAGGTACGAATCTCAGAATTTGTCAACGCTTAAAAATGGTCAGACCAAGTCGCTGCGAAGTATAATGTAAATCACCTTTTTCTTTCTTATCTCTCTCCAGCCTATCAGTTCATTCATTCATATTGTTCTAAATAATCTTCTCCTTGCTATCAGTCCATTCATTCATATATCCGTATTATCGCCCAAAATCCAAACTTTGCTCTCTCTCAATGCTATTCTATAATTCTGTCTGGTTGTTTCTAAATAATCTTCTTGTATTTTAAAACCCCATTATTCGCTTATTATTACTGTTATATGCTTCCCCAATTATGCCCCCTAAAATTCGAAGATTTCATTTAAAACCTCTCGCTAACTACCCCATTTGTTCTAAATAATCTTCTCTTTGCTTTTCTAAAATAACAATCTTGTTTGTTTAATTTTGGCCGAAAAATGCTAGGATTTATAAAATGGCCTCATTGTGCCTCTTATCCTTTACCCCCCGACCCACTATAGCGTATTACGCGCTGGCTAGCTCACCCTTTCAATCACTCCCTTCTCTCTCCAAATATAAATAAACCTGCTGCGAGGTACGAATCTCAGAATTTGTCAACGCTTAAAAATGGTCAGACCAAGTCGCAGCGAAGTATAATGTAAATGACCTTTTTCTTTCTTATCTCTCTCCAGCCTATCAGTTCATTCATTCATATTGTTCTAAATAATCTTCTCCTTGCTATCGGTCCATTCATTCATATATCCGTATTATCGCCCAAAATCCAATCTTTGCTCTCTCTCAGTGCTATTCTATAATTCTGTCTGGTTGTTTCTAAATAATCTTCTTGTATTTTAAAACCCCATTATTCGCTTATTATTACTGTTATATGCTTCCCCAATTATGCCCCTCAAAATTCGAAGATTTCATTTAAAACGTCTCGCTATCTACCCCATTTGTTCTAAATAATCTTCTCTTTGCTTTTCTAAAATAACAATCCTGTTTGTTTAATTTTGGCCGAAAAATGCTAGGATTTATAAAATGGCCTCATTGTCCCTCTTATCCTTTACCCCCTGACCCACTATAGCGTGTTACGCGCTGCCTAGCTCACCCTTTCAATCACTCCCTTCTCTCTCCAAATATAAATAAATCTGCTGCGAGGTACGAATCTCAGAATTTGTCAACGCTTAAAAATGGTCAGACCAAGTCGCTGCGAAGTATAATGTAAATCACCTTTTTTTTTCTTATCTCTCTCCAGCCTATCAGTTCATTCATTCATATTGTTCTAAATAATCTTCTCCTTGCTATCGGTCCATTCATTCATATATCTGTATTATCGCCCAAAATCCAAACTTTGCTCTCTCTCAATGCTATTCTATAATTCTGTCTGTTTGTTTCTAAATAATCTTCTTGTATTTTAAAAGCCCACTATTCGCTTATTATTACTGTTATATGCTTCCCCAATTATGCCCCCTAAAATTCGAAGATTTCATTTAAAACCTCTCGCTAACTACCCCATTTGTTCTAAATAATCTTCTCTTTGCTTTTCTAAAATAACAATTTTGTTTGTTTAATTTTGGCCGAAAAATGCTAGGATTTATAAAATGGCCTCATTGTGCCTCTTATCCTTTACCCCCGACCCACTATAGCGTATTACGCGCTGGCTAGCTCACCCTTTCAATCACTCCCTTCTCTCTCCAAATATAAATAAACCTGCTGCGAGGTACGAATCTCAGAATTTGTCAACACTTAAAAATGGTCAGACCAAGTCGCTGCAAAGTATAATGTAAATGACCTTTTTCTTTCTTATCTCTCTCCAGCCTATCAGTTCATTCATTCATATTGTTCTAAATAATCTTCTCCTTGCTATCGGTCCATTCATTCATATATCCGTATTATCGCCCAAATTCCAATCTTTGCTCTCTCTCAATGCTATTCTATAATTCTGTCTGGTTGATTCTAAATAATCTTCTTGTATTTTAAAACCCCATTATTCGTTTATTATTACTGTTATATGCTTCCCCAATTATGCCCCCCAAAATTCGAAGATTTCATTTAAAACCTCTCACTAACTACCCCATTTGTTCTAAATAATCTTCTCTTTGCTAACTACCCCATACCCCTCCCTTCCGCACCCACTCTCCACCTTATTATTTGGACCAATCACAAGTCAACGGCCTATGCTATCACTTCTGGCCGCTTTTCGATATGATGGATGGACTAAGGAATTTCTGGAGAGTCTGAAGAATCTGGACACTCGATGACAATGCCAAAGATAACGACAAATTCACCTCATGCTGCCGGACAAAAGGGCAAGGCTCCCTCCTCTTTGTTTCGGCCGCGGATGGCCAACATAACCCCAACCTCAGCCACCTCACCCATCCCTGCGCCCCATCCTCCAAACACAATCCAAAACTTCAGAGTTGGTACCATAAATGTAGGCACCTTAAAAGGCCGCTCTCACGAGGTTGTAGAAATGCTTGAACGTAAGGAGGTTGATGTTTGCTGTATCCAAGAGACCAGGTGGAGGGGCGGGTCTGCTAGATTCATTGTGGGTAAAAAACGTTGCTATAAGCTTTTCTGGGTGGGAAATGACAATGGGATAGGTGGGGTAGGAATCATGTTAGCAGAAAAATGGGTGGATAAGATAATAGATGTAAATAGAGTAAATGACAGAATAATTAAAATAAGACTTGTTCTAAATAGAACTACTGTGACAGTAATATCGGCATACGCGCCCCAATCCGGACTGCCTGGCGCTATAAAAGACAGATTCTATGAGACACTGATGCTCACTACCTCCCAAATAACCGACAGTGACTATATAATTATTGCTGGCGACCTAAATGGCCACGTTGGTCAACATTGTGACGGCTATGACGGAATCCACGGAGGCTATGGGTTTGGTACTAGAAATGAGGAAGGCTCCAGAATCCTGGAATTCTGTGATGCAAATAACCTAACTATCTGTAACACTAACTTCAAAAAACGAGACAATCACTTGATCACCTACAGATCAGGGGAACATACCAGCCAGGTAGATTATATCCTTACCAGAAGACGTGACAGAGTATCTGTTGTAAACACTAAATCCCTCCCCCATGAAGAATGCACCTCCTAACATAGACTCATAGTTAGTGACCTCATAGTCAGGACGAGACGTACTCGACAGCAGAAGAGGACTATCCTCAGGAGAAAAATATGGAAGCTAAAGGACCCCACAGCCAGAAATAAATTTAAAAGCATATTACTTGATGCTTTCGACAGTAAGGAAGAGCAATTAGAGTCATACAATATAGAGGAACAGTGGGAATTCCTGAAAGCAAACCTGCTGATGGCGGCAGACGAAGGGTGACAAAATCAGCAGTGGGGGAGAGTGCTTTGAATGTACAGTAGCTAGAGTCAGAACTGGATGGAAAAAGTTCAGAGAGCTTATACCACTATTAGCCGCTAAAGGGTTCTCCCTAAAAATGAAAGGCAGGCTGTATGATGCCTGCATACGAACAGCCATCTTGCATGGCAGTGAGACCTGGGCATTGTGTGCAGAGGATATACGCAGACTAGAGAGGAACGAAGCTTGCATGCTCCGCTGGATGTGTAATAGTAATATACGCGAACGGCAAAGCATAAACGAACTAAGGGAAAAATTAGAAATAAGTGGGATCAGATGTTGTTTACTCGAGAGAAGGCTACGTTGGTATGGTCACGTAATGCTCATGAAAGACGACAGCTGTATAAAAAAGTGCAGGGCAATAAAGATAGACGGTAGCCACGGAGTAGGCAGACCCAGACAAACCTGGGATGACCTGATAAACTCCGACCTCACACACTTACACCTCTCCAAGACAATGTCACTGGACCGAGATCTTTGGCGGCACTCAGTAATAGAGAAGACACGCCTTACCTAAATACAAAGTAAAACCTACTACAGTCAGTAGGCATCTCTAACAAAATACACCCCCCCACCCACCCCATCCACACCGCCCCTTTCAATGTAAAGTTATGTTGGTGCCACAACATCCAGTTCGAAACAAATGAGATCGTGTAGGTGTCACGACAAAAAAAAAAACACACAGTCCACGCTGTGGTTGGTGTTAGGAAGGGCATCCAGCTGTAGAAAACCCGCCAGACAGTCCTATGCGAACAAGACAACCACTCTTGCCTCAAGTGGGAAAACTCCCGTCCAAACCCATGCAAGCGTGGAACATGGACGTTAAACGATGATGATGATGATGATGATGTTATATATATATATATATATATATATATATAAAGCAGAAGAAAATGCACATAGAAAAACAGTACAGTTACATGAACAGACAACTGCATCTCTACCTTATCAACCACCTTGCTGGCTTGCAATTTCACACAATAAGGTAGTATTGCATTTATAATACCAGCTTACACAACAGATTGGAGTGCAGACATGGCTAAGTGGTTAAGAAGTTGACTCGGCAAAGGGTGAGCCTACGGTGAGAGAGCTGACGTAGATACCACAAATTGCTAATGACAGTGCTCAGCAGTGAAATTCCTTTCATCATAGGCCTGCTCGATCAAGGCTGACCTTGGGCTAAACAACAACACCAACAACAACAAAGAAGGAATACAACTTCTTTTAAATCAATCAAATATTATGGAATTAATCTTTGGAAAAAAGACGAGAGGAAAAATGATGCATGATTGATTGAGATGAACTAAAATATTTGTATTTATATTTCAGGGTTGTCAATTATTTTTTGTTTTATTTTTACTGTTAGAAAAGAATGAAAGGATTAATACTCACGTGATTTTTTTGAATTTGTCAATCATAGAGTACTTTACAGACTCGTCTTTTTTTTTAGATCTGTCCCATAAAGGAACCACCAATTTTGCCTTAGATAAATCTTTGTATAATCCCAGCCAACTCAAGTAACCAATATTCTAGAATGATATAAAAAACAAAACAAATATAGGAATATTGATAAAGAGACAAAAACAAATAAATAAAAAAAGAATGCAAGAATTATTTCATAGCCTAGAATATTTCCCATCCCAAAGTGGATTCTGAGAAACCTGAGAATTCCAGCTAAACTATTCTAGGGTTCCACAAGTTAAGCTAGTGTTTACTGAAATTTAATAAAATACTATATGTTTTAACCCATTAGCATTTAAACCAACTGTATCTGGCTAGAAATCTCTCACCTCTTTCTGTTCAAACCGGCCGTAACTGGCTGCTCATACTGATGTTAAGATATTGTTCTCAAAATAAATAATATCAAAATCTCATAGATTCAATATGATGTGAGATAAAGCTTTACTATGAAACTACAACAGTATATACATAGTAATGGAAATGCTAATGGGTTAAAAGCACATGGGCCAGTAGTTAAGGTACTAGGTTCACAATCATATGGTTGAGGGTTTGATTCCCAGTCTGAATGAACTATTGTGTTCTTTAGCAAAGCACTTCATTTTACATTTTTTCAGTTCACACTACTGAAAATGAGTACCAGCCTCTAGGATAAGCTAAAGGCTTTGTCCAACCCATGCATGTATGGAAAAATGGACATAAGACAATAATTTATTCTAAAGTGAATAAATTCACTCCCTGAAACAATTGTTTCATTTAATGTCTTCTTAAAATTAGGGTGGGGGAAAATTTTCCATAAAATATAGGGATGGGATTCACAATTCTTGGAAAAGTGTATGAGGGTTCCATAATGAAATAAGATTGGGAATCAATGCTCTAGAGCAAAGGTTCTCAACGGGGGGCATATGCACCCCCGGGGGGCATTTGGGAACTCCAGGGGGAGGCGTTTGGGAGCAAGGTCCCGTTAGGGGGGTGATGGAAGGCTCTTTACTTTGGTAAGTTTTATAAGCCATATTTGTATGTCTTTGAGACAGCCAGTGTGAATGCATTTGAATGAGCTTGCAGACAGCATAACTATGGTATGACCGCAGCTGCGAGCAGGTGTACAGGCGTGTCCGGTAATTGAGACATTAACCAGTAATTGAGATCCTAAAAATGGAAAAACCCACAGTCCACTGGGTCAAGGATACTTTGAGTGCAGCCAGTTAGAATCTTATCTTTCCTTCACCGATAACAATGTATTTCATGTCTGAAATTATTGACTCAACCGTAATGAGTTAACACTATGTAGATCTATTTTATTCCCTAATGTATAAATAATATTACAAATAAAAAAAAAGAAAAGAAAAAAACAGAAGCGGGTAGCACACACATCTAGGACTAGGACTACATACAACACATAATCAGATAATACACACATCTAGGACCACATACAACACACAGGCAGGTAATACATACATCTAGGACCACATACAACAGATAAGCAGGTAATACAAACATCTAGGACCACATACAACACATAATCAGGTAATACACACATCTAGGACTACATACAACACACAGGCAGGTAATACATACATCTAGGACCACATACAATACACATTGTATCATGTGCTACAGACGACGCAGGAGCAATGGTCGGCCTACATAAGGGCTTCGTCACTCTTCTGAAGAGAGAAAATCTATCTGTATTTGCTGTTCATTGTGTCATTCATCGACAACACTTGGCTGCGAACTCAGGAAGCCGCTAAGCAAGTCCTTGCAGGTGGCCATTGATGGCATCAATTTTATCAAACGGCATTCCCTCAATGAACAAATTTTCCGGCAACTGTGCCAAGATAATGACGAAGAATTCGTCAAGTTGCTCCTTCATACTGAGGTGAGGTGGCTTTCAAAGGGCAAGTGCTTTACTCACTTCTTTGAATTCTTCGACTCTATCATTGAGTTTCTGCGAGGACGCAACACAGAACTGTACGAGAAAACCCTCGATGTGAGGCAAGATTGCGCCTACCTCACCAACATCTTCGACAAATGCAATAGCGTCATTTTGGCTTTGCAGGGGAAGAAGATCACCTTGCTTAAAGCAAGAAATGCTGTGAAAACATTCCTGGCCAAATTGAATGTCATCGAAAGGAATCTTTGTTGACGGGAATTCTATAATTTTCCTAGTGTCACCAATGTTCAAAACATTGTAAGCAATGACCAACTCCAAATTTATACCACTCACCTCCGTTCACTACAAGACAACATGAGAGAACGGTTTGTTGACCTTTTGCCGATGGACATCCCAATGTGGATAGCATATCCCTTCATAGCTACCGTCGATGATTTGGACGTTAAATTTCAAAAAGAATTCATTGAACTCAAGCAGATGACATGATTAAAATTAGATTTCCCAAAATAGGTGAACTCCTTTTTGGGATGCAAGAGGAAATTCAGCGTTAATTTCCAAACCTACATGCAGAGGCTAAGAGATTTGCTCTGCCTTTTCCAAGCTCATACTTAGTCAAGAGGAGGTTTGGTGCTGTTTCCAGACTGCACAGTAAGGCTTGCAACCGCTACAATGTAATTACACGTGGAGATCTCCGGCTACATCTTAGGAAAATCCAGCCTGACGTCAAAGAGTTAGCTAGACTCCATGAAGCTCAAGGGTCCCATTGAAATGAGGTCAAAGTTAAAGTAAGTTAATTTATCCGAAAACTTGGATATGCTATTGTTACAAAGCAAACTAACAATTTTTTTATTTGTAGTTGCAGTCTGACTGGACTGGAAACCATCTACTGCAATTCACTTACTCGTTTGTTGTATATATTTTACCATTTACCCTCCCGCATGGTCATGAAAACTCTCTTCCATGGTCTCTAAGCTCACAAAGCAGAAGGGACATCAAGTTAGATATAAACATTTATTCTGTCCATTTCATTAAAGGGAAAATTGAAAGCCTTGAAATGATATAATTGCCACTTTCTTCCAGATAAGAGCACTCTTGGGATAGATAGAATTGCTCTTGTATAAATGTTCAAAATAGCCGGTATCGCCTGGTGGAAATATAACAAATTCAACTGGTCCTTATTCATAAAAAAGAACATTTATGTTCCTTTTTTTTTTTTAAATTTATATATTTCCTTTCAAGGAATGTATTTATACCCTCAGCTGCCTGTGATGGTATCTTTGGAATATTGTTAATCAATTTTTTAGTAATCTACTGATATCAAAATTAGTAGTATATTGAAAAATGGAAAAATAGGGTAGGGGCGTTTCGTGATTTCGAGGGACAAAAGGGGGCGTTTGGCCTAAATGGGTTGAGAACCTGTGCTCTAGAGCAAAGGTTCTTAACCCATTTCGGCCAAACACCTCCTTTTGCCCCTCAAAATCACGAAACGTCCCCTACCCTATTTTTCCATTTTTCAATATACTACTGATTTTAATATCAGTAGATTACTGAACTAAATCAAGTTATGTTAGAATATTTAAAAAGATCTTTAAAAAATACTCATACGAATTAAATACAAAAAAGTTTCAGTCCAAAACAAAAGCAAGCTATTTCAAATTATATATTATTAAAAAAAAGATGTGAATGTTCTCAAAGATTTGATCTCAGTCGAAAAAGCTTTTTTTTTTAAATTCTATATTTCACTGTTAGCTGTTGTAATATTTTGAGTGGATAGACAATTCTACAATTTAAACTGTAAAGTCAAAATACAAAGGATGCAAAATATGAAGAATTTCTTACCTTTCTCTTGAATCACAAACTCAAGGGAAAAATAGTACCTTGCAAAATAAAGTGCCTCGATCACAAATTAAATTGCAACGAATGAATTGAGATGCTTGGTGACAGTGAACAAACAATATCTGTATCCCTTATATATATATACATAGATAGATACACACATACATACATGCACACACACACACACAAACAAACAAACTTGTGTGTGTGTGTGTGTGTGTGTGTGTGTGTACCTTGTTTTTGGTACAGAAAGAATTTTGTCTCCAGTTTTTATTGCCGGGTCAAAGGCCACTGCTCTTTTCAATGTCAAATAACAACGCCATAGGTGTGTGTGTGTGTATGTTTGTTACACGTCTATCTATCTATCTCTGCAACAGGGGGCTGAAACTACTTTTCTATGGCCCGTGGTAGAACCAATATTTCAGATTCCATTATAACTGGTGAAAATAAGGTGGTGACCTGGTGGAATCGTTAGCACATCTGGCGAAATGCTTAACAGTACTTCTTCCGTTTTTACGTTCCGAGTTCAAATTCCGCCGATCTCAACTTTGCCTTTCATCCTTTTGGGGTCGATAAATTAAGTACCAGTTGTGAACTGGGATCAATGTAATCGACGGGACCCTAAACCCTAAATTTCATGCCTTTTGCCTATAGTAGGAATGATTATTACTGGTGAAAATCATCACCCACCACCACATTTGGCCCACTGTGCCTCTCCTACAGGACATAATGGCCCTTTTATGACCTTCAGTTTGAGACCCTCTTCTACACACACACACATATATATACACTTTACTTTTTTTCTGTCTCTGGACTACGCCCATGCTGGAGTATCACCTTTGTAAGTTATGGGGACATCAACAAACCAACAAGCATTGGTGGGAGCGCAAACACAAACGCAAAGACACACACAGACATATATACAATGCGCTTCTTTTAGTTTCGGTCTATCAAATTCACTCACAGGGCTTTGGTCGGCCCGGGCAGTGGGACTGAATTTAGAAACAAGTGGTTGGGAAGCAAACTTCTTGTCACACTGCGCATATATATATATATGTGTGTGTGTGTGTGTGTTATCAAATTAACAATGAAAATAAAAAGAACAAAGTCAAGTTACTTTATAACTTTGTTTTTATTTTATTGTTTTTATTTTTATTGTTAATTTAATACCTAATATCTGACTCTGTATCTAAAGAATTAATTCAGTAAAACACAGAACTTCTCTATGGATTTTACAAGATTACATTGAGTTCTATCCAGAGGTAGACCAGAGTGAAAAAAGAAAATATATATATATGAAGGCACATGGCTTAGAGGTTAGAGCATTGGGCTTGCAATCGAAAAGTTGTGAGTTCAATTCTCAGACCGAGTGATGTGTTGTTTCCTTGAGCAAGACACTTTATTTCACATTTGCTCCAGTTTACTCAGCTGTAGAAATGAGATGATTGGACTGGGGTCCCTATCATTCCACTGCAAAGTGGTCGTGGAGGTGCCACGGCAAAAAAGCACCCAGTCCACACTGTAAAGTGGACGTGTAGGCGCCATTGAAAAAAAGCACCCAGCACTCACTGTAAATGAGGTTGGTGTTAGGAAGGGCATCCAGCTATAGAAATCAAGCCAGAATCAGTTCCCGTCCCACCCTTGCAAGCAGGGAAAAGTGGGCGTAAAATGATGATGAAATGATATGTGTGTCTGTGTGTGTGTATAACATATATATATATATATATATATATATAAATCTACATTCATACATACATACATATATACATACATACATTTACCTATGTATATAGCTATGCATTTATACATTTGTATATATACGTGCATTTATATTTAAGTATGTAAGGATGTTGACATGATTTATGTTTTTTTTTTGTAAGGAGAGAATTTTGACTCCAGATTTTATTACCTAGAGAGATTAAATACCACAGCTCTGGCTGAAAGCTGACCAGGTTCTCAACCTCATCAAACATCAACGCTGGCCTGTGTGTGTATATATGTATGTACGGATGCATGTGTGTGTATGATTGTATGTATGTATATGTACACACCCACACCTTTCATCACCGTTGCTTCTTTTTCTTGTCATTTCTGTTGTTCTTGTAACTGTTCACAAAGTTGAAGTTGTCCTTATTTTCATTTTTCTTTTATCTCCCTAGGGAATTCGTTGACAAGCTTCTTTTATTTATTTTCGTTTTCTTCATTCAAATGCATTCACACTGGCTTTCTAAGAGACGTACAAATATGACTTATAAAACTTACCTAAGTAAATAGCCTTCCAGTGCCCCCCTAGCACCTCCCAAAGCTTCAAACGCCCCCCTGGAGCTCCGAAACGCCTCCTGGGGAGGGGGGAGGGCATATGCTCCCCTGTTGAGAACCTTTTCTCTAGAGTAACTCTATAGTTTGCTTTAGATATTATAGCCAAAGCCATGCTTTCTTTACTGAACATTTGTTCTATCTCTGCTACTTTTAAATGTTCATGCATTATTATGCCAGGATGACACAAGAACATGTAGTCCATTACCAGTGGATCACAATTTTGGTTCTCACTTTACAGGGTGAGCTGGGTGTATTTTATTGTAGGGTCATAGTGATATGAAGTTGGATTCCAACTTAACCCTAAAGTCCTCCCACGTCTTAATCTTGGCAGCCTTTCTTGTCTCTGCTGCGACTTTTCACACCTGCTTGTACTGCATGTGAAAGGAGGACTTACTTCCAAGCCAAGCTTTGTAAGCCTCCTTTTTTGCTTGGATGGCATCTTTGACCATTTGAATGGAGTGATAATCATGCCAATTTTCAAAATGGGAGACAATTGCTTCAATTATAGAGGGATCTCCTTGTTAATCCTCCCCAGTAAAGCCTATGCTAAGAGATGTAGGGATATTGTCGAGTCGAAGCTAGCTGATAAATAGTGTGGTTTTTGCTCTGGATATGGCACAAATGACCAAATATTCACACTGCAGCAGGTCTTTGAGAAATCATGAGAGTATTGCTAAGAGGTGTATGCATATTTTGTAACCCTCAAAAAGGTATATGATTGCTTTTCATGAGGCCTGTTGTGGAAGGTTCTGCATGAGTATGGGATCGATGGACAGCTTTTTGTTTCCTTGATATCTTTATATGAATGCCCTAGTATGTGTGTTTGGATAAATGGTACTAAGTCAAAACAATTCAAGGCGAGTGCTGGTTTTTGCCAAAGGTGTGTACTGTCACCTCCTGTTCATAATCTTCATGGAGAGGATTGGAAGATGGTTGGATAGCATCCATGAGCTCAGCTGGTTTTGCTAGGGGATCCAGCCAGATCCATTGAAGATGGTTACTTCTAACAGGGCCCACTAGAAGATGCGTTTGAGAACTTTGACCCCGTGTCCCTCCTAAGAATAAGTTGGAAAAAAAGGAGGAGAAATCATGTTAGTGCCACAATAAAATACCTAGTGAACTCTTTAAAGTCGCAGCACTGGTGCCATGATAAAAAACACCCATTCCACCCTGTAAGCTCGTAGTGCTGATACCACAATGAAAAGCACCCAGTCCACACTGTAAGGTGATAATGCTAGTGTCATGATGAAAAGCACTCAGTTTGCACTGTAAAGTGCTGGTGCCACAATAAAAAAATCCACCTATTCCACCTTGTAAATTGATAGTGCTGGTACCACGATAAAAAACTTCTAGCACAAATTGTAAAGTGGTTGGCATTGGGAAGGGCATCCAGCCATAAAAACCAAGCCAAAATTAGTACATATGAGCAGGGTGAGTTCATCTGACTGGTCAAACCTCAGAACAGGACAACTTGTTTAACACATGAAAGCAAGGAAAATAGATGTTATAAAATGATGATGATGATAATGATGATGATAATGATATCATCTATCTACATTTATACATATGTACATATTTTCAGGATTGAATTGAACTCAGAAAGTGTTTTTTTTATTATATTTAGTCAGGGAGTAAGGCAATGGATTGGCAGTATCGATAGAGCATTGGACAACATGCTTTATAGCATAGGGTTATGCCCCTTTATGATCAGAGTTCAAATCCTGCCACGGTTAACTTTGCCTTTCGTCCTTACGGGGTCGTCAAATGGATAAAGTATCAGTGATGCACTGGGGTCAAACAGAGTAGACTCTACTAAAGGTTCTCAAAGACCATGTGGGGGTGTTAAACTAGGCAACAGATTAAATTAACCACCCAAATAGAAATAGATTACAGTATGATTTGAATTAAGAACACAAAGAACTGGAACAAATACCATAAGGTATATTGTCTGATACTCTAACAATTCTGCCAATCTACAGATCTACTATTCCAATATGACCAAACACAAACAATACAGATAAAGCTAATATGGTTTATGACCATATCTAAGATTAACAGACCATCAGTGCAGAGTATCTGGCTCACTCTATTTTAGTCTAGGATTTGATTAAATCCCTCGAAATATTTAATTATGGTAATGAAGAAGTTAACTAAGATTCATAGAACAAATTAGTAAGCTGACATTTAAAACATTTCTTAACCCTTTAGCATTTAAACCAGCCATATCCAGTCAGTATTCTCTTACCTCTTTCTGTTCAAACTGATAAGGTATTATTCTCAAAATAAATAATATCAAAACCTCATAGATTCGATATTATGTTAGATAATTATGTGACATAAAGCCCTTACCGATAAAATATAATAGTATATATAGATTAACATAAATAATAAGATTATGGTGGAAGGATATAAGCAAAACACATTCTAAACAGGTCAGATTTGTAACATAAATTCTCAGTTACCTGCAACAGATCAGCAACGATTCAATGCTGTATTCTACTTCTCTGTTCTGCTGTATCACCCACTTGTATTATTCTAAAGTACCAGTAATATAATGGGTTTGAACCAAACAACTAACTTCTATCTTTTTGCTTAATTAATAGGAAATACTACCACCTTCACAATATACTTCATTATCACTCTTAATTTTTTTTCTTATTTCCAACTAGGTGCCAAATAGAATAGGAAGAAATTTTATTTTATTTTCAAGAATAAAATATGAAAAAAATTGAAAAAACTAAATTTTTGTTTGCATAATTCTCTCTCTCTCCAATAAAAAAGTTGAAAGTGAGCAGAGTTATTAGCAGAACAATCATAGTAAACATGTGACTACTGTTAACTGTCACATTATGCTAAGTGGAACATATGGGTTGTCAATGAGTTTGTTGATTTGGCAACCATTTCTTGAAATGTTCTAAACATTTAAAATGATATCTGATCAAAGTTTGATAAAAATAAAAATAAAATAAAGTCCTTTATATAACAATTACTGGTGCCAAATGGGTGATTTTTGCTGGAGAACTACAACTTTAATGTTACAAATATAAGAAAAGTGGGGTTTGTACATACTGATGTTTCTTTTATTATTATTATTTTATTTTCCGCTTGTACTTTTAGAGACGCTTTAAGAATAAAGCACAATCACTCTGTGATGAGTATGAAGGCAAACACTACCATGACATCATTTGACATCAGGGTCTCCATGACATCATGTGACATCAGGGTTTCCAAGACGTCATCAATCGACTTCTTCCCAGGTCGGTCTCTGACCTAGAAACCAGACATCCTTTAGAATTTCTGAACAACTAGTAGGAACATCATCCAGAAGAAATTTTTTTCTTAGCACATATATGTGGCTGGCAAATTGGCAGAGTTATTAGGACATCTGATAGAATACTTTACAATGATCATTCTGGCTGTGCTACCTGAGTTCAAATCCCACCAAGGTCAACTCTGCCATTTACCCTTTCAAGGTCCATAAAAAAATACCAGTCTCTCTACCTGTTTCCCACTTCTTTATCTCTATTTCTCCTTATCTGGAAAAAAATCAGCGGTGTTCACACCAGGAGAAGAATTGGCTCCACCGGGGTTAAAGTGCCCAAGACACACCACATGTCATGATGGTGTACCTACAACTCTACCAGGAGTTACGTGTGCATACACACATATATAAATATATACACACACAGAGTTTTCATAATGGTCAAGGGGTTCCTACAGATAGCTAAGTTAGCCACCCTACTACTGTGCACAGTACCAACATGACAATCGGTTTTTATTCAAAGTGACAGCTCTCCTAGACAGGTTTCCTACACTACATTTTTCATTCTTATTACATACTTATTTCATTCGGAGAGAGAGAGAGAGAGAGAGAGAGAGAGAGAGAGAGAGAGAGAGAGAGAGAGAAAGAGAGAGAGAGAGAGAGAGAGAGAGTAACTAGCTAGTGAATTGCTTATAAAAGGGAAGACTACATTTTGGTCAGGACAATATTTTGAAACTGCAATTTAATTTCTCACTTGAGTCTAATACCATGTGATAGGTAATTTCTCATAGCTGACATGTTCACATAGCAGCAACAGCAGCAGTAGCAGCAGCAGTAGCAGCAGCACTGTATTAAGTCAACTGCAAATACTGAACAAGGAGGGCAGATAGGACAGACAGACCAACAGACATTGTTGACTCTTCAGTTGTGTAAAAAACCTGACACCTTCCCCAGTGTTGGTGTTCTACATAATACATGCACTCAGTACACTCTGTATAGTGGTTGGTGATAGGAAGGGCATCCAGCCATAGAAAACCTGCCAAAAAGAATATATATAGTGGGGAGGGCTCTTCAGCTGTATCAAAGTTATAACAGCCTCCCTAGTGTTGGCACCATGGTAATATATGCTTGGTAGAGCTGAGAAATTTATGTGAGCGAGATACAAGCCCCCAGCCCATCCAAAATGTAACATTCCTTGAATACTGGCTTGGTTTGTGAAGACCTGTCCATTAAATGATGATGATGATGTTTGTTAGAATGGTGGATGGCTGATCTTTGCAGTATTTAGTTTTGTACCTTTACATTCTGAGTTCGAATCAGGTTAACTATGCCTGACATCCTTCCAGTGTTGATAAAAGAAACTTCTTGCCAAGTACTGTGGTTGTGGTGGTGGTAGCAGCAGTAGTGGTGATGATGGTAGTAGTAGTAGTGGTGTTGGTGGTGGTGATGGTGGTAGTAGTAGTAGCAGTGGCCCAAATGGTAGAAAATCAAACAAGGGAAGGGCTAACCAAATTGGTCAATATCAACCCTCAGGGGTCAATTGAACCTTTTGACCAAAATCTGATATTTGTATTAGAAATGAAAATGCATAATACAATAAAATACTACTTGCTTGTACAGGTTTTTTATTTATATATAACTAGGAGAGATATTCAGTAATGCCAGAATATTTTATGGAAGTAATAATGTATTTTAACTCAAATTACAAAATATTTGTCCAATAAAATAGGATCAGTGTGTAGAACTTGCCTGGGGTTAATGAAGGGTTAATAGTCTGAAAGGTTTGGGGAGCTTTGGGCTAGAAGAGGTTTTACGACATCTTGGATAAAGTTTGCAAGTGCTAGTGTATTTGTGGATAGGGCCATTAGGACTATTTAGTTCAGAAATAAAAGTTCCAATTTTGAATACAGGTCAGAGTCAGGTATACATCAAGGTGTTTACCTAAAGATGACTAGAGATCAAACCATTGGAAACATTGTAGAAATGAATATTATAAATAAAGATGAAATGATTATAGTCTGGAAAATCAAAATCTTTATGACATCTTGTCTGATATTTGAGAGTTCAACTGTAAATAAACGATAACTACTGCATAGAATAAAAAAGGGCACCAAATTGTGGTATCAGATCTTCTATATCCTTTTCAACTGAGGAGCTATATAACAAGAGCAACTCTCCAAAATTGCCTGAAATGGCCCTTGGTTCTACAAGACAAAGCTGGTTATTTTAAAGAGTTTACATTTATATTTAAAACTTTCATCATAATTTTAGGTAAGAAAACTGTTCTGTCTCAAACACTAGCCTAATTATCTAAACTCTTTCCATCATATTTCTATGTAAGAACCTTGTTTTAAATTATGTTCCAAATACTAACTTAAAAATGAAGAAGTTAATTATATTACTAAACCCTTCTAAATTCTTGATTATTTTTGAAATCATTTTAAAATCATATTTCCAATCTTTCATTAGAAATATGGTAACATTTGAGTTAATAATTTAACCCTACAGACTCATCTCATCTCGGAGCCATGGAAACAATTGAGTTAATAATTTAACCCTAACAACTCATCTCATCTCAAAACCATGGTAATAATTGTGTTAATAATCTAACCCTAACAACTCAGCTCATCCCAGAGCCATGGTAACAACTGAGTTAATTTAACACTACCAACTCAGCTCATCCCAGAGCCATGGTAACAACTGAGTTAATTTAACACTACCAACTCAGCTCATCTCAGAGCCATGTAACAACTGAGTTAATTTAACACTACCAACTCAGCTCATCTCAGAGCCATGTAACAACTGAGTTAATTTAACACTACCAACTCAGCTCATCTCAGAGCCATGGTAACAACTGAGTTAATTTAACACTACCAACTCAGCTCATCTCAGAGCCATGGTAACAACTGAGTTAATTTAACACTACCAACTCAGCTCATCTCAGAGCCATGGTAACAACTGAGTTAATTTAACACTACCAACTCAGCTCATCCCAGAGCCATGGTAACAACTGAGTTAATTTAACACTACCAACTCAGCTCATCCCAGAGCCATGGTAACAACTGAGTTAATTTAACACTACCAACTCAGCTCATCTCAGAGCCATGGTAACAACTGAGTTAATTTAACACTACCAACTCAGCTCATCCCAGAGCCATGGTAACAACTGAGTTAATTTAACACTACCAACTCAGCTCATCTCAGAGCCATGGTAACAACTGAGTTAATTTAACACTACCAACTCAGCTCATCTCAGAGCCATGGTAACAACTGAGTTAATTTAACACTACCAACTCAGCTCATCTCAGAGCCATGGTAACAACTGAGTTAATTTAACACTACCAACTCAGCTCATCTCAGAGCCATAAAAACAAAATAACATAAAATAAATTAAAATGAGAAAATGTTTGTGTTATTGTTGATATTTGTTAGTAAGTGTTTAAAGTATGTTAAGAAGAAGAAAAAAATGAACCACAACAGGAGGAGGCGAGTCATCAGCAGTCTAGTGAGCATTTCCTCCACTTTTACAAAAAAAAACTTGATAACATCTCTGCCTGCTAGTGAAATTAATGAGTCTCTTGTGGACTGCCTGGATGACTGACTGCTCACAACAACAAAAACATTCAGCTTTTTTTTTTAGTATTATTATTATTTTACTGGTTTCAGTTATGGGAATTATTTTATTGATCCCTTTTTCTTCAACTGCTAAGTTACACAAACACAAATCAAAAGGGAACTTGGGCCCTACTGACCCTGACCCTATTCATTTTAAAAAGAGCATGACAATGCAATGGATGGTGCAATGTGTAGAGAAGAGTGGTGGTTGTGTGGGGTCCCTGACCCTCAACTGGAATAGGATTTATTCATTCATATATAATTGATATGGGATGCTTAAAGCATCCGTAAGCGGTATGCTGTTTGAGCACTCGATGCTCTTACAGAGCAGAGTAGGATATCATATAAGAAACGAAGAATCAGTGTTGTGACGAATAAAATTTATTAGGCATAGGCTGGTCGCCAGAGAAACGATTGTAATATGTCTAATAAATGTTATTCGTCGCAACACTGATTCTCCGTTTCTTATGTGATATATATATATATATATATATACACACATCATATATAAGATATACTGGCTGGCTCACAGTGTAGATAGCATTGAGCATCTCCTCTAATTCTTGTGTTGTATGAACTGTTAGGATGATGTCATCTGAGAAGTCTAGGTGGCTAGGAGTTCACCATCTATATTGATACTCTTGTTCTTCCAGTTGACTTTATTGATGATGGCGTCTTATAAATAAGATGTAAACATTCTCATGAAAATATTGTCCCTCTGCCTTGCTCCTCTTTCTAACTTGATCTAGTTGTTGAAACAGCAGGAGCTCCTTGATCTAGTTGTTGAAACAGCAGGAGCTCAACTGTCGGGGTCCCAAATTCTTCACTCCGACCTCACACACTTACACCTCTCCAAGACAATGTCACTGGACCGAGACCTTTGGCGGTACTCAGTAACAGAGAAGACCCGCCTTACCTAAATATATAGTAAAACCTACTCCAGCCAGTAGGCATCTCTAACAAAATACACCCCGTCCCACCACCACCACCCCCACCTCATCCACACCACCCCGTTCTATGTAAAGTTATGTTGGTGCCGCGCCATTCAGGCCAAAACAAATGAGATCGTGTAGGTGTCACGACAAAAAAACACACAGTCCACGCTGTAATGTGGCCGTGTAGGCAACACGGTAAAAACCTCCCAGACCCACACTGTAAATGTGGTTGGTGTTAGGAAGGGCATCCAACTGTAGAAAACCTGCCAGACAGTCCTATGCGAGCAAGACAATCACTCTTGCCTCAAGTGGGACTACCCCCGTCCAAACCCATGCAAGCGTGGAACACGGACGTTAAACGTTGATGATGATGATGATGATGATATATATATATATATATATATATATATATATATACATCATCATTGTTTAACGTCTATCTTCCACACTAGCAGGGATTACATGGGTTTGTCCCACTTGAGGCAAGATTGGTTGAGTGGCCATGTCTCGCTCGTATAGAACCATTTCTGGCTGGTTTTCTACAGCTGGATGACCTTCCCAACGCCAACCACATTTACAGTGTGGACTGGATGTTCTGTGGTACCAACATAACTTTTATATATATATAGCCCCAGGTTAACCAATGCCTTGTGAGTAAAATTTGGTAGACATAAACTGCACAAAAGCCCATCAGATATGTATACACACACACACATACATATATACATGATGGGCTTCTGCACCCGTTTACGTCTACCAAATGTTACTCACAAGGCATTTGGTCAACCTGGGGCTATAGTAAGAAGACACATAACCAAAGAGCCACATAGTGTGACTGAACTCGAAACGACTGGGTTATAAAGTAAACTCCTTAAACCACACAGCCATACCTGCACCTATATATAAGTTGTTGACATCATTATATAAGTTGTTTACATTAGAGCAGCATTATTCAGCAGGCTGACCAGACTGCATGCATAGATATGATGTCTCTTGTTTTTAAGCCTCATCAAGTAATGATAAACAGGGTGAAGTAGAGAGGTGTAGTGAGATAGAGAGAGAGAGTGAAGAGAGAGAGACAGACAGGCAGACGCTATGGCTGAGTGAACAGTTTTTCAGGGGTCAACAGTCAGTATCCTGTTTCTGTTACTGATCTGTAATAATGGCAATTATGATGGTGGAGACAGTGAAGATAGTAATGATGGCAGAGATGGTGGTGGTAATGATTGTGTAGTAATAATGGTGATGCTGGTAGTGGTGGTGGTGGTGGTAATGATTGTGTAGTAATAATGGTGATGTTGGTAGTGGTGGTGGTGGTGGTAATGATTGTGTAGTAATAATGGTGATGCTGGTAGTGGTTGTGGTGGCCGCAGTGGTGATGGTGGTAATGATTGTGTAGTAATAATGATGGTCGTGCTGGTAGTGATGATGATTATGTAGTATTAATGGTGATGTTGGTAGTGGTCGTGGTGATGGTGGTAGTGATGATTATGTAATAATAATGGTGATGCTGGTAGTGGAGATGTTAGTGGTGGTGGTGGTGGTGGTAGGGAAAAAGGATGATGGTGGTGATAGTTGGTGACTGTGATTAATGACATGGGGGTTGTGACTATGGAGTTAATGAGGTGGTAGTGGTGGTGGTGGTGGTGGTATGAAAACAAAACAAACAAACATGCACACACATACATATACAAATACATACGAAAGGCCCCTTGCAGTTTCCATCTATTAAATTCCCTCTCAAGGTATTGATCAGCCTGAGACTTTGATAGGAGACAGGGACCCAGGATGTAGAGACATTAATAGGAGACAGTGGCTCAGGGAGTAAAGGGTTTGATAGAAGACAGGGCCCTAAGGTGTAGTACACACTGGCATTGGACTTAAAACAAAAAGAATAATAGAAGGAATAGTTAGATTATATAAATTAAGTAGCTGAATCATAATCATAACCATCATTACTATCTTATCATGGCACCAACACTAACACTTTACAGGGTGTACTGGGTACATTTTATCATGGCACCAGCACTAACACTTTACAGGATGTACTGGGTGAATTTTATCATGGCACCAGCACTAACACTTTACAGGATGTATTGGGTGAATTATATCATGGCACCAGCACTAACACTTTACAGGGTGTACTGGGTGAATTTTATCATGGCACTAACACTAACACTTTACAAGATGTACTGGGTGAATTTTATCATGGCACAAACACTTTATAGGGTGTAGTGGGTTATTTTATCATGGCACTAGCACTAACACTTTACAGGATGTACTGGGTGCATTTTATCATGGCACCAGCACTAACACTTTACAGGGTGTACCGGGTGAATTTCATCATAGCATGAATACTTTATAGGGTGCAGTGGGTTATTTTATCATGGTACCAGCACTAACACTTTACAGGTTGTACTGGGTGCATTTTATCATAACACCAACACTTTACAGGGTTTACTGGATGCATTTTATCATGACACCAGCACTAACACTTTACAGGGTGTGTAGAAAATAATGAAAAATGATTATATAGGACACAGATGAAGAAATGACTGAGAAAAAGTCTTAACCTCTACTTTGTTTTTAACATTGTTCATTTTGGTCAGAATCTCTTCAACACATTTTGGCATGGCAGTCTGGTAAAGAACAAGGCTCTCCAGAGTTGACAGTCTGCAAAATAAAAAAAATTAAAAACATGATAAATTGTTATAGCAATGAAATAAGCAATATGCTTTTCCTTTCTCTCCCTCTCAGTCTGTGAGACAAGCCATGATGGATCTTCTGTTACTTTTCATGATGAGTATTCAGTTGTTAGATCAACTGAACGTCCAACACATGAATTGCTGTGTAAATGGTTGAGTATTCCACAGGCACATGTACTGTTAACATAATTCCTGGGCAGAATGTTCAGTGTGACACAATATGTGACAAAGTTAGACATTTCAATTATAGCCAAAATCCATTTAACAGGCTTCCAAACAGTTTCTGTCAACCAATGGCTTGGGTTGACAGGAGGCTATGGTAAAGACCCTTACCCAAAATTCCACATAAGATGGTGCATTGTGTCTTTGGGCAAGACACTTTATTTCACCTTACTTCAGTCCACTCAGCTGGAAAAGACACATATCAGCAAGAGCTGAGTTTAAACCTGTGACAGACTGAGATGAGTCATAGAACTCATAACAGTGAGCAATAAATGATTTCTTCTCACTACCTTTTCTTTCTCATCCGCTCTCTCACACACAAATACACACACGATCAATCTCCCCACTATTTAGTTCTTTATAAAGAATTACATTAACCCTTTCATTGCTATATTTCTAATGAAAGACAGATTTTCAAATAATTTTGAAAATAATTAAGATTTTGGAGACATTTAATTAAATAACCAATTTTCTCTTCATTAAGCTAGTATTTGGAGCATAACTTAAAAGTTCTTACATAACATTATGCTGGAAGGTTTTTAGATAAATATAAACACTTTAAAATAAACAGTTTTGTATCTTAGAAATAAAGATGGTTTTAAGCAGTTTAGTATTAAAAGAGTTAAATTGAGAAATCTTTGATAATTCTGGAATTATGGCCTTATTTGAAATTTAATTAGGATGAGTATTGAACAGTTTGTCAAACCTTTGAGATGTGATATTGTTGCCAATTTTCCAGAAATTGTTTTCTACTACCAAACCTTTTAAATGATACTTTTAAGAATTATTCTGTTATTTTCTTTTTGATATTTTTACTTCAATTTCCTCTATTGTTCTCTTGTTTTCTATTCCTTTCTATTAGATGAAGGACTAATGTCCAAAACTTTTAAAATCACTTTATTATGATTTTACATGAAATGCAATAATGTTTAGACCCATCCTCACCCCACCTCAAACTATTTATGAAAAACTATATTGAGATTAATTTCTATAATGGTTTCCTTTTGTGGAGTGGGGGTGATGCATATTTCCTCAAATGAAAAATGACATTGGGAGTATGTTTCAAATAAAAAACACACCGTGGTTGCATTTCATTTCAGTTTAAATAATCAGATAACTAGTTAATTAGTCAGTTGATTAATATATTTATTGGTTCATCAAACTTCTTTTGTCACAACCTGTAATCTTATCAATGACTACCCTTATTCATCTCCTCCTTGTTTACCTTTAAGCCATACAATGTTCACCTGTTTGCATTGTAATATCTTTTACTTCAAAGTTTGCATTAATCATAAGTTTTCACTATAGTTTTACTACCTTTCTTATCAACAAAGGAAATGTGTTGGCTATCAGATCAGTCCAGAAAAACAAGGTTTCCATTGGTCTTTCCATTGCTGATACTATCTCCTGGGATGAAGAGGTGATATTTTGACCTAGAAAGCACAAAGCAGGATCAGATACTGCAAAGTATCCTCTCTGGCTCTTTAACAATTTTACTAATACACCAACTTTATCAACCCCGAAAGGACAAAAAGCAGAGTTGAGCTTTGCAATACCAAAACATTTAATCTGACACCCTAACAACTCTGCCAATTTACTGTCTACAAAAGTATATATGTTA
This sequence comes from Eledone cirrhosa, assembly GCA_964016885.1. Taxonomy (NCBI): domain Eukaryota; kingdom Metazoa; phylum Mollusca; class Cephalopoda; order Octopoda; family Eledonidae; genus Eledone; species Eledone cirrhosa. The sequence continues at coordinate 35,779,850 of OZ024741.1, forward strand.
TATATATGCTAGCACATAAAGTGGACGTTAACCAACGATAATAATGATTTGAAGATGCACCTAATGTTTTTTGTTTAAATAAATACAATGTTTACAATAGAACAAAAAATAAATTAATCCATACAAAAGATGATTTACAGTCTTTTTTTTTTAAGGTATGAACAGATTTTCAGAAATAGCCATAATTATCTAAATAATTTTTGCACTAAACAATTTCCCTCGGCGTAGCTTTTCAAAATGTCATTTTGATTGCATTGGCTACATGCTCTTTTACCTGTTCCAGCCATCTGGCTGTATTTCATATGCCATGTTGAAATGATGTCCTCTACATGTTTTTGTGTATATATATATATATATATATATATATATATATATATATATATATAGCCCGTCCAAACCCATGCAAGCGTGGAAGATGGATGTTAAACGATGATGATGATGATGATATATATATATATATAGTCAATGTGTGCAAGAATATAAAAAACAAATTATGCAAACCTTTTCTCTATATTATCCCACTGACGTTTAGTGTGATCAGGAATCTCATCTGATAAAAATAAAATAAAATAATTAAAAAAATAATTTATATTCAAAGGATTTTCAACAAAGAAGAAAAATAAGTTTTAAAAATATCAAAGTTAGAAAACAAAATCAATAAAATCTGTTGATAAAATAAACATTTTGTTAGTTTCCATGGCAGCTAATGAATTTGTTTCCAAAGTTACTATAAAATTATATTTTAAAAAAAAATAATAATGTTTCTTTAAAAGCAAATTGTTTTTAAACAGTTATTTGCAGATGACAGAGTAGAGTTTACCATAGTAAGAATGCAGTTACCAATAAAGGAATTTGTTCTTACATCATAGACAACAACTTAGCTACTGTAGAATCTGAAATATTTGCCATATTGATGAGCTTACAACAGATAATTTCTTCCACTCCTCATTACATACCCCCCCCCCCCCCCCCAACACACACACACTTCATTTACAAACTCTTTCGATATCTTTCTTAGTTCTGAACCTAAACACAGGCATGGTTGAGTGGTTAAGAAGTTTGTTTCACAATCATGAAGTCTGGTGTTCGATTACACTGTGTGGTATTCTGGACAAGTGTCTTTGCCATAGCCTCAGGTTGATTCAAATGAAATTAGGTAGATAGAAACTATTTAGAAACCTATTAGTTAGACTGAACAATTATTTCAAAGGACCAGCCTTGTCCCATGCTGTTTCACTCTGAATTTCCCTGAGAATTCTATTAAGAGTACATATGTCAGTGTACACTCATCCACTTACATGTTCATTTAATGTGTAGACTAATTACATAGATTGAACAACTGGGATACTGACAGAAGCTTTATCAAACCATAAAACCACTTCCTCACAAAACTCATCCAACCCATGCCAACATGGAAATGCTAACCTAAAATGTTGTTGATGATCAAATACATTTTATATTTACAGCATATTTCCTCCACAATATTTACAGATATTATGGTGAAGAAAACAGTATCTTCATCCACTTCATAATCATCATCATGTGGTTAGGCATCCATCTAGGCAACCCACTACCATGTATAGTACTAACCTAGTTAGTGTTAGCTTTGTATATGTAATTAGGTATATATGTAATTGTATATGTAATTAGATATGCTTTCCATAGTTTTCACATGATTTTACAGGCTAGTGAAGAAAACATGTAAATACAAATGTGATTTGAAATTAACCATTACTAATCTTTCTATGTTTTATTGATTGTTCATAAACAGAGTAAATTCACAAGAAGAGCATGCTGCCTTATTTTCTTCCACATAAACCACTTGACCTGACTTTCCCAATCTTTGTTACACTGTCAGCTATCACTACTCTTCCACTTTCCTATTACAAGGGGCTGTTCAAAAGATTAAGGTTACAATTTACAATATGGAGATAGTGCTGATACAACAACTTGAGAATTTAGCTAATTAAAGGATAGAATTCACTTTAAAGAAAATCAATTAAATATAATTAAACCCCTCAAAATCCCTTTTCACCATTTTTTCAAGCTGTAAATAAAAGATAGTGGTATCAATCCTTAAAGATACCTAAGAAAAATGTACATTAAAAAATAATGAAACCCTTGTATTTGCATGCAGAGAATTTGTTGATTTACTTTCATAGAAGGGAAACATTATCAAGAATACATATTTATTATAATATATTTTCATAAATAAACTAATCTAACCATATCTAACTTCACTTACTCTTATGATTTCTTATTTAGACACAAGGCCAGCAATTTGTGGGGAGAGGAAATTGATTAATTGATCAGTACATTACTGGTACTTTATTTTAATGACCCTAGAAGGATGACAAGCAAAGTTGAACTTGGCGGGATTTGAATTCAGAATAACAACTCAGAATAAATGCCGCAAAGTATTTCCCCCAAAGCTCTAACAATTCTGCCAAACATAATTTCAAGGGTAGGCTGAAAAGTTCATAGGCTGAATATGAAGGAGTGATGCTAGAACTGTGAAATCTTGCATGCATTAATTTCAACTCTTATTAATAACTTCATTATTTCTTCCTAGGGACTATGTTGAAAAATAAATCTCATTTGCTCATTCCATGAGAGTATCTTGGTCAGCCTATGAACTTTTCAGCCAACTCTCGTAGTTCCCAATTTAGTCACATAGCTAGCAATAAGTCAATTATGCCAACACTAATACTTGACTGGTACTTTATTTCATCAAGCGTGGAAAGAATGAAAGACAAAGTGGACCTCAGCAGAATTTGAACTCAAAACAAAGAGCCAGCCAGACATTAAATGCTGCAGAGCATTTTATTTGATGCAGGAATGATTCTACCAATTCATCACCCCCACTCCTTTCACCTACTATAATTATTGGTTAGGTAATTGTGGTGACATAAACTCTCCAGTTTGGCATAGCATGTTACAATCTCCCTAGAGCTAGTGTCACAGTAAAATGCACTCAGTACACCCTGTAAAATGTTAGTGTTGGTACCATGATAGAATGCACCTGATCCACTTTCTAAAGTGATAGTATGCTGGTGTCACAAAATACACTCAGCACACTCTGTAAGGTGGTTGGAATGAGGAGGATCATCCAGCTGTATAAGCAATGTCAAATATGGAAGAGTCTAGTCATGGACCATGTCAGCCCATCCAACCCATGCCAACATGGAAAGGAGGCATAAAATGATAAGGATGGTGATGTTAGATTCATATATCTATGAAAACATATATAATACATTACATTACAAACATACTTCTCTATATTAATAGAAGTGGTAATAGTTGTCTACATCTGAACTCCTAAAAATCAATTCCATTTTTTTTATAAAAAGCCCTCCCTGTTGGTGTTTAGTGAATTCTGTGTTTTAATTGGGTAAAATTAAAAACAAAGAAAACAATCCACATGCTATAGTGTTATTGGGTCACAGTATTGACTTAATAAGATCACAGTTGTTTCATTACCCATGTATCTGAATTCAAGATATGTTAATCATCAATCAAACATGAATCATAATCCAAAAATGTTCTCCACTATAATACTATTTAAAAAAAAAAAAAAGAAATTGGAAAAATAAAGTGAAAATTAAATGCATTTATTAGCTTTGCCTTTCATCCTTACATGGTTGATAAAATAAAGTACCAGTAATGCACTGGGTCAATTTAATCGATTTTCCCTTCCCCCAAAATTGCTGGCCTAGTGCCTATAGAAGAAATTATTATTATTATTACTATTATTATTAATAATAAAGCGCAGGGTGGTTCAGGATTGGTGGGGTACCTGAGTCGCCCCCACCCCTATAGGGGAATTTATTTTGTTATATTTATGCATAGTTTATTTTATATGTTTTATATCTTCATTGTTAAATTAGTCTTGCCATTATGCACTTTTACTCGACCTTATTGTAAACCCCCACTGTCCCTGTCTTTGTATTGTCCCCTACGTGTTGGTCCTTGTGGCCAATAAATGAAATCGTTATTATTATTATTATAAGGGCAGTATTGGTAGAGGGTCAGACACCATGCTTTGACGCATAGAGTTACGGTCCTTGCCATTCTGAGTTCAAATCCCACTGAGGTTAACTTTGCCTTTCATCCTTACAGGATCGATAAAATAAAGTACCAGTAGTGCACTGGGTAATTGCTGACCTTGTGCCAAAAGTAGAAACAATTTTTATTATTATCATTATGATTATTAAGAGCCATGGACTGACTGTCATTAAAGAAAATTCTTAACAGTGTTTGTTCTAGATTTTTACATTCTGAGTTCAAATCCTGCCATGGTTGACTTTGCCTTTCATCCTTCTGAGGTAAATAAATGTATTAGTAATGCACTGGGGTCAATTTAATTGATTTTCTCCTTCCCTTCAAATTGCTGGTCTTGTACCAAAAGTAGAAACAATTATCATCATCATTAATCTTATTTTTATTGCATATCATTACTGCATTACTGAACACAGTTCTATGCACCTTGGGTATGTGCAGTATTGTTTTTGATGTCATTATTTTTATTGTATTGAGAGTACTCTTTGTAATATGTATGTAATTTTCTGTATGCTGTATATATTTGTAAGTCCTGGGGTTTTGGTTACATATCTGTCTGTGTTTTTTTTTATCCCAGAGCAACTATTACTATAGGGATGTTTCAGTTTTCTTCATCCACATTCAGGTTATTCCTATCTCTACATCTTTATATTTGGAAGACTCCTCTTGGCAGTATCGGATGCCATCCTTTGTTGCATAGAGTTACGGCCCTTTACGATCTGAGTTCAAATCCTGCCGAAGTTAACTTTGCCTTTCATCCTTACGGGGTCGATAAAATAAAGTACCAGTCACGCACTGGGGTTAATTTCATCGACTTTTCCCTCCCCCCAAAAATTGCTGGCCTTGTGCCTATATAAGAAACCATTATTATTATTTCCAACTTAATTAATGAAGGTATTTCCCAGAAAAACTTTGCCTGTCTTTATTTCAATGTGCTACTGAAAGATTGTAGTTATATTGTAATCCAAATGTAATGACCTTTCTATTTACTTAGAGATAAAATAGAAATTAATAACCAAGGAAACTAAATTATACTTTTCTGAAGAATGGTTTGTCTGTAGACCTTTAAAAATATCCATTAGAATTTAATGTGTTGGAAGGGGCCTAAATAATTTGGGCAATTAATTATGAATATCTGAAATGGGGTTCCTCTGAAGAAGCACGCAGCTTGGAGATCAGGGTCATTCCAGGTAGAGCCACTATTTGGAGATCAAAGATCTGATACTATGGGCATGTGGTTAAAATGTCTCAGGAAAGAATCACTGGACAGATTTTAAGGGCAAAACCAACTGGCAGGAGACTCAGGGGTAGACTCCGAACAGCATGGTTGGATAACATCAATGGGCTTGGCTAGTTACGCTTGGGGATCCAGCTGGGTTAGTTGGAGATGAGTGCTTCTGACAGGACCTGCTGGAAGGAGTGTTTGAGGGCTCTGCCATAGTGTTTGAGAACCCTCTGGGTGAAGAAGAAAGAAGAAGAAAGCAGAAGTAAAGGAAGAAAAAGAAAAAAGAAGAAAAAGAAGAAAAAGGAAAAGGAAAAGAAGAAAAGGAAAAAAGAAAAAAAGGAAAAAAGAAAAAAAGGAAAAAGAAAAAAAGAAAAAAGGAAAAAGAAAAAAAGGAAAAAGAAAAAAAGAAAAAAGAAAAAGAAAAAGGAAAAAAGGAAAAGAAAAAGGAAAAAAGAAAAAGAAAAAGGAAAAAAAGAAAAAGAAGAAGAAAAAGACAAACTCAAAATAGATATAATATATCAATCTTAATATTCGTTGATTGGTTTCCTAGTATGCTTTCTTTTCACTACATATGGATATTTCACAGCAAAAATTTAAACCATGCTTTGGTATATTAATTCACAAAACTTCAGTGATCTTACTCTATAGCTTCCAATCTACAGTGTCTACCTATTATATTCCACTTACAGTGCATATATGCCCACACCTGGTTATGATAAATGGCATTTGGCCAAGATACCACATAATGGGATCAAGCGCAGAGCCATATGATTCTAAAGCAAACTTCTTAACCATATGTCACTTTTAACTCTGCTAGGTCCTGTGCTCAAATCTCACCCAACTCTTTCTGAGGTCCCAAAAATAAGCACCAGTAATACAGTGGGATGGATTTGCTCAAAAATTGGTCTCATGCATAAAGAAAGAAAAACGAAAATATTAGTTATTTTCTTCAATTATAATTTTTCCTTGGTTCTTATTTTATAAAATGACAACATGTTAATCATGATCACTGGGTAATGAAGTGCTGGGAGTTCCGAGTGGAAAAGAGGCACAAAAAAGAAAGAAGACAAAAGTAGAACCTGAACAGCAAATGGTCAAAGCTGATCTTAGAATGCTGAACCTTATGAAGAAGATGATGAAGGAGCACATGTGGAAGAAAACTGTAGTAGAAAAAACTCATCCAACACATGAAAGCAAAGTAAAGCAGACATAAAAATAACGAGGAAGATGTCTCATATTAATAAAGTAAAGCAGACATAAAAATAATGAAGAAGATGTCTCATGTTAAGAGATTATTGTGAAGACTCAGAGCTTTTGGAAGATGGTGGTGGTGTTGGTGTTGTTGATGGGGAAATTGATACAATGAAAGATGGATTTTAATCAAAAAATTACATTTTGTTTTTTAATATAAAATTTTTACATTATTTTGACTAATCATTAGCTATTTAACATTCATATTTCGTTTCAATATTTTACATCCCAAAATGGAGATTTGTGTGCAGGGATTTTTAATTATATGTGAGTGGTAGTTGGTATTGAAGTATAAGAGATTACGTGATGTAAAAAGTTGTCTGAATATCACTGACCATGATTATATATCATCATTTAACATCCATTAAATGACGATTAATATATATCATCAGCATTTTATGTCCATTTTTTCCACTCAAGCATAGGTTAGATGAGTTGTCCTGTTGTGGGCAATGCTAGGTCAGGTGACTATGGCTCGTTCATACAGAACTGATTTTGGCTTGGTTTCTACAGCTGCATGCCCTTGCTAACGGCAACCTCATTTACAGTGAGTACTGGGTGATTTTTGTCGCGACGCCTACACAGTCCCTTTATAGTGTGGACTGGGTGCTTTTTGTTGTGACAATATGTGTGTGTGTGTCACAATTGTAATGATACCATATCATACATGGTTTTTGTCAGATTAACAAGTCTGATGAATAGATTGGAGCTGGAGTTGTGTCAATAACACAAATATGGACCCTGAGCCAGCCATCTGTGAAACATTCATAACTAAATCAAAACCTCATGTGAAACATTGTTTTGTTCTTCTTAATGTCATCATCATCATCGTTTAACGTCCAGGTTCCACGCTTGCATGGGTTTGGACGGGAGTTTTCCCACTTGAGGCAAGAGTGGTTGTCTTGCTCGCATAGGACTGTCTGGCGGGTTTTTTACAGCTGGATGCCCTTCCTAACACCAACCACATTTACAGTGTGGGACTGGGTGGTTTTTACCGTGTTGCCTACACGGCCACATTACAGCGTGGACTGTGTGTTTTTTTGTCGTGACACCTACACGATCTCATTTGTTTCGGCCTGGATTATTTCCGAAGGCCCAGCTGCCTTACCCGTCTTCATATCTTTGATTGCCTTACTTATTATACTACCTTTGACTAACACTGCTGGTCCCTCTATTGGGTCGATGTGGGGGAGACTGTGTATATATATATTCCATGCTTCCTGAAATTCGCCAACACTACACCTGATATTCCCCCTCCATACACACGAACGCATGTGCGTATATCATGACTCATACACTGTTCACTTTCCTGACTTTTGTACATTATTCTATGTATTATACATACACCTTTGATGAGTTGCAGTGCAGCTGAGCACTGTAAACAATAATTTTCATTATTATTATTATTATTATTATCATTATTATTATATGTATATATATAAATATGTGTATGTGTCAAAAAATTAACTAAATAATAAATAACAGAAAAACAAACAAAGAATAAAGAAAATGAAAAACAAAAACAAAACAAAACAATAAAATCGTTCTCCTACCTCCCAAGACTCTGGCAACCACTTCCAGTTTATATCTGTCTTCTGGAGTGTTCTCTGGAGTATTTTGGGAAATCTGAATGTAGAAGCCTTGTTTATTAAGAAGTTTCAAAATATCATTGGGACCACTTTCTGCCACACTTCGGAATGTATCTGGAGAAATATCAAAAACAGAAGAGAAAACCAGATGAGACATTTGTGAGTGAAAAAGGGAAAGAAGAAATAGCTGAATTTCTTAGAACAGCAACAACAACAGCAGCAAGCACTTTAAGGCTTCTCTGCAAAAACAGGTGTTAGCCATGTGCATGCAGAGGGGGGGGGGGGCATAACAAGCTTCTCTTTACCCTACCTTCTGCATCCCTTCCTAACTAGCTCCAAGGCTTTCTTTTCCCCCATCATTATTTTTAGTAATATCTTTCTTGGTTTGTCCCTTCATCTGTTGCTTTCTGCCTTCGTCAGCTTCATTTCCATCACTCATCTCACCCAGTTCCTTTCATTCTCCCTCAACACATAACCTAGCCTCCTCATTCCAGAAGGCAAACATCAATCAAACCATGATGACATATATTGTGTGTATGCAGTATGGCTTAACCCATTAGCATTTAAAACAGCTGTATCCGGCCAGAATTCTCTCACCACTTACTGTTCAAACCAGTTGAAATTGGCTGTTCATACTGATGTTAAGGTATTGTTCTCAAAATAAATGACATCAAAATCTCATAGATTCGATATCATGTGAGATAATTAACAAAGCCTTTACCACAAAAATACAATAGCATATATAGAGTAATGTAAATGCTAAAGGGTTAAAGGCAAAGAAGTTTGTTTGACAACCATAAGATTTCAGGTTCAATCCTATTGGTTGGTATTTTGTGCAAGTTAACCTAAGCCTTGTGAGTGAAATTGAATAGACAGAAACTGTTTTGAAGACACTTGGATCGAATGTGTCTGTAGTTTAAAGTGCCAGCCGTCTCACAACTCCCTGAGACTTACATAAATGGTATATGTGTCTGTGGAATACTCAACCACTTACATGTTAATTTGTTGATCAAACAACTGGTAAGAGACCCAGGGACAGACCCCATGCAAGAAGGTTGGATAACATCAATGAGCTTGGCTGGTCTGGCATGGGAATCCAGTTGGATCAGTTGGAAACAGTTGCTTCTGACAGGACCTGCTGGGAAGAGTGTTTGAGGACTCTGCTCCCATGACCTTCTCAGGAATAAGTGGGCAAAGAAAAAGAAGAACAACAGCTGGAACACTCATCCTAGTTCAGCAAAGCTATGATCAAAGAATCTCCAGCCTTGACTAGCTCACTGGACTGAATACATCTAGGTCTACATATGTCAATGACCACTAGGCAAAAAATAAAGACCCCAGCATATCAGTCCTAATAGATGATAGGAGAAATTATCCAAACATAAAAATCTGGGAATTGATGGACTTCTGTTGATTTCAGGGAAAATGGACTCTAAATGATGGTGATGGTGGTCAGTGTTCCAGATATTCGATCAATGGAACAGCCAGCTCATGAAATTAACATGTCAGAGCATTTAACAGACATGTATACCCTTAATGTGTATACTCCTCGGGGAGATTCAGCATGATTCAGTCTGTGATAAGGCTGGTCCTTTGAATTACAAGTACAGGCCATCAAATAGGCTTCCAAATAGTTTCTGTCTACCCAGTTTTATTTTCAAGTATGGGCTAACCCAAGGCTATAGTAAATAACACTTGTCCAAGATGCCATGCAGTGGGATGAACCTGGGCCCTAATGATTGTAAAGTGAACCTTTTAACCATTTGGCTGCATAGCACTCACAATCTTGAGATAAATATAACCTGGAATGTGGGCATTGGAAACAGAAGCAATCCCCATAATAGTAAGGGCCTTGGAAATGATAAAACAAAAACATGCAGACAAATATATAACTAAAGCCCAGAACTTACAAACATGCACAACAAAGCACTACACATATTATTGTACTTTCAATACAATAGAAATAACAACAAAACATTGCCTATATAGTGAGCTGCACTCAGTAATGCAGTGAATGCACGCAATAAAAATAAGAGAGTAGCAGGATTATTATCTTGATGTAAATCCTTTGTGGTTAATAAAGAAATCATTATTATTAGTATGTAATTTAAAATTATTTTAGATCTAAAGATAAAGGGATTATTCTTAGAATAATAATTCAAATTATACTTGTTTTTATTTTCTTAATTGATAATAATAAACAGTTTTATTACTTTTAGAAAACTAGTCTACTTGTGGCATGAAAAATGATGCAAGTTTTATCAATTGCTGAGAAAAATTATTTTCTAAATGTTTAAAATAATGTGTGTGTGTGTATGTGTGTGTGCGTGTGCGTGCGTGCGTGCGTGCGAAGCTAATATAAATATACATCAACAAACTTATAATACAAATATATGTATATACATATATAGAGATAAATATAAACACATTAACCCTTTTGTTTACTATATTTCCACTGCTTATGATTTTCAAAGATTTGGGAGAATTTTAATAACTTACTCATTATTAGGCTGATGTTTCAAACATAACTTAACAAAGGTTCTTACATAAATTTAAGATGGAAGGATTTCAGATAAATATAAAAACCTAAAGAAACAGTTTTGTATTGTAGAACAAAGGACAGTTTCAGGCAGTTTAGTATTAAAAAGGTTAAGTTGGTGTTTGGAACTTAAAGGCTCTTACATGAAATTATGATGGAAGGTTTTTAGATAAATACAAACACTGGGGTGGTTTGATATCAAAGTCATTAAGGCATCCTAGTAGTAAGTATGTGTGTGAGGGAGTCTCTATGATTCTTCTGAGCCATGAGAAGCTGATGTGAAGTAGTGATGTTGACATATCCCTGTCTCTTCCAATCTAACCATTTTCTCATCAAAGACATGTTGCCAGCCTGTTATTCTTATCTCATGACTACCATAGAATATAACTATGCAACAACATTCCACACATATCTATAAATCACATACAAATATTGGCTTATATTGACATATATTACTACTACTCATGTATATATTTGGTATTGTTTCTACAGCTGGATGCCCTTCCTAACACAAACCATTTTACAGAATGTACTGGGAAGTATTTTTGGTGGCACCAGTAATACCAGTAATACCAAATCACAGAAATGTGTGTGTGTGTGTGTGTGTGTGTGTGTGTGTGTGTGTGTGTGTGTGTGTGTGTGTGTGTGTATATATGTGTGTGTGTGTGTGTGTATATATATATATATATGTGTGTGTGTGTGTGTGTGTGAAGGCGTGTGGCTGAGTGGTTAGAGAATTGGATTCACAATCTTGAGGTTGTGAGTTTGATGTTTGATTCCTGGACCGGGCGATGCGTTATGTCCTTGAGCAAGACACTTTATTTCACGTTGCTCCTTCTACCTGGAGTTGCAACTGATAGATAGTATTAGCAATTGGAAAGACCAGCGGAAACATTGTTTCCTCGGTCCGATTTGACGAAAGTCGATCGATCCTAAAAAAAAAATATATATATATATATATACACACACACACAATACTCAAACATGTATAAATATAATATACCTTACACATACATTTTGGCAATATCCCAGACGATTCCAGATTCCTACAAAATTCACACTCACACTGAAGGTGTGTTGTCTACCCCACATCTTTCACACTCACACTGAAGGTGTGTTGTCTACCCCACATCTTTCACACTCACACTGAAGCTGTGTTGTCTACCCCACATATTTCACACTCACACTGAAGCTGTGTTGTCTACCCCACATCTTTCACACTCACACTGAAGCTGTGTTGTCTACCCCACATCTTTCACACTCACACTGAAGCTGTGTTGTCTACCCCACATCTTTCACACTCACACTGAAGCTGTGTTGTCTACCCCACATCTTTCACACTCACACTGAAGATGTGTTGTCTACCCCACATCTTTCACACTCACACTGAAGCTGTGTTGTCTACCCCACATCTTTCACACTCACACTGAAGATGTGTTGTCTACCCCACATCTTTCACACTCACACTGAAGCTGTGTTGTCTACCCCACATCTTTCACACTCACACTGAAGATGTGTTGTCTACCCCACATCTTTCACACTCACACTGAAGCTGTGTTGTCTACCCCACATCTTTCACACTCACACTGAAGCTGTGTTGTCTACCCCACATCTTTCACACTCACACTGAAGCTGTGTTGTCTACCCCACATCTTTCACACTCACACTGAAGATGTGTTTTGTCTAGCTCATGTCTTTCACACTCACACTGAAAGCCACCAAAAGCCTCATATAATCCACACACGTACAAAGCGAAAGAGAGATGAAGTAAAGAACCATTTCAGTGAAATTATATTGCAGAATATGAAGAACTATTCACCTATTCCTCACTTCTAACATCTTAGATAATAAACAAATGGATGTACAAATCTGTACAGCAAATCTCTACAAGTTATAAACTCTACAAGTTATAAAAACTACAATCCTATTCAGAATAGATGTGTCACATCATTGCAGATAGCAATGTTAAGACACATCGAATCATATACTAGTCAATGAAACATATGTTAATACTTCGAATAAACCCTACAGTATAGCTTATCTGTGTTATTCTTCATTCTTTCATTATATATATATATATATATAGGCATATGGATGGCTGTGTGGTTAAGGGGTTCACTTTTCAATCACGTGGTTAAGAGGTTCCCTTCCAATCTGTGACACTTTGGTCAAATGGCACTTACTACAGTCTTGGTTTGATCAATGCTGCATGAGTGAAATTTGGAGGACGGAAACTGTGTAGAAATCCATCATATATGTGTATGTTGTCAGTATTTACGTTTGTGTCTATCTGTGCTTTTGCTCCATAACTTAGTAGTATAACAACAACAAAAAGATCAATAAAATATCTACCAGACTTGAAAAAATAAGTACTGGAGTCAATATGATTTAATAAATCCATTTAATAAGGAACCCTAACATACTTGCAGTCTAATGACTGAAACCAATAAAAGATTATAAGAATATTAAAAACTAAAAAATTACAGCTGCCACTCACAATTGAGTAGTATTTGGCAGTAACATGCTTTTGTTCAGGGTTTTAGGTGTCCATGCAGTTACAAGCAGATATAGACATGTTCTTGACCTTCCTAGCCTTGATCCAACAGAACATACATGATATGACAGCTTGAAGGTGAAAGGGCTGCACCAGTACTGGACTGGTACTTTCTTTATCAACCTCAATAAGATGAAAAGCGAAGTGGATTTCGGCAGGATTTAAACACAGAGAATGGGGAAAATGTGAATAACTTATTTAAAATAATATTACTTCAGTAGTTTCCAGTTCCATCATTTTTTTTTACTACTTAATCAGGGAAGGGAGTGATGTGGCAGTGCGCCTATGTCCCTCAGGGCCTCCAAGTCTAGTGGGGAGAGGTAGGGAAGTATTATTAACCCTTTAGCATTTAAACCGGCCATATCCAGCTAGAATTTTCTTACCTCTTTCTGTTCAAACTGGCCATAACCAGCCACTCATACTGATGTTAAAGTATTGTTCTCAAAATAAATAGTATCAAAATCTCATAAATTCGATATTATGTGAGATATTATGTTAGGATAAGCCTTTACCGTGAAAATTCAGTAGTAAATATAGAATAATGTAAATGCTAAAGGGTTAAACTGGAGACTTGGCGTGAATGCTTACAACAGAATGGACTTTGCTAAAGTCACTCAAACAACAGGTGGCTGTGTGGGTTATGGATTATCTCTATGACACTAAACCATAAGATTTGTTTTTGCATCACAAACATCAAACCATAGTGAGAGACGTGACACATACTGCATGAATTTGAAATGATACCCTGAAATGGTCAGACCCACAATACTTTGACCCTTTCATTATCATATTTCTAATGAAGGACACTGCATATGATTTTCAAATAATTTTGAAAATAATCAAGAATTTAAGGAAACTTAGCTAATTTCTTTATTAAGCCAGTATTTGGAACATAAGGGTTCTTGCATAAAATGATGGAGGGTTTGAATTTAAATATGAACAGTTTAAAACAAGCAGCTTTGTATCATAAAACCAAGGATAGTTTCAGGTGGGTTTAGTATCAGAAGAGTTAAACAAATTCAAGAATTTAGTATCATGATGTGCCAAGTAAGAAGCAAATTAAACAATAGTATATAAAGACACTGGTGATAATCTATATTGGCAACAAGTGGGATACACAATTTAACACTTCTATGACTTTATTTCTAAAAACCAAGTTGCCTGTGTTTAAATATAACCAAGATTTGTTAGGGTAAGATACCTTGTATCATCATTATCATCATCATTTTTATGTCCGCTTTTCCATGCTGGCATGAATTTGGATAGGATTGTTTCAAACAATGTTTTACAGCCTGGTTCTCTTCCTGATGCTAACCCTTTTAGTTACCTCTTATGATATGCAGGGACATAATGGACCTATTCTAAAAACTGGGATATACACAGCATGAAAATACATAGCATGCTATTTATTATTATATTGATTTTCAAGTTTGGATGGTTTCGGGTATTAAAAGGATTAAAAGTAGAATAAGTTGGTTTGGCATGAGAAAAAAGAAAATCATTATGGACAGAACTATTTTGATTTTTTTCAGAGAGTTGTTTCCTAAATAAATAAATTGAAATATATTTTCTAACAGAAACTGGTGGAGTCTGCACTGAATGCCAAAAACTGGTTTGGGACAAGGGTCCTCTCAGAGCAATGTGAAAGCAGAAAGACCAAGTTGAAGCAGATTAAACATAAGAAAAATAAAGACAAAGAACATTCTGAAGAAAAGTATGTTCTAGAGTCATGATAAAATGCACTCATTACACTATGAAAAGTGGTTGGTGTCAGGAAGGGCAGCCTGCCATAGAACCCATGCCAAAAAGGGCTGAGAGGACTCTGTAGTTGTGTCTAGGAGATGACTGGCTCCCTAGTGCCAGTGCCAGGATGGAATGCAAACATCAAACTCTGTAAAGTGGTTGACATTAGGAAGGGCATCCAACTGTAGAAACCATGCCAAAACTGGAAAGCAAGACATATCGCTTAGCCTGTCTATGGAGACAATAATAACTTTGTTCCAACTTAGTCTGTAAGAAAAACAGATCTAAAATGATGAATATAATTTTGAAAAAAAGTATGTATTTGGGTTTTTCTGACTGCCATAAACAGGAGAAAAACTAAGGTTTGCCAAGTCAAAATTCAACTAAGAATAAGACATTTTGGAGAAGAATCATCATCATCATCATCATTTCATTTTACGTCCGCTTTTTCCCTGCTTGCAAGGGTGGGACGGGAACTGATTCTGGCTTGATTTCTACAGCTGGATGCCCTTCCTAACACCAACCTCATTTACAGTGAGTGCTGAGTGCTTTTTTGCCGTGGCACCTCCACGACCACTTTGCAGTGGAATGATTGGGACCCCAGCCCCTATCATCTCATTTCTACAGCTGAGTAAACTGGAGCAATGTGAAATAAAGTGTCTTGCTCAAGGAAACAACACATCACCCGGTCTGAGAATTGAACTCACAACCTTTTGATTGCAAGGCCAGTGCTCTAACCACTAAGCCATGTGCCTCCATCTAAGCAACAATTCTTTCAATTGACTGAAGTGGATTCTTGTACCATTCTCTCAACTTAACCATTTAGCTACATGAAGCTAAAACTAGTAAAAATATGAGACATCGAAAGTTTCTCAATCACTTGATCTAGTAGAAATAGCAGCCAAACCCCACCCAACTATCTTAACAAAAAGGAAAGCCACATTGGATTACATAGTACAAGAAACATTATATCCAAAGAAGAAATAAAATTGGAAAGTCGTGATATTTTGATGTGTATACTCTATATCTATAGCTATCTATCTATCTGATAGTGGCAATGGGTGGCATCATTGTTGTTATTGTTGTTGCTATTGTTGTGGTTGTTGCTGCGGTGGTGGTTGTCATTGGAACCAATAAAGTAGCTAATGCCAGGTCAACTGGCCTAATGTACACTCCCAACCTATTCATGCCAGCCCCAACCACGAAATGATTAAACCTAATGCAGCATGGCCAAACACTGGCCAAACAACTTGTAAACAGGATCCTGGTTATTATATCACTATCCCACAACTCACCATTTCTTTCACTGTTCTCTCCTGACTACTCCCTTCTCACCATCTCCATTTCACTATTCTCTTACCCTGTTAAGGGTAAGAGAATAGTGAAATTTCTTCTCCCACTTCACTCTTCTTCACCCTCCACCTGTGTGTTTTCATCTCTTCTCTCTACCACCATCTCTCATCCTTTCCTCTTCTGCATCCCTAGTCTCCTCCTATCATTTCTCCATCCTCTCCTCACACTCACCCACTCCTCCATCATGTCCAATCTCCAATCTTTCCTCCACCAGATCCGTTCCACACTCAAATGCTTCCTCCACCATCCCACCTCCCATTTGCATCCAATTCTCCTTGCATCTCTCTAACCTCCTCTTCACTATACATATATGTTGGTACGATGTCATGTGCAATAGAAATGAAAATCTTTTGACTTGAGTTCACTTGTCTGATGATCAGATTGATACAGGAGTCAGGTTTATCACACCAATAAAGCCCTCGAGTCAACCATCTGTGAAACATATGAAATGTTTGATATGCAATAAAAACACTTTAAAGTGAAACATTATCTCACACATCTAACTGTGTGTGTGTGTTTGTGTATGTGCACGCATATGTGTGTGTGTATGTGCACGCATATGTGTGTGTGTGTATGTGTGTGAGTGGGTGGTGGGTGTGTGAGCATGTGTGCATACATTTTTTATTAATGTATAGAAGCAGAGGATGCAACCGCAGGTGAGGGGTTTTTGCTTTTCGATTCAAATAAAATTCTTTATGATAATGAAAGTCCTTTGCACCAAGTTACAGTTATTCTCTTGTCATACATCCCTCTCACCATAAGAACTGCAGTGACCCACTGATTGGGCCAATAGTAAATCTATAAACAGGCAACAGCTGTTAAAAAAGACGTACCATTCAACACAAATCTTGTACAGACAGACACCTCCACAACCTCAGACTGCCACAAAATATCACAGACAACTGATATGTTAGAAAACACCAAAATTTCAAATTCCTTGATATTAAAACCACAATTGAAAAGAGATATCTACATGTCATATTATTTTACAAACTAAATTTCAATTCAGGTGGCCAAGAGCAAATAATCTGTTGATTTTCATGCTCTTTTATTCTTTTACAGGTTTCAGTGTTTAGACTGGCCATGCTAGGCCACTATTTTCAAAGGATTTTTTAGTCACTCATATTGGCCCTAGTAATTTTTATTTTATTTTTATTTTTTTTTTAACAGTAAACGTAAACAAAGACACAGAAACACACACAAATGCACACACAGTTTCTGTTTATGAAATTTCACTTACAAGCCATTTAACTTGAAATTATTGTAGAAAACACTAGCCCAAGGGCCATACTCTGAGACTGAACTTGAAACCCCATGGTTGGTAGATGGAAACTGCAGAAGCCTATCATAGATATGAGTCTGCATGTGTGTCTATCTTGTGTGTGTATCTTTTACTGATATGTATAAGTAAAGGTTGTAAACATGGGGCAAAAAGCAAAAAAACAAATATCAGTGGCTTTTGAATAAAGTCTTTTGTGATAATGAAGTTCTTTGCACTGGGTTACAGACACTCCTTTGTTAGTCTCACCATCAGAAATGTAGTAGAAAAATAATTGGCTCATTGTAAATCTATAACCAATGATGCTGTTGTCCACAAATTGTAATATGAAATAGTATACATATATGTGTGTGTATGTGTATACATATACATACATATATATATATATATATATATATATATATTATAGGTATAAACCAAAGTTTTAGCTGTCATACAGCAAGTACTATTCGATTTGTTTGAGGCAATCACAAAGCACTCAATGGAGCAAAAGTTAAAAAACATTAGGGCCAGAGTAAACAATTATAAAGTGTGGCACTGGCCATACATAAAGCACAATGACGATAGATACAGAAAGGTCTATATATATATATATATAGCATGGTCGGGTTTCTACCTCTGTTTATACCCACTTTGCATCTCTCCATGCATTGAATACTCCCATGAATTGTGGTCTTCCTGGTTTCAGCACTGCAGACTGTGTGTGTGAAAGCCATCATTCCAACAGAGTTGCATGCATCAGCCCACAGCCATCTGCCATATGCACTGCTATGAGCATGTCCTCCTCCATTTCCTGCCAGATCATCCTACCAAGGCCTCACTCTCATTTGCTAAAGCAGTTACAGGTTGAAAGAGGCCCTGCTGCAGGCCTCACCCCAGATGATTTGTTGTGATTAAGGAAGATCTTCAGAGGCTCAACTTCGCCTTGGAGGGTGCAAAGGAGGTGACATGAGACCACAAGCAAAGGAGGTCACTGGTGGACCTGGTCGGCTCTATGTATGATGCCACCTCTGGGATCACTGACCTAGGATAACCCCAGTCCCATCAAACAAAAGCAAAGAAGAAGACATTCCAATAGATTAGAAAATACTCACTACATATGAACACAAACCATACATAGATACAAAAATACAGACTGAAAATATTTAGACAAACCCATCATATTCAAAACATACATCATATCTATAAACATGATCACTTCATGTTCTAGAAATAGCACCAAATATTCTCAAATTAAACCATCCTGTCTTAACCCTTCTGACATATTTCTAATGAAAGATTTATCAAGCAATGTTGTAGGGGTGTTGGTTTGCCTTTTTTAAACAATATAAATAGTATTTATTTGTATATATAATATACTCATCTGTAATGTTTGCTTTGACAGTGCTGGCTAAGAGATTTGGTGGTCTCAGCCTATGTTCCACTCGTGACTTGGCACTGCTGGCCTATCTCTACTTAATCTCTTCCAGCTGCACACTCATTAATAAG
Organism: Eledone cirrhosa; assembly: GCA_964016885.1. Classification (NCBI taxonomy): domain Eukaryota; kingdom Metazoa; phylum Mollusca; class Cephalopoda; order Octopoda; family Eledonidae; genus Eledone; species Eledone cirrhosa. The sequence continues at coordinate 35,798,930 of OZ024741.1, forward strand.
ATCCTCTGCAAGACGATAGAATCTGATATGACCCGAGAGCTGGAGTCAGCTGATTGGACCGACAAAGGCCTTGCCCTCCTCAAGTATACCAATGTCCAACATAATTGAGACAATGTCAAGAGCAAGTCCGCCTTCAGGCAGATCAAATCTTCTTTGAACCAATGCCATTTCACCTGCCTATGTTCCACATCACAACTAAACCGTGGTGCTTAGCTCAATTCAGTACTTTCCTCATCAACTGGGACCCTTCTTGATGATGAATGCAGCTGCACTGGAGTGGCACAGTGCCTTGGGATCTGCGTTTGCGAGACAAACAGATGCCGTTGTGAAGCAGTTGTTGACAAGTTCAGTCTGCACCTGCTATCTCGGTGCCATCATGCCACTCTGAATGAAATCATCAGAAGGAGATTCAAAGCAGCCAGTTTCCTATCACAATTGGAGCCGGCTGGCCTCAAACATAGAAAAGGCAAGCACCCCCAAAATTTAACCCACTTCCCTTTCAAGGGGGGAAAATCCCTAATTTGGGACATGCCATGCCGTGACTCGTTCTTTGCCTCCAACCTTGTCGCTTTGGCCACAAACCCAGCTGCCCACAATACAAAGGAGAGGAAGATAGTTAAATACCAGGGCCTGACCAGCTGCTTCTTCTTTGCATCAGTCTCTTGAGACCTCTGGTGCCCTTGATCCTGCACTGTTGATTTCCTCCATAAAATCGGAAAGATAGCAGCCCACTTGAGACGGGAGCCCTGCAAGGTAGGGTGGTTGTTGCAGCAGGTATCTCTGGCCATTCGCTGCAGTAACACCTTTGTATTTTGTGTACGGGGTACAGCTGAGGCTCCACTCAGACTGGGGTGTAGTGTCTGTCCCTCCTCCTTTCTCTTTCTTTCATTGCTTTATTCTTTTTTCTTTTTCATCTTTTCATTTCCTTTTTTTTATTTCTTTTTTGTTCCCTTTAGTAGTTTTGTTTTTGTAAAATAATATAGTATAATAAAATAAAACTTAATTATAATATTGTAAACTAAATGTAAGTTTCAAAAATGTTCAAATCCTTTTGAAAATAATCGAGAATTTGGAGAGATTCAATAAAATAAATGACTTTCCCATTATTAAACTGGTGTTCTTAACATAACTTAAAGGTTCTTACTTATGATGGAAGGTTTTCAAATAAATATAAACACTTAAAAACAAAGAGGTTTGTATTGTTTTAGGTTGGACAGAAAGTTTTTGCCATTTTAAAAATTTTAATTGCTGTTTTTTAACATTAGGAAAATTTTACAAATCAAAATAATCACCATCCTTTGCAATTACCGGCTGCCATCATATAGAAAGGTACATTCTATCAACCCATGATCGCTTGTGGTTGATATTAATGATGAGATGCCATTTTTCATCATCAGTGACATTGGATCATAACCAGTTGGTTGTGTGATGGTAGAAAAGCAGAGAAGTCACAGCTACCACCTGAAATTTATAATGACAGTCAGATTGTGGAGCACCCATTGGTCCAGCTTGAACACCTTCCTTATGGCATGCAAGTGATTGACGTTGGTTGTTTTTGATGCCCCAAGCACTTAGGAGAGTTGACATGGTCTGTGGTATGGGTCAGCTTCCACCAACTCATACAATTGTTCATCATTAAAGTCAGATGGATGGCCTGTGCAAAGTCAATCTTCAAGGGAGTAATCACTTGAACAGAAGCATGCAAACTAATCCCTAGCACTGTGTTTAGACATGGTGTGTAACCTAAATGCCTTGTTAATGTGATGCCTTGATGCTGCTGTGCTTAGGCCAGATTTGAAGTCATAAAGTTAAGCAGCCACAAACAAATGATTTGGTTAGATCCCTGCTGCTTCCTCTATGACAGCATAACATAAAATGAGGAATGCACATATTGCATACCAACATCATTTCTTGTATATGTGCATTATGTGAACATTTTCAGAACACTCTTACCAAAATACATCCTTTTGAAAAGCAGGAGGAACTTTCTGTCCAACCCAATAGAACCAAAGATGGTTTTAGGTGGTTTGTTATTAAAACTGTTAAAAACAGAAAGGTTACATTGATCAAAGTAATCTTTCACATACAGAAAATAATGGGATGGTCATGTCTAAAACAGTTTCTATCAGAGGCCTGCTTAATCAGAGCTGACTTAGGGCTAAAACAAACAAACTACAATATCTAAACACAGATACTACACAGCTATATTTCACACCATGAAATTATATCTTCTTTCTATTATGACATTAGCAGCTGTTTCTTAATCCTTTTCATATTAAATTGCCTGATCTGCCCATGATTTTAGGATACAAAACTGTTTGGTTTAAAGTGTTTATCATTTTTAAATCTTCCATTGTAATTTTATGCAAGAATCTTTATTATATTCCAAGCTCCAATTTAATAAAAGAGAAGTTAGTTATTTTACTAAATCCTTCCAAAGTGTTGATTGTTGTCAAAATTATTTGAAACACACAGGCAGCATATCTCATTGGAAATATGGTAAAGAAAGAATTAATGTCAGAGCAGATGTGTGTATTTCTCTTCACAATTCTTACTGCTCACCCTAAAGCAAATTCAACAGGAATTCTATGAAATTGCTTTCTATTCAAATAACTGAATGTCTTTGATTGGTTATTAATATCACCCACGCCATTTAAAGGAGACAGTTACTCAAAGAAAGTAATAAACTGACATTTCTTTCCTCTTTTAATGATCTCTTTTGCAAGTGACAGAAAATGCTATATCTATACATTATATGTTCTCTCTTCCTATACTGTTGAATGTTGCTTACATTCATCAATTATGTCTTTACTTATTTCTACAGATGGTGAATTTTCATTTTCAATGTTGGACCTCCGTCAATTCTGATGACAAAAGTTCCAGCTGTTCAAACAATGGAACAGCCAGTTCATGAAATGAACGTGCAAATGATGGAGCATTCGATGAACTCATGCATCCTTTATGTAATTCTAAGGGAGATTTAGCATGACACAGTAGGTGACAAAGTTGGCTCTTTGATTTATAGGTACAACACACTTTTGACAGTTAAGAGGACTGGAGCAACATGAAATAAAGTATATTGCTCAATGACAGAATATGTCCATAATTGAACTTACAAATTTACAATTGTGAGCTGAACAACCTAAACTCTAAACCTTGTGATTAGTGGTTTCTGTTGGTTGACTATTTGACTTCTTGTTTTGAAAGGGGGAGAATGGGGTGATTTATTCGGTTTCCTTTGTTTTGTTTGTCTCATTAGTAGCTTCTCATACAAAAAAAAAAAATAGAAATAATGAAGTGCCAGCATATTTGTTCTTTTTATTTTTTCATGAAATTTAAAAACATTTTGATGCTTTCATAATTGTGGTGAAGCTGTAGTTTAATGTAATACATATTTAAAGTTGTTGAAAACACTAAAGTTTGAAAAAAAAGAAGAGAGTGATCAATTCCTCTCAAAACAACAAAATATCAATGTCACTAATCTCTTCTCTCATCACCCATATTGAGTTCAATGCCCCATACCAACCTCTACATTCAATCCATCCACCCCATAATGCTAGCCCTCTTACTGCATGTTTTTTTCCTGTAGCTCTCAACTTGTAACTGTTCAAGACAAATGTTAACCACATTGTTCACATCAATTTCAAAAGGTCTTTGTATCACTTGAACAAAATAACTTGCTCCATACCAAACCAATAAAAAATAGACTAAAAATATAAGCTTTTCCAGTCAAAGTGGGCTGCAGGAGATTCCCAGTTCGCTCAGTATGGAGAATGCTCATTGCCATTGGAATGACAGGAAGAGAGAAGAAGGCTGCAGTTCACAGGATGGGAGAGGCAGTAGAAAGAGTCTTTTGTTGGCTTTGGAGCATGAGAGAGAGGATAAGCTGGAATTCAGGAGGTGAAGATGGACAGTAATTTGGCCACCACTGCTGACCCACCAGTTGAAGGTTGAAACACCCAATGAATGTTGGACACTATCCAATGACATCAACACCTCATGGTCAAGGCTATGTTTACCAAAAGTGAATGAATGTGAGGCATCTTCTTGAAGATGTAATTATGCTTAACTCTAATAATTTTGTTACCATATTTCTAATGAAAGACACTGCCTATGATTTTGAAATAATTTTGAAATAATTAATAATTTGGAGGCAGTTGGTAATATAAATAACTTTGTATTGTATCAGAGGTGTATTCAAGTTGTTTGCTATTAAAATAGTTAAATTATTTCTTCTGAAATGTTTTTACATGTTTATTTAAAAGCCACAAGGCTAGATGAATGTATGTGCAGCTATGTTGCACATAACAATTAAATCTCATTTTCAGCTAATTATTCTAAAAGTATAATTTACATGCTATTTGTATAATTATTCTGAAAGTAAAATTCATATGCTACTTGTATAATTAAGCAAGATGCTATGTCAATATGTCTGAGTGTGTGTCGGCATGGACTTTGGAAAATATAATAATCGTTGTGCTTAGGCATTAAATTAAATATTGTGTGCAAGTTTATATTGTTCTACCATCACAAAATAAATATTGCATTTTAATTATAAGTGGTTCACTTACACAGTGATTCCTAAAATTAAAAAAATAATGTTTCATTTGAAAATTGGTATGGACAGAAATCTCATTGAAGGTGCTGTGCTGGGTCGTTTCAAGCACGCTTCTACTTATTACTGGTTCACATATCATCTTTGTTTAATTAAGTTATGTGTGTGGGTGGCATTTTATAGAGAATAAAAGTGGTTTATTAAATTAAATATGGCGCAAAATGAAATATGTTGGTGAGAGTTTTTTTTCATTTATATGTTAAAAATGTAGTTTAATTTTTCTTACATTTTTATACATTAACAGATACATTACAAAACACATGCACATACACAAAGTTACGCAAGCAGAAATACTGCCTGGAAGGCAGTATTTCTGCTCATACACTATAAATAGCTATATTCATTAAATATACAGAAATCAATTTCGATTTATTCATATTTAATATTTATATTTCAGCTAAATTACATTTGTGCATGCTATTCCTTCTAGCATCCAATATCCTGTTTCTATGCAATACACCATGAGTTTTACATCTGTTTTCCATGCTGACATGGGTTAGATGAGATGTTTTGAGGCAGATTTCTACAGCTAAGTGGCCTTCTTCATGCCAACCCTCACTTTTGGGGAGTGTGTGTGGGGGGGGGGGGGTTACATAAAGTACTTATAACATGTCAAGATGTTCAAATCCCACCAAGGTTAGTTTTGCCTTTCATCCTTACAGGATTGATAAAATAAAGTACTAGTAACGCACTGGGATTAATTTAATTGACTTTCCTCTCTCCCAAAATGGTTGGCCTTGTGCCTAAATCAGAAACCAATATATTCTTCATATAGATTCTGATAAATTTGCCCCTATCTTCATCATCATCATTTTACATTCCTTTTCTCATGTTGACATGGGTTGGACAGGTTGCAACAAACAAGTTAATACTCAATTGAAGCTTCTCTCCTCCTAAACAGGTCAGAGGCCATGCCTAGTTTTGATACATTCCCAATCGAAACCCTTTCAAACACCAACCTCTTTACAGAGTGTTCTTGGTGCATTTTATCATAGCACCAGCACTAGAGAGGTTATATACTTAACATGACTAACCATTTAATATGGTTTCTACAGCTGAATGCCATTCCAAATGACAATCACTTTACAGAGTGTCCTGGATGTATTTTATAGTGATAACAGCACTGGAGAGGTCTTTGATGTAAGTAAAGAATCCATTTTACACTGCCAGTTCCATGATAAAATGCACCCAATTCATTCCATAAAGTGGTAGTGCTGGTGCCACGAAAAAAAGTGCACCCAGTACACTCTGTAAGTTGGCATGGTAGAAACGATGCTAAATATGGAATGTATAGGCAAGATGAGGTCACTCCAACCCATATTGACAGTTGACAACCTGTCCAACATATGCCAACATGGAAATCGGATGTAAAAACGATGATGATGTATGTTTGATATCTAATATGTTAAACATCTGATTTTCATTTGGTCAACTATTTTTTTCAACATTCTTCAGGCTTATTTATGAATCAGAGAAACTTAGATGCTAGCAAAAGATGAAGCCACCACTGCTACTTTCATCATCATCATCACCGTTTTACGTCCGTTCTTCCACGCTAGCATGGGTTAGACGGGTTGTCCTGTTGTGGGCAGTGTCTGGTCGGCTGACCATGCCTTGCTCATACAGGAACTGATCTGGCTTGATTTCTACAGCTGGATGCCCTTCCTAACACCAACCTCATTTACAGTGAGTGCTGGGTGCTTTTTCGTGGCGCCTACACGTCCACTTTACAGTGTGGGCTGGGTGCTTTTTTGCCGTGGCACCTCCACGACCACCTTGCGGTGGTGGTGGGGGGGGGGGGCATATTGTTTATATGCTTCAGCATGTACCCATGGGAGGTCGGGTACCCTGTATTACTGCGTGACGCCAGAAGTCACGGTCGTGTGTCATTGACTTTGAGAGGTGTAGTTGGGTAAGGTCGGCTTTTATCACCTCATCCCAAGTCATCTTGGGTCTCCCCACTCCGCGGTTTCCATCAACTTCTAGTGCTCTGCACCTTTTTATGCAGCTGTCATCCTTCATACGCATCACATGTCCATACCAGCGTAACCGCCTCTCCTGCACGCAGCATTTGATTCCTCTTATGCTCAGTCTCTCTCTCAATTCATTTATGCTTTGTCGTTCACGTATATTACTGTTACACATCCATCGGAGCATGCAGGCTTCGTTTCTCTCTAATCTACGTAAGTCTTCCACCTTCAGCGCCCAGGTCTCACTACCATGCAACATCGCTGTTCGGATACACGCATCATACAGTCTGCCTTTCATTCTGAGGGAGAAGCCTTTTGCAGCTAGCAGTGGTAGTAGTTCCCTAAACTTCTTCCATCCCGTTCTTACCCTAGTTATTGTACTTTCTGAGCACCCACCTCCGTTGCTAATTCGGTCACCTAGGTAGCAGAAGCTGTCTACTGTTTCTACAGGGCCCTCCCAGAGATTGGTGGTACTTGTTTCCTGTGGCTGTTTGCTTGCTGTTTCAGCACAGCTGCTGCATGTGAATCCTACATTCTTAATTAAGCTTCCTGAGATCCCGCTACATCTCTTGTGTACCCATTGTTTGTGTACCCACTTTAACACTCATTATCAACTGCTGTGAAAATACATTTACAATGTACAATTTAAATGTAAAAATAAATGTTTTACTGTGATGATTTCAACTTTGCTTACTTCAAACAACAAAATTCCCATAAAAGGAATAACCAAAGATAATATTCATTGATTTCTTCATATATTCTTGAGCCTTATCTCATCTGTTACCATATTTTAATGAAATACATATTCTATGCATTTCAATTTATTTTGAAAATAAGGAAGAATTCGGAGTGATTTAGTAATACAGCTTAAATTTTCATTACTTGGCTGATATTTAGAGCATAACTTATCAAAAGATTCTTAGCTAAAATTATGATGGCAGGTTTGAAATGAATATGAATACCTTAAAACAAACAGTTTTGTAGAATAGAACCATGGGCGGTTTCATAAATGTGTGCCAGGAAAGGACAGAACCGTTCCATTACCATATTTTGAATAATCTTTTCATTACCATTATCAACTATAATAATAGTGAATGTGTGTATATACATTTATTTATCACTCACTGAAAGGAAGATGACTGAGAAAGGAAGCAGGCGGTGGCAAACTATAGAAAACAGCGACCAGCGTTCTAAAATGTGTTACACTTGTGTGAGTATATGTGTATCAAATTGGCTTTTATTGTGTGAATGTTTGTGTCAGTACACTTTTTTTAATACAAAATACTACAATTAGTCATCATTTTTGACAGCATGGGGCCAGCTAGTATTTCTAATCAAAGACACCACCATATGATCTTCAAATAATTTTTTAAATTAAGAATTTGAAGGAATTTAGTAATATAACTTTCTCATTATTTAGCTGTTGTTAGGAACATAAAGGTTTTTATGCAAAACTATAATGGAACAAGTAGTTTTTTATTAGAAGTAGTTTCAGGTAGTTTGCTATCAAAAGACATTTAGCACCTACAACCAGATGCCAAGAAATGTTTGAAATGTGTTCAATAATACAAAAATATTTGGTTCCCAATACTTGATTCAGTGGATAAATATTTTCCCAGATTTTAGATTCCTAAAAAAAAAACAATTCTGGAAAGTGTATGAAGAGGGAAGCCACAAAAGCAAGTAAAGTTGTGTTAGCAACATTTCCATTAAAGTGTTCTTTGCAACAATAACACATGTTTATAGAATGAAAACTATTTCTGTCAATCAAGTCAGAATACTATTGATAGAAGATCTTGTTGAAAGAAATATGGTTGCTGTTGACATTAATGACATCGATGTTGATGCTGCTGGAGTCTTAAGATCAGCTGGAGACCAGAGGAAAATCAATAATGTTCTGATAGCTACTACATTAGCAAGTTGTACTTTAGTCTGTGCTTCGCTTAAACATGAGTACTACATATATACACACATACATGCTCTTCCAAACGTACTGACAGGTGCATACAGAGTCTCTCACACACACACACACACACACACACACACACACACACACACACACACACACACACACACAGTTTTTTAATGATTTGTAATTAGGTCCACTTCTGTTTATCATTATTCTTCATGCCATGATGGAAGATTTTGAGACTGGCACTCCATGGGAGCTAATGATCAGGTCCTTTCAATGGAATCTACAGAGGAGTTGGAGGCAAAATTTCAAAGATGGAGAAGGAATCTGGAATTGAGTGGGCCTGAAAGTAAGCTTGGTAAAAACTAAGGTCTTGTTAGGTGGGAAGGATGACAGGAATCTGATACTTTCAAAGAAGAGGCTTTGTTTCATATATCAAAGAGGGATGGGCAGAAGTTCTATAAGGTGCAAACAGCATAATCTATGCATGCACAGGAGATTTAGTTGGTTTACAGGTAGGTTGACAGAGAAGATGGATTTTGTATGTGGTGGCTGCATGGTAGGAGCATGCACTAGGAGCATGCAAGCCATAGATTCCTTTAATTGGCCGGTTTCTCCCCTAGAGGTTGTTGATAGATTTTGCTGCCTGGGTGACCTAGTCAGCAATGGAGGGGCCTGAAAATGGTAGGCAAAGTGAAAACGAGTGGTAGGTTTAGGGAATTAGTACCTCTGCTGACTGTAGGGGGAGGCTTCCTTCTTGGAGTGAGGGGTTGGCTGTGTGATTACATGTGAGTGACAATGCTGCATGGTAGTGAGACATTAGTCTTGACTACAGAGGACCCTAAGAGGGCCAGAAGGAGGTGTGACAAGTATGCTTTTCAGTTGAGTCAATGGTTGACAGCTTCCCTAGGGCTGGTGCCACAATAGGGCATACCCAGTACACTCTGTGAGGTGTACGGTGTTAGACAGATCTTCCAGCTGTATAAACCAAGCATAAAAGGGTTGAAAGGACTCGTCAGTTGTATCAAAGACATGGTGACCTCTCTTGTGTTATGCCATGATAAAATGCACTGCACTCTGTAAAGCACAGGAATGTACGTAAACAAGATGCAACCCCTAGCACATCCAAGAGACCAGTGGCTCCAATTAAGTACTAACTTTATCTGTAACCTGTCCAACTCTTGCTGGCAAGGAAAAACAAATGTTTGATGGTGAAGATTATGATATATATATATATGAATTAATACAAAAATACTCTCTATTACAAAAATATTTGTATTCCTCATACACACATACTCCCCTTGTTATTTTGATGGCTTGCTTCCAAGTATGTAAGTACATACATACACACATACACCAATAAAATTGTATACTTACATACATAAATACAGATACACACATATATATATATATATATATATGCACAAACACAAATACAATACTCCCCCACAGTAAATAATATATAAACATAAAAGATTACAAGAAGACCTTAATGGAAGCCAGAAAAAAGAAATATTAAAAAGTAAAAATAAAACAAACAAACAGACATTATGAAATGATAAGATTTTGCTGCCATTAAGGTGTTTAACCAATATTATTCCAATAATGGAAATAATATATTCAGCAACACTTAAAAAAATATTTGATTTTCCTCATATTTCCTATAGAAATAACATTAGCAATCTCACATTTAAATACCACAATGATGTATAAATATATATATATTTTTAATATTCAAACATTAAAAATAGAAAAAAACATTGCATACATATATATATATATATATATATATATATATATATATATATATATATATATATATATATATAAATATATATATAAACACAGTCACACAGCCATAGCTTTGTGGTTGCCATAGGTACACGTATGGTAGTGTGGTTAAGGAGTTTGCTTCATAACATGTTTCAGGTTCAGTCCCACTGTATGACATGTTTGGCAAGTCTTTGCAACTATAGCCTCAGCTTGGTTTTGAGAATGAAATTTGGTACGCAGAAACTGAGAAATCCAAACACACCCACACACACTCACACTATCAGTGCACATGGAGAAATTTCTCTTGTACATCAACTGCCATCCTATAACATATGCTTAAAAGTAATAACAACTTAAGTAGAGGGTACACATATAGTTATCATTATTGGTATGGCAAGAAGACATCTCGCATAAAGAGTAAAGATGGAGAGTGAGTATCACGTTAGAATAGAAATTTACTAACTTAATAACTAGTAATAATATATATATATATATATATACATACATGGTGGCTGCCAACTCGTTTTCGAGTACGGCCACTACATTATAGCCATGTAGGAGAACCCCTACCGATGCGCTGAACGAGTGTGACTTTTTAGTCCAGCAAGCGACTTGAAAACTCTGGTACAAACACTACACTTGTGACAATTATTGACACATAGTGCTGGGCCCATGGTACCATGTAACGGCAAGTGCAGAGAGATCTCCAGATATAAAGCAATGCCTGTGCCGTGAAGCTTTTATAGTGAGCAAAGGCACTGCACAGAGCCAGTCCCACTCTCTTAACCAAGATGATATTTACCAAAAAGAAGAACAAGTCAACATCATTGGATACCATCAGGGTTGCAGGTGTTATATCAGAGTTTTCCTTCTTCTAGAATTCTGCCTTGACAAAGGCTAAGGGGTCATCTCTCACGGTGATTTTGGATGGCCATTGACTCTTAAGAGTTCCTTTGCCCTTTGACAGGTTTTGTTTTTAGTCCTGCAGGATGTCCAAAGTCACCCTCCTCACCAAGAAACCTTGGAGGGGTTGTCAGTTTAGTCGCCAACGACCCGACCATGGGACAGGTTGTACTGGGATACATGTTACCAGTAGCACCAATTGGTGACCTGACAGTATATATATATATATATACACACATATATACATACACATCATCATCATCACCGTTTTACGTCCGTTCTTCCACGCTAGCATGAGTTAGACGGGTTGTCCTGTTGTGGGCAGTGTCTGGTCAGCTGACCATGCCTTGCTCATACAGGAACTGATTTGGCTTGATTTCTACAGCTGGATGCCCTTCTTAACACCAACCTCATTTACAGCGAGTGCTGGGTGCTTTTTCGTGGCGCCTACACGTGCACTTTACAGTGTGAGCTGGGTGCTTTTTTGCCGTGGCACCTCCACGACCACCTTGCAGTGGGAGTGTGTGGGGGCATATTGTCTATATGCTTCAGCTTGTACCCATGGGAGGTCGGGTACTCTGTATTACTGCGTGACGCCAGAGGTCACGGTCGTGTGTCATCGCCTTTGAGAGGTGTAATTGGATAAGGTCGGCTTTTATCACCTCATCCCAGGTCATCTTGGGTCTCCCCACTCCGCGGTTCCCATCGACTTCTAGTGCTCTGCACCTTTTTATGCAGCTGTCATCCTTCATACGCATCACATGTCCATACCAACGCATTCGCCTCTCCTGCACACAGAATTTGATTCCTCTTATGCACAGTCTCTCTCTCAATTCATTTATGCTTTGTCGTTCGCGTATATTACTATTACAAATCTATCGGAGCATGCAGGCTTCGTTTCTCTCTAATCTACGTAAGTCTTCCACCTTCAGCGCCCAGGTCTCACTACCATGTAACATTGCTGTTCGGATACACGCATCATACAGTCTGCCTTTCATTTTGAGGGAGAAGCCTTTTGCAGCTAGCAGTGGTAGTAGTTCCCTGAACTTCTTCCATCCCGTTCTTACCCTAGTTATTGTACTTTCTGTACACCCACTTCCGCTGCTAATTCGGTCACCTAGGTAGCAGAACCTGTCTACTGTCTCTACAGAGCCCTCCCAGAGATTGGTGGTACTTGTTTCCTGTGGGTGTTTGCTGCTTGCTGTCCCAGTACAGCTGCTGCTTGTGAAGCCTACATTCTTAATTAAGCTTCCTGAAATCCCTCTACATCTCTTGTGTACCCATTGTTTGCATTGGGGCAGACAATGGTATATATATAATGGCAGAGAATGGTATATATATATATGGTGGCTGCCAACTCGTTTTCGTGTACGGCCACTACTTTATACCCATGTAGGAGAACCCCTACCGATGCGCTGAACGAGTGTGACTTTTTAGTCCAGCCAGCGACTTGAAAACTCTGGTACAAACACTACACTTGTGACAATTACTGACACATAGTGCTGGGCCCATTGTACCCTGTGATGACAAGTGCAGAGAGATCTCCAGATATAAAGCAATGCCTGTGCCGTGAAGCTTTTATAGTGAGCAAAGGCACTGCACAAAGCCAGTCCCACTCTCTTAACCAAGATGATATTTACCAAAAAGAAGAGCAAGTCAACATCATTGGATACCATCAGGGTTGCAGGTGTTATATCAGAGTTTTCCTTCTCCTAGAATACTGCCTTGACAAAGGCTAAGGGGTCATCTCTCCTGGTGATTTTGGATGGCCATTGACTCTTAAGAGTTCCTTTGCCCTTTGACAGGTTTTGTTTTTAGTCCTGCAGGATGTCCAAAGTCACCCTCCTCACCAAGAAACCTTGGTGGGGTTGCAC
>OZ024741.1:35821976-35849476 GCA_964016885.1 Eledone cirrhosa
TCACTGTATATTTATTTCTATTTTTACTCTTCAAATTCTGCTGAGGTCAATTTTGCCTTTCATTCTTCCAAGGCAGATAAACTATAGTACCAGTCAAGTACTTGGATCGATATAATCGCCTTTCCCCTTCCTCTGGTGTCATCGGTAGAGCGTCAGACACCATACTTTGCAGCACAGAGTTATGGCCCTTTACGTTATGAGTTCAAATCTTGCCAAGGTTAGCTTTGCCTCTCATCCTTACAGGGTCGATAAAATAAAGCACCAGTAATGCACTGGGGTTGATTTAAGTAACTTTTCTATCTCCTTCCTCTGGATTGATGGCCTTGTGCCTAAAGTAGAAACAATTATTTTGGGGTGCTAGGGTGATGGATTACCAAAATCATTAGAGCATCAGGTAAAATACTATTCTCTATTTTGTTGCAGCTCTTTACATTCCGAATTCAAATTCCACTGAGGTCAATTTTACTTTTCATCTATCTAGGGTTGATAAAACCAAGCGTATACCCTCCATCAGACACCTACCGTACTCTGAATGCCTTACTTCCTTGGGCATGGATTCATTGAAGCTCCGATGTCTGGCAATGGACTTGGTAAACACCCACAAAGTTATTAACCATCCCGCCAACAACAACCCTGAGCACCTTTTTGATCTCCATGTGTCTAACACACGTGGACATGCCTACAAAGTCAGAAAACAGCACAGCTCCCATGACTTTCGGAAACATTTTTTCACGCTTAGAGTTGCTGAAGCATGGAACAAACTGCCTGCGTCAGTTGTTAGCTGCCGAGACACTGCATCCTTTAAAACCCTCATGCTTCCCGAAATTCACCAAAACTACACCTGATGTCCCCCTTCCATACACATGCACACGTGTATATCATGACTCATGCACTGTTCATTTTCCTGACGTTTGTACATTACTCTATGTACTATACATACACTTTTGATGAGTTGTAGTGCACCTGAACACTGTACACAATATTTTCATTATTATTATTAAAATAAAGTACCAGTAATGTAGTGAGGTCAATATAATCAACTTTCCATCCCTCCCCGCAAAGTTGTGCCTAAATTATAAATTATCATTACTGGTTGGTTGGGCAAAACCAACCAGCAGGAGTAGACCCCAAGCAAGATGGTTGGATAACATCTATGAGCTTGGCTAGTCACGCTTGGGGATCCAGCCGGATCAGTTGGAGATGGTTTATTCTGACAGGACCCCCTGGAGGGAGTCTTTGAGGACTCTACCCCCACAACCCTCTCAGGAGGAGGTTAATTGACATCATCAGAGAATCATACTTGTGTTATTTGTTTACACTCATTTTCTTACGAGTTCAAATTCTGCCAAGGTCAACTTTGCATTTCATCTTTACAGTGTTTATAAAATAATGTACCAATCAAGTATTGAAGTTAATTTTATCAACATTCCCTTCCCACTTAACCCTTTAGCATTTAAACCGACCATATACGGCCACAATTTGCTCACCTCTTTCTGTTCAAACTGGTTGTACCTGGCTGCTCATACTGATGTTAAGGTATTGTACTCAAAATAAATAACATCAAAATCTCATAGATTCGATATTATGAGAGATAAGTATGTAAGGTAAAGCTTATACAGTGAAAATATAATAGTAAATATAGAGTAACGTAAATGCTGAAGGGTTAAATTGTTGGCCATGTGCTTAGATTATGAAACAATATTACTATAATGCTAATTTCTATAAGTCTTCTTCTTCACACATTTATTCCTGAGAGGGTCATAGGTTCAGAATCCTCAGACACACCTTCCAACTGGATCACCAAGCAAGACCAACTGAGCTTATGGATGTTACCCAGACATCTTGCTCTTTTATGTTAACTCTGGTTACAAAGTGAAAGAAAGACACAGAATTCTTGATATTCTCTGTTCATTCTGTTCTGCTACATTTTATTGTTGATTGCTGTATTTTACATATATGTTTTTTTTTATATATATTAGAAGGAATTTTCTGTTAAGGTTTTCTCTTTGCTTTCCACTGATGAAGGCCTAACATCAGTTATTTTACTGCTGAGAATGCTAGAAACACAAGCTTGTGTCTGGAGAAGATGTACATATATTTACATTAATGAGACAGTGAATTGGCAGAGTCATTAGAACATTGGATAGAATGCTCTGTAGTACTCATTCCAGCTCTCTACACTGAGTTCAAATCTCATAAAGTCAACTTTGCCTTTTATCCTTTGAGGTTAACAGAAAAGTACCAATCTGGTACTGGAATCGATTTTTTCCTTAATATTTCTCTCATTCAGCATTCGTGGTCCCAGTTATTCATGGAATTTTCCTTAAAACTTAACTAATAATTGTTCGTCGAAACCACCGCATATTTGTGGAATCGTAAATATCTTCCGTGATATTTTTAATGGATTTTTTTGTGGCAATATATATTTTTTAACGCTAAATTATTAATAACAATATACCGTATTTGGTGGCCTATTGGATACCCCTTCACATAAGACGCCCCCTCTGTTTTTATTATATTTTACATTTATTCTGACATTTATAGGCATTTTATGGACCACGCCCAATATTCACGGGTACTCTAGGAATGTAACCCCCCCCCCCACTAATACTGGGGGACAACTGTATATATATATTGGCATAAATTCTATAAAATGTACACAATGCAGATCTTGGGTACACAAGAGATGTAGTGGGATAGCAGGCAAACTCAGAGGTAGGGATAACTACATATGCAGTAGATGTACAGGGAAATTTGACAGTAGTAATAGACACATTTTTTCCAATGCAGGTAGGATCTATAGAGGTGGTTGATAGCTTCCGGTACCTAAGTGATCAGATTAGCAAGGGAAGAGGGTGCTCCGAGGCCATAGTATCTAGAATAAGGATGGGTTGGAAGAAGTTTAGGAAGCTGCTTCCTCTGTTGACAAAGAAAGGTTTCTCCCTGCGAACAAAAAGCCAGTTATATGATGCCTGTGAGACATGGGCAGCAAATGTAGAGGATAAGTAACGGCTGGAGAGAAATGAAGCAAGCATGCTCCGTTGGATGTGCAATGCCAATGTGCGTGAATGACCAAGCATAGATGAGTTGAGAAAGAAACTGTGTATAAGAGGGATAAGTTATAGTGTGCGGGCGAGAAGACTGTGATGGTATGGACATGTGATGCGCATGGAGGATGACCACTGGATAAAGAAGTGCCAAGAAATCCCAGTAGAAGGAAGACACAGTAGAGGAAGACCACGAAAAACATGAGCGGAGGTGGTGAGAGCTGATCTCAGATCGCTGAAGCTCATGGAGGAGATGACAAAGGACCATGATGAGTGGAGAGATGCTGTGCTGAATAGGACCCGTCCCACCCTTGCAGGGAGAGAAAAGCGGACGTAAAATGATGATGATGATATATATATATATGTAGAGCAAAAATTTATTATAAGAACAGATTAAAGTTTAAGCAAAGAATCGCTGCTTTCACCCTTTATATATATATATATATATATATATTATACTTGGAGAGGGTCATATTTGTGTAATATTGCCAGAATTAATAACAGAACACACTCACTGTTTGGTTGGTTTTCGCTTCTGTGTCTTTTATATCGGTTAATTTAATTTATTCGGTCCTCAATGTGGCCATTGACTGACCAACGGTCAAAAATACAAATACAATATAGACACAAACACATATATATAGTTTATCAAAGTTCTTTCGTTGCACATCTGCAACATCGTCAGTGGTGCTATTGTTTCCTCCCGTTGCATTGTATTTTTTACGCCATCTTTATTTAGTCTGTTTATATATTTATTTATTTGTTTATTTATTTATTTTTTTGTCTTCTTTGCCCATGTGTTTGCGTGTGTGTATAGTGTTTTGTTTGATTGGGTGCCTGTGTATTGGTTAATGTATTCTATCTTTACTAGTGCGTGTTTATGTGTTTGTTGTTATTGTGCTTGTGTATGTATTTATTTATTTATCTATTTATTTATTTATTTATACTTCTCTTAGGTCAGTGTTGTTTGTTTAGGTGTTGTTATTCCATTCATTTTTTCTGTTTAGCCTTGGCCTTCTAAGTTCTATTTCACTGGCCTCTCTGATTTGCCTATCTGCTGGGTCATTTCTATGTTTAGATATTATTCTAATTTCTATGTTGTCTATGTTACCGCCGTGTTGTTGTCTGGCATGTTCGTATAGTAGTGAACCATTTTTTCGTCCTTTTAGTTCCCCCCAGTGTTGGTCTATCCTTTCACCTATGCTACAAGCTGTCTCGCCTATGTATGTTGTTGTCATGTTTCTGCAAGTACCCTCTGTACATCTTATGCTATAGACTACGTTTCTAGTTTTATAGTTTATCCGGGGGTTTACCTTACATATGATACATTTCCTATTAGTACAGTGGGTTTTCTTAAAATGGTAGGTTTTTCTGATCAGGGATTTTATGGTGGTTCCTGGCTTTTCTACCACCTTAATCTTTAAGTGGGTCTTTCTCAGGGTCTTTCTACACTGGTTAGCTAATTTCCCTCCAGGGGTTGCATCCACAAACATGACACTCTGGTATCTCTGGTTGTCGTACCATGAGGTGGCTTTCCCTATCTTATGTCTAGCCCTATCTAAGCTATTCCATGATTTGCTCCTGTATAATGGGCAAATTCCTTTCATGTCCAGTTCTATGAGGGTCTTATACTTCTCCATGGCTCCTTCGTATACTCTGATTCTGTCTCTTTGGTTGTAGCTAGAGAACTGCATGCGGTTGATGAAGTGTTAGATGTGTCTTACCATTCCTGTTGGGTCGCACATGCGGAACACGTTCTTCATCACTCGTACCAAGTCTGCCATCAGAATATTAAACTTAGCACTACTGGACATTGCCAAGTTTTTGAGTATCAGGTATTTGGAGGCCATGGGTTTAGCATAGAGTGAGTGGAGAATTTGGGCTCTCTCGTCTATAGTGTTAATCCAGAGTTCCGTGTCTAATACAGGTAGTCTATTGTTAGGGTGTTTGGAAGGGTAGTCGATAGTTACAGTTATACTCTGGTGTATGGAATTAGCTATCTGCTGGATGCTTTCCATTGTGCTACGTTCTAAATCAAACTTGTTAGTGCTCTCTTGTGGGGATGTTCTTATAACTATATTGATATCGTCTACGTAATGAGAGTACATGATGAGGTCTATGGAGCTCTCATTAAGGAGATCTTTAAGTCTCCTTTCCCACCATACCATGAAAAGGTTGGCAATGTCACCAGCTATGCTGACGCCAATGGCTGCTCCCTCATTTTGGGTGTAGATCTTTTTGTTGAACTTGAATATGTGGCCCTTTAGGGTAGTTTTGATACTAGCCCCTATTGCATGTGCAACCATTTTTCTTACCTAATAATTGTTTTTTTTTTTGGGGGGGGGGTCCATATAGCTTTGGTCCACCCAATCCACCTTCCCATGGGAGTCTTTTTAGCCATTGAGGTTATGGTGGGGGGGGGAGGGGTCTACCTCTTATGGGTCTACTGGGGCAGAAATGTCTAAGGTCATGGCTGTCTAGGTAGTCAGTGTCGTAGGTAAGTCTAAGTAGGAGGCCCAGTTCGTCTGTGTCGACGTTGCAGAACTCCACCTCACTCTCAATGATCATCTCCACACATTTTTCCACAGCAAAATCCATGTTAATGGATGGGTACAGTGATACCACATCCATGCTGCTTATTATGCAGTTGGATAGGTTCCTGTTTTTGTTGCACTCACTGATTCTGCTGAGGAGGTCCTCTGTACTGTCACATACATCTGGGGACATTTTGATTATGGGGTATATAACCTCAATGGCTAAAAAGACTCCCATGGGAAAGTGGATTGGGTGGATCAAGTCTATACGGACCCCCCAAAACAATGATCAGGTAAGAAAAACGGTCGCATATTCAAGTTCAACGAGAAGATCTACACCCAAAATGAGGGAGCAGCCATTGGTGTCAGCATAGCTGGTGACGTTGCCAACCTTTTTATGGTATGGTGGGAAAGGAGACTTAAAGATCTCCTTAATGAGAGCTCCATAGACCTCATCATGTACTCTTGTTACGTAGACGATATCAATATAGTTATAAGAACATCCCCACAAGAGAGCACTAACAAGTTTGATTTAGAATGTAGCACAATGGAAAGCATCCAGCAGATAGCTAATTCCATAACCAGAGTATAACTGTAACTATCGACTACCCTTCCAAACACCCTAACAATAGACTACCTGTATTAGACACGGAACTCTGGATTAACACTATAGACGAAAGAGCCCAAATTCTCCACTCACACTATGCTAAACCCATGGCCTCCAAATACCTGATACTCAAAAACTCAGCAATGTCCAGTAGTGCTAAGTTTAATATTCTGATCGCAGACTTGGTACGAGTGATGAAGAACGTGTTCCGCATGTGCAACCCAACAGAAATGGAAAGACACATCCAACACTTCATCAACCGCATGCAGTTCTCTGGCTACAACCAAAGAGAGAGACAGAATCAGAGTATACGAAGGAGCCACAGAGAAGTATAAGACCCTCATAGAACTGGACATGAAAGGAATTTGCCCATTATACAGGAGCAAATCATGGAATAGGTTAGATAGGGCTAGACATAAGATAGGGGAAGCCACCTCATGGTACGACAACCAGAGATACCAGAGTGTCATGTTTGTGGATGCTACCCTTGGAGGGAAATTAGCTAACCAGTGTAGAAAGGCCCTGAGAAAGACCCACTTAAAGATTAAGGTGGTAGAAAAGCCAGGAACCACCATAAAATCCCTGATCAGCAAAACCTACCATTTTAAGAAAACCCACTGTACTAATAGGAAATGTATCATATGTAAGGTAAATCCCCGGATAAACTGTATAACTAGAAACGTAGTCTATAGCATAAGATGTACAGAGGGTACTTGCAGAAACATGACAACAACATACATAGGCGAGACAGCTTGTAGCATAGGTGAAAGGATAGACCAACACTGGGGGGAACTAAAAGGACGAAAAAACGGTTCACTACTATACGAACATGCCAGACAACAACACGACGGTAACATAGACAACATAGAAATTAGAATAATATCTAAACATAGAAATGACCCAGCAGATAGGCAAATCAGAGAGGCCAGTGAAATAGAACTTAGAAGGCCAAGGCTAAACAGAAAAAATGAATGGAATAACAACAACACCCAAATAAACAACACTGACCTAAGAGAAGTATAAATAAATAAATAAATAGATAAATAAATACATACACAAGCACAATAACAACAAACATATAAACACACACCAGTAAAGATAGAATACATTAACCAATACACAGTCACCCAATCACGAACACACATCAAACAAAACACTATACACACACGCAACCGCATGCTGAAAGAAGACAAAAAAATAAATAAATAAACAAATAAATAAATATATAAACAGACTAAATAAAGATGGCATAGAAAATACAATGCAATGGGAGGAAACAATAGCACCACTGACGATGTTGCAGATGTGCAACGAAAGAACTTTGATAAACTATATATGTGTTTGTGTCTATATTGTATCTGTATTTTTGACCATTGGTCAGTCAATGGCAACATTGAGGACCGAATAAATTAAATTAACCGATATAAAAGACACAGAAGCGAAAACCAACCAAACAGTGAGTGTGTTATGTTATTAATTCTGGCAATATTACACAAATATGACCCTCCCCAAGTATAACAATATTTGTTTCGACACACGATTTCATATCAAAAACCTCACAAAACTATATATATAGAGTATCGTTAAAAGCTTTCTCCGATAATGTATTTATTTATTTACTCTTGGTGCAACAGATATGAAATTCCTTCCCGATACAAGGTTTGAACTCTCTTTGTTTATTTTTTTATATTGTTTCTTGTATCACATTCTGTTATTTTGCCCGAGAAAATATCTGTGTGTCATCAAACGTTGTACACACAAGGATATTTTTTCAAATTCCAATTGAGTTCTTGCACGTGGCCTGAATTCCTTTTAGAATTCATTGTCCTGCGCTTGTATTGTTTTTTTGGCGGTAATATACTTCCTCATTTTTGAATCAGTTTGAGTATTTCTTTAGAACTGCTAGAGTAGCAACCTAACAGATACCTCAGGCACTGATGGTGATTATCGCTAAATACTGATATTGGTTAGATTATCAATATTAGTATTATTGGGCACCCACTGATGAATATAAGAGCCCACTTGAATATTATCTGTTGATCCTATACAAGCTCCTACATAAATTGGTATAATTTCACCCAAATTGTAGGAATCTTATAATGAAACAAGACGTCTGTCTGGGAAGAGATATATTAGATATGTCTCATATGAAATAATACAGCCAATTTTCCACACAATACATTTAGTTAGCACCCCAAACGTTTAATTAGGAATATACTCACTTATTTCCTAATGTTTGTTGAGTGAGTTGGAATTTGGCCTGAGTATCGCTAAAAGCTTTCTCCGATAATGTATTTATATATATATATATATATTATATATATTTATTTACCTCTATATGTATTATATGATTTTATTTTCTAGTGTCCTTTCAATTTAGTCATCACTATGTATTTCATTATATTCTTAAATCTAAAACATGAAATTATTTCATGCTTATCAAGTTCTTTATTAAGATACTTTACAAGAAAAAGGTTATTTTCATTATATTTACGCAATATTTTTTTGTATTATTATGATGTACACTTCTGTAAGTCGATTTTAAATTTATACAAGTTCAGTTGCTTATTATCTAACCAATGCAAGCACAAGCAAGCGGACGTAAAAAATATAATGATAGTGATGATTATATATATATATATATACATTACAAATTCAGCTACCTTTTGCAAAATGTATGATAGATGAGGGGAAAGAAGATGAGGAGATGAAACAGAGAGAAAGAGAGAGAGAAAGCAGAGAGAAATTGATAGAGAGAAGAGAGAGAGAGAAGATAGGTAGAAAAAGAATGAAAACAGATAGAGATTACAGAGCAATAAAGGAAGTAGAAGCTGCATGAAGACAAATTGAAACAAGATAATAAGTAAGGTAATTTATTGAGCTTCTCCATTATTTTTTATATTGTTCTGGTACATTTCTCAGGTTACTGTTAAAATGATATTGATTAAAACTGACAAGTTATCAGAGAAATATTTCCATGTACAATCACTCCTACATCATGCACAATTACATATATCTAGATATATATAGAAATATATGTATATACATAACTAAATACATATATATATATATATATATATATATATATATATATACATAACTAAATACATATATACATATACATAACTAAATACATAAACATAACTAAATACATATATATATATATATATATATAAATATAAGCATGTGTACATACATATATGTATAAAGACGTACAGAAGTATGTATATACATACATACATGCACACATATATACATGTACGTGTGGCTTTACCGAACATTTATTATAATGCTCGGTTTGTTTGTAAACAAACAGCCCAAAATTATTAGCCTTACAGTGTTCGGCAACCATCGTTGCCCTTTTGTTCAACACTGACAAAGGAATGATGAACTAGTTTCTAGCTTATTAGCTGTCATCAGCACCGTATACCTTCCTGTCAGTTAATTGAATGTTTGAAAGCATATACTTTCCTTATGCATATTAACGGCTGAGCAGCCTAATTTGCATATCGAATGAGTTAGTCGGCCGGGTGTACCGAAAACGATAAACGGAAAAAATGAAATTTCATTTCTCACTCTTAGTACGGCTGTTACTTAAATATAAGTATGTATACGTACATACATATATGTATACAGACGTACAGTAGTATGTATATACATACATACATGTACACACACATATATAAATATATATATGTATGTACGTATGGGTTTACCGAACATTTATTATAATGCTCGGTTTGTTTGTAAACAAACAGCCCAAAATTATTAGCCGTACAGTGTTTAGCAACCATCGTTGCCCTTTTGTTCAACACTGACAAAGGAACGATGAACTAGTTTCATTTTTTCCATTTATTGTTTTCGGTACACCCAGCCGACTAACTCACTCGACATGCAAATTAGGCTGCTCAGCCTATACTTTCAAACATTCAATCGACTGACAGGAAGGTATACGGTGCTGATGACAGCTAATAAGCTAGAAACTAGTTCATCGTTCCTTTGTCAGTGTTGAACAAAAGGGCAACGATGGTTGCCGAACACTGTACGGCTAATAATTTCAGGCTGTTTGTTTACAAACAAACCGAGCATTATAATAAAATGTTTGGTGAACCCATACGTACATATATATGTGTATGCATGTATATATATATACATACTACTGTACGTCTGTATACATATATGCATATACGTATACATACTTATATTTAAGTATCAGCCGTACTAAGAGTGAGAAATGAAATTTCATTTTTTCCATATATATATATATATTCATACACACACACACACACACACACACACACACACACACACACACAAATAAAGCTATATGTAAAAATATATGTACATAGCTGTGTGATTAAAGGAAAAGAATATAAACCAAAGAATTTCTGTGCAGTCACTTGAACTGCTTGAAATAACAGCTAAAACTCCCTCATATCATACCGTATGTCTTAAAAAGAAACATGCATTGATAATTTAGCCCCAGTTATATTATAACAGAAAAAAAAGACAAGGACAGTCACAGCTAAAATGTTTTATTATAGGTTTGCTTAAACAGAGCTAACCAGGGGTAAACAACAACTGGCCCAAAATAGACCTTTTATGAAACTACATGCTAGGTGCATGGTTTATGGTTCAGTCTGTAACAAAATCATCACTGGGTTAAATTTGCTATATTCATCAATGCTGACTAAAATAGCTATAATGACGTCCATAAAATTGGCTATGATGACACCTAGGGATATATTAAGCTCAACTCTCTTGGCTTCCCTCTCTGGTTTCAGATTTCCAACAACCAGCGTTTGGTTGTAGCAGGCTGGTTACCTTGACCAACTACTACAGTCAGGCTATACACATAAGAGGTTAGTAAATCTGCATCCCCAAATTCCCGCATTTGCTCTTTCCTCTTCTTCATCTAAGACAAACACTCAATGGCTACTTAGGACTTCTACATGTGGCTGGCTATTTTTGACCAGCCAAATATAGACAAATTCTAATTTTTGAACCTCTCTGCACACACATATTCAATCTATCTCACAAATTCTACAACATTTCAACATATATAAATCACAACAATTACTTTTTTTCATATTTATAATTATAT
Organism: Eledone cirrhosa; assembly: GCA_964016885.1. Taxonomy (NCBI): domain Eukaryota; kingdom Metazoa; phylum Mollusca; class Cephalopoda; order Octopoda; family Eledonidae; genus Eledone; species Eledone cirrhosa. The sequence continues at coordinate 35,833,269 of OZ024741.1, forward strand.
TTCTGCAAACTCTATAACATGATATAATGTAGTATGGTTTTGTTGCATTCCATGGTAAAAATAAATAAGTAATTAGCAGTTTGTCTCCTTGTTAGTCTGGCATTCTAATGCTTGGAGGAAATCAGTTTTCTCCACTTCAATCACACATCAACACATATGATATAAAACCAACACCCACCAACAAACATTCCTGTTAAAAGTCATAGTGTGTAACACTTTGGACAAGTGTCTTCTTCTATAGCCTTGGGTTTGTAGTGAAATCTACATTGCCATTTTCTTATCTTGTTCCCTAACAACATAATTTGGTGCACAAATTCCTGCCAAATGACCAAACACAACATGAGGCCACTGTCATGTATAACACATAGAAGATCAGTCTGTTTTAGGTTCAATCCACCACAAGAGATGGTCTCTTAAGTAGCTAGAACTGATACTAGCTAAAGCCAACATGGCAGACAGCCTGTCAAACTATACTACTTGGTCTCTCTAATTTCTTGGTTCACGCTTTAAGCTTAGTTCTGTTTCTCTCTCCTCTCCCAAATACACCTAACGCATACATTCAATGAAAATAATTACTGTGAACAAAACTTAGCTGCTATTTTTAGAAAAATAGATGACCATATAGTGTTTTGTAAACCCAATTTAGACTAGATCCAGCAAACCTGTATTCAAAGCTGTTCCATCAACAAGTATACTGTCTTGTCTCTTTTAGATATAGTATAACTAAGATTATATTATCCCAAAGTGTCCTACTTTTAAGATGGTAGAATGTGATTTAATGCTTAACATTCTGTAATGATTTAGCAGAAAATACCTAAAAACAGGTTTATTAATTTAAATGTTTATAGTATATTTTCTATTGAACAGATTGTTGTGAAAATTTGTAATATTATCTCTATTCATATTTAGATCGGGATCACCATTCCTTTCAATCAATCCTTTCTATGTCAGGTGGTCAGCGCCATCATGTACACTGAGTCTCCATTAGGATATGACACAGTCTTAACTACATCTAATGCTGCAGTGGCTTCATCAAGGAAGCATCTGTATTCAGACTCAGTTTGGCACATAAATTTGAACCACCTACAGAGACCTTTTTTTCAGCCTAAGTTTCATGAGATAAATCCTACCTGCCAATGGGATCCAGTCCATAACACATTCTAACAGCTAGGAACTTGTGAGTATACCCACTCCCACCTGTACAGTCATTTCTAGAGTTTCCATCCTCCATCCAAATCTACAGTAGCAATAAAGCCATGGAACTTTGTTGGGAAACCTCGACTATAACGATTTGGTAGCATCTAGCCACCTCCACTAGTTCCTGCTCCTTACCTGTAAAGATACACTCATTAATACAAGCGGCCAAAATGGGTTTCCTTTGAAATGTCTTTGGGGTAATGCTACTTAATAAAGTGTGTAGCTTGGAGATCAGGGAGTCACTCCAGGTAGAGTCACTAGTTCTCCGAATTGCAAGATCACTGCTCCAATATTATGGACATGTGGTCGGAATGTCTAAGAAAAGTGTTTCCAAAAGACACATTAACCTTTCTGTTACCATATCTCTAATGGAAGACACTGTCATATAATTTGTAATTAATTTTGAAAATGATCAAGAATTTAAAGGAATTTAGTAAAATAGATAACTTCTCCCATTAGCATTCGCATTACTCTATATATACTATTGTATTTTCACAGTAAAGGCTTTATCTCACATAATTATTCACATCAAATCTATGAGATTTTGATATTATTATTTAGTTTGAAAGGGCGGTGGATTGGCAGTATCGGTGGAGAGTCGGACGCCATGCTTTCCAGCATAGTTACGTCCCTTTACAATCTGAGTTCAAATCCCACTGAGGTTGACTTTACCTTTCATCCTTACGGGGCCGATAAAATAAAGTACCAGTAATGCATTGGGTAATTGCTGGCCTTGTGCCTAAAGTAGAAAAAATTATTATTTACTTTGAAAACAAGACCTTAACATCAATATGAGTGGCTAGTTACGGCCAGTTTGAACAGAAAGAGGTGAGAGAATTCTGGTTGGATATGCCCGGTTTAAATGCTTTAGCCTTTAAACCGGCTGTTTGGAGCATTACGTAACAAAAATTTCTTACATAAAATAATGATTGAAGATTTTAATTTAAATATGAACACTCTAAAACAAGCAGTTTTGTGCCATAAAACCAAGAACAGTTTCATGTGATTGGTATCAAAAGGATTAAATGACAACCATCAGGAAGCATAAAAAAATTAGTTCCATACTGCTTAGGAGCATAAAGTGGCTAAGGGAGCCTATATGTGTCATTTGATCTGAATGAAATTGCACCCAAATTTTCCTCAAATTACATGCTGTACATTTTTAAAATTGGGAAAAACACATTATATACTGTATTACTACATACTCCTAAAGTGACAGGATGGTCTCCACTCAAATGTCTGATTATAGTTCTACTCAACCACTCATCTTTTGACTTTGAGTTAAACAATCTCATCAAAAACCAGTTGACTCAATTAAGAAAGTTTCATAGATTAGTTACTCTTAATTTCATTTAGTTTAAAGAAATTGAACTTTTATTAAAAATTATCCCAAAGATAAGTAAGGCTTCAGAGAATACAATTATGTATAACTTAGTTTTAATTTTCACAATTTACCAAAACTTTTTGAATTCTCTACAAACATTAAGATGACAGAAACATTCTGAATTTTCTAAGAAAAATTCTATTTAGTATCATCAACCCTGGAGCATAGCACAACATGAAAGAATTCATCAAGCCTATTTTAAGATAATATATCTTACACTTACTGATCAAATCAACTTATTTTACAGGAACATATTGATCTGGAAGTTAGGCACATGTACTTATTCATCTTCAGTACTTTCAATTAAGAAACTTAATTTTTAACTGCAATCAAACAGTGCAGGCATAGTTGTGTAGTTAAAGAGTTTGCATTGCAATATGGGGTTTTAGGTTCAGTTTCATTGCTTGGCACCTTGAGCAATTGTCTTCTACTCTATAGCTTTGGATTGACCAATGTTTTTTTTAGGGGGGATTTGGTAGATGGAAACTGTGGAAACTCATGTGGGGTGGGAAGTGTGCAAAAAAAAGAATAAAATAATGTTTTTTTTTGTGTCTTTGAAACTGTAAAGGAAGAAGTTTCAACAAGAACTATATTTGTTATAGCCCTTTGTACACCCATCTAATCAACACAGTTGCTCCTTTTGACTCTAAACTATTGCAATAGTCTACAAAGTGGATATAGGCAAGGCAATAAGTTGAACCCCTTTGATACCAAAACACCCCTAATTCTGTGGTTCCTGATACAAAAAAATCTTTATTTAAAAACGTTTATATTTATCTAAAAACTTTCCATAGTCAGTGATTTTCATTAGAAATATCTTAAATGGATTAAGCAATCCTATTTGCAATCTCTTACTTCCAGGTTCAATCCCACTGCAAGGCACCTTGGCACCTTTTACCATAACCTTGAATTAACCTAAAGCCTGTGAGTAAAATTGAACATAGAGAAACCATGCATAAGCCCCAACAGATTGACTGTAGCTGCTCTTACGTAGTAGACTTAATCTTTCACTTAGTTTAACACCACCACCAGGTCCTTTGGCACAGTGGAATCAACTCTGCTGCCTACATATGGATCAGGTCTCCAACCATTCCTTTTCATCTCCTTCTCCCAACAGTCTTAGACAACTTGTAAAAACATAATTGTGCTGCCCTCTCTCCTCAGATTTAAAATTGTTTTAAATAAATAAACATTTATGCCTCAACACACCATAAATTAGAAAATGTTAAGGTAAATTTAATGTAGATATAACTAGGTTTCTTTAATTAGAATTTAGCTGCAAAAAGAATGAAGAGTTTAAAACGTGTGTGTGGGTGGTTATATTTCAAATTAGTTATTCAACAAAAAAAATCAATAAAATAAGTATCAGACTTGTAAAAAGATTGATTAATTGAACCAATATGATCAACTAAATCCCTTCAAAGCAGTGCCCCAGCGTGGCTGCAATTTAACGAATAAAACTAGTAAAAGAATAAAAATAGAAAATAAAACTATAATAGACAAAAAAAATTTCATGCAAGACACTCTACTTTCACACTTTGTTATAAAACATGGAACAGTCTAAAACTGTGGCCATTTCAAATGAACTTTTAACAATTCCTATTTTAGATTCCGGTAATTCACATTGTCTCTCAATCATCGCAATATATTAAACTCTTTTCATACCAAACTGCTAGAAACTGTCCCTGGTTCTATGACACAATAAGTAACTGTTTACTTTAAAGTGTTTATATTTATTTAGAAACCTTCCATCATAGTTTTATCTAAGAATCTGTTTCAAATACCAGATTAACCCTTTGGCATTTAAACTGGCCATATCCAGAATACATTAAGGTATTCTTCTCAAAATAAATAACATCAAAATCTCGTAGATTTGATATTATGTGAGATAATTATGTAAAATAAACCCTTTACTGTGAAAATACAATAGTAAATATAGAGTAATGTAAATGTTAAAGGGTTAATAATGAGAATGTATTACAAAATGTCTCCAAATTCTTCCTTATTCTCAAAAGTATTTGATAATCAAGTCTTTCATTAGTTAACTCATTGAAAACATAACTGAGAGATGAAGTGTCAGGAATTGGTGTTTCTTGGTCAGTATAAGTAGTAGTTATAATGATTCAACAACTCATTCTTATGACAAACAGCCCACCACCTCTGGCAACTCCAGTTAAATAACTTCCTCTCTTTCAAATATGTGCAAAATTTCTAGGTCTTCAGCTTTTGGGTATATTTTCTAGATACATTTTTCCTGTGCTTCATACATTCATATGAATGTTTATATTTCATGACAAAAAGAAATAAAAAAAAATATTATCTGCCATTATTTGTTGGAGACATGTACAATCAAATATTATTGTTTAGTTAACCCTATAACATCTATAGTTAATAATAATGTTCAACACTTTAAATATTATGTATGTTATGGAAAGAAAGTATCAAAACAATGCTGGGAGCCCTGATGATTATATTTGAACAACATTATAGAATCATCATTGCTTTTACATCTACTTTTCCATGGTGGTATGGATTGGACAGGATTGTCTGAGACAATGTTTTACAGCCAGATGCCCTTCTTGATACCAACTCTTTCAGTCACTTCATAAAATACATAGGGATAAAGAATGAATGAAAGTGATAATAATAAAAATAATATTTGATGATAGTTGCAAAAAATATTGTTGACATTTTAGTATATATATATATAAATAACAAACACACACAGTGTTAGTGTCATGATAAAATATACTCAAAAGCATGCAGAAATAATGTGAGATGCAGGACCCTAGGCCATCTGAAACAACAGTGGCTCTGATTGAGTGCCAACTTTGTGACTGTCTGTGACCACCCATCCAACCCATGCTAGCAGGGAAGGGAAAATGAACATTAAATGATGAGACACACACATACTTAGGGCCTCTGTACGTCTTGTTAGACCAGAGATCTAGACCTAGAATGTCACACAGCAGTAATCAAGTCTCTTATCATGGTGGCACCAATGTTGTCCAGTGATATCACAGGTAAACTCAGAATGTAAAGTGCCAAAAGAGATACCACAGTTATCATGTTCTTACAATTCTGCCAATTCACCACCCTAGATTTGGATAAAAGGCAAAGTTGAGCTCAGCAGAATTTGAACTGAGAGCATAAAGAGCCAGAACAAATACTATAAAGTATTCCATCCAATGAGTCTAGCAATTTGCCCTATATATATATATGCTATAAACATCTGCTTTTCCTGCTAGTAAGGGTTGTGTGTGTCTGTGTAGATGATGATCATTGGATGAAGAAGTGCCAGAAGTTCCAATTGTAAGGAAGCTGTGGAAGAGAAATACTGAGAAAGACATGGGCAAAGGTGGTGAAAGTTGATCTCAAGAAACTACACATCAAAAAGGAAATAACAAAGGAAAGAAACATGGTGAGATGCAATACTTGAGAAAGCTCATCTAACCCATGCAAACATACTTATGTGCTATCATACCAGCATAGAAACTTTTAGCAGAAAGTAAGTTGCCAATTGTGTCTAACTGAAAAGCTGAATATTTTGTACCAAATTTCAAAAGGATTAAATGTAAAATCTGATCTCTTGTCAACTTATAAACGGACTCCTGCATACCTATTACCTTTTAAATCACCAAAATGGATAATACTATAAATACTTGGAAATTGTTGTAAACTGTCTGATACAATAAACACATTCACACACACACATTTTATATATATATATATCAGGGGCGAAGGGTGCGTGCATGCGTTATAGAATCTTGAGTTGATCAATTGCGTCGGTTGAAGCAAGCAGAATTTTGGCTGCTTACTAAATCGTAGACACATAAAAAAATAACACACACACACACACACACACACATACACATACACACAAACACACGACAGCGTCAGTTGAAGCAAGCAAAATTTTGGCTGCTTGCTAAATTGTAGACACATAAAAAGATAACACACACACACACTAGATAACACTACATGCGGCTTTGACCAGGAGGGTCATTTAGAAAGAATGGGGGGGGGGGGCTGCACAGCCTCACTTTCCGCCATGGTGATTGGACTTCATGTCTTGCTTTCCAGGTTACCCTTCGCCACTGATATATACTGTATATATATATATCTATATATTAAATATATATATAAATATATATATATATATATATATATATATATATATATATTTTATATATACATACATACACACACGCACACATTCTATGAAGTATATAATTGTGTAGCTTAACCTTTTAACAGTACATCAATAATTCTTAACATTTGAAAAAACATATGAAAAGGTTATTTGACAAGAGAAATTCTGTTAACATTATTGAATAAAAAAATATAGACAACTTTAAAAACTAAAAACAGTGTTAGGGGAGAGGTGGAAATGATAGATTTTATTTATTTAGTGTTATTGTGTGTATGAGAGAGAGAATGTAGAATGTAGTTGTATGCACATTTGTATAGTTGGGTGGAAGTGAGTATGTGTGTGAGGAAGGGGAGGTCAAGAAAAACTCAAGCATCTGCACATAGAATGTTGTAATCAAGGGATTATTAAAATAAATATTTTACTATACACCCTATCATTTTTATGACTACTATGCAAGTATACAGACAGACAGACAGACACACACACATATATATATATCATCACCATTCAACGTCCATTTTTCCATGCTGGTATGGGTTAGACGAGTTATCGTGTTGTGAGCAATGCTAGGTTTCTAAAGCTGAATGCCCTTCCTAATGCCAACCTCATTTAGAGTGAGTACTGAGTGCTTTTTTTATCATGATGCCTATGACTACTTTACAGTATGAACTTGGTGCTTTTTGCTGTGACACCTACATGACCACTTTTCAGGGTGGACTGGGTGCTTTTTGCTGTGACACCTACATGACCACTTTACAATGTGGGCTGGGCACTTTTTCCTGCGTCACCTTCACGAATATATATATATATACATTGCCATATATATAGTAGATATATATCAGGGTGGAATCAGTTTGAAACTGGTCAGACCATTACTCAACAGAGTACTCGATACTTGGGGTAGTAGAGTATGGTTATATTATGTGTCTTTATTTACATTTGCTGCTTGTTTATTATGTTCTATAATTTAGAGGCTCAACAAATAGAAATTCTTGAAATAAGTGCCAGACTTGAAAAAAATTATGTCCTAGTGTCGCGATATGATCGACTTGGAGCTGGTGCCCCAGCATGGCCAATCTAATGGCCAAAACCAGTAAGGAAATAGAATTATGAAAGGAGGTGGAGGAAGTGAATATGTGGTTGTGAGTGAAATCTTGATATAAATTCATGTGTAGTTAAGATGGAGATATTTTACTTCCCTTAAACACTTAACAAGGAAGGATAGATCCCAGTCAGCCCAAGCTGATTAGTAACATAAGGTAATTATTTATACTTCTATTTTAGATGTTTGAAAAAACAAAATAAAGAAAATATTGAGGTTTTGAAATACTACTATAAAAACGTTTTTCTTTTTTTTGTGTGTGTTGGAGGGGAGAGCATATTATTTCAGCAACGTATCATTATATTCAGAATCAGAGCGCAAGGCAAGCACAGGTCAGGAATTCATATCTCTACTACATAATGAAAAAAGTATTTAGAACAGAGAATATTTGTTTGGATAATGAGGGCTCTTAAGTAGAACACATCTTGTTATAAACACAACACAAAATGAAAAAAAAAAAACAAATAAAATCTTCCTTAACAGACATTACAAACAAACCCTCTTTAGTATCTTGCTGAGAACCACACCTCACAAAAAAAAAGAGAGGCTTGTAGAAGATGTAAAGTAGCTAATTACAGACATGTAATATCATATGAAATGTCTGACTAGAGAGAACCAACACCCAATAAACAAGTCAGAGATAAAGTATAACATTATATATTTTCTAAATTGTTTAGTTAAATCTTATTTACTTCCCCCTGTAAATCTCACTCTCTCTCCTTTTAATGAATTAACAAAAACTATGTATACAATTCAATGTTATCTTCTTCAAAACCCTATTTTATGTAGAAAATGCTATAAATAAATAGATAAAATAAAATGTTTAAAATAAACAAATACCCAATGTAAACAAAAGATTACCTTATTATTTTTATCTCTGTTACAAAAAAGGTTGCCTTAAGTCTGGTCTGTGCAGTCACTCGGCCTACTAAAAATAGCAGCCAAGCTCCCTCAAATGGGAGGCAACCAAAACAATTGATTTAATAAAAATGAATTAAATATAGAATGTAGTGATAAATCTGGTCTTGGACAATACAATGATGACTTGACATGTTTCAGTCTTTTTAGATTTCATCAGCAAAGCATAGTTCAACCATCATGACCAAATCTTAGAATGACTAGAGAAAAGACAGCTGGATGTCTTTCTAACACCAACCACTTTACAGAGGGCACTGGGAGCATTTTATTTCAGCACCAGCACTAGGGAGGATGTCATTCATCAACTTGACTGAAGAGCCCTCTCTGCCAAGGGAGAGGGGATGTTTTGTCCCAAGGCAGCTATGTTTAGACATGGAGAAAGTATATAATTGTTAAGAAAGCGTGAATGCAAACAACCAAAATGGGGTTCCTCTGAAGGGTCTTTGAAGTAGCGTTACTCATTATAGTATGTGGTTTCGAGACAGAGAAACACTCCAGGTAGAGCCACTACTTCTCTCAATTGACAGATCACAGCTCCGATACAATAGACATGTGGTTAGAATATCTCGGGAAAGAATCAGTAAACAGATTTTACAGGTAAAATCAACTGGCAAAAGACCCAGAGGTAGACTCCAAGCAAGATGGTTGGATTACATCAATGAGCTCGGATGGTCTTCCTTGGGGATTCAGCCAGATCAATTGGAGACAGTTGTTTCAAGCAGGACCCACTGGAAGGCATGATTGAGGACACAGCTCCCACAACCCTGCTAGGAATAAGTGAGAAGAGGAGAAGAAGAATGTAGAGGTCACTTGATGCAGGGGGAAATCAATATCATTTTTCTTTCATCATTATCATCAACAGTATCACCACCACCACTATAATTTTCATCATTGCCACTACTAACCAATAACCTCATCACCACCACCATAACCATCAACACCATCATTATCACCACCACCATCAACATTCTCATTACCACTACCATTGCATTTAACATCATAACCATCTCCACCACTGTCATTATCATAATTACTGTCACCACTATCACCATCACTGCCACACCCATCACTATCATAATCATCAGTAAATATTCTTAGGTCATTATGTGCACCACATATGTGCCAGTTAATTTGAAATTGTTTTCTTTCCTTCAATCAATCAAGCTCTTGTAAGTGGTGCAGCCAGTCAATGGGGTGCCATTATAGACATTTGACTGTCCATCATGGTATTTCAATGGGTCTTAGAAATGCTTGTCAGTAGCCATCTTACCCACCATTCAGTCCCTCACTAAGTTTAGCCTGCCAGCAGGAGAAGTTATTGAAGTGTGGCCAAAAATGTCCCAGGGCCAAAAGTGAGAATCAGGTGAGAATCAGCTTACTGCTATCAGAGTGGAGTTGGCTACCTGCAAGTGCAAGCCTTGTGATGTGGAGTGGCTGTTCCAGTGTGTCTCCCTTGCCATCCTCCAGGGCAATGTCTTTTCCAGTTTGTCTGCTGGGGTTATAAGGTGGAGTAACCCTCAAGTTTCATTTATGGTGGTGGCATGACGAATAAATATACTTAAACTTTAAAAAAAAGTTTAAGACTCAGCTGTCAAAACACAAAAAGGAAACTGAGGGTGCCACTGCCAAACATTACATTAAGGATTTCTCTCTCCCCAAACACCCCAGTTTTGAGATAATATTTCTTTAAATCCTGGATAACAGCATATCTGGTATTGCATTAATGTTTCTTCAAACTACTTTAGTCTATTTTCAAAGGAACATTAGGTAATGCTGTCCAGTATTGAAGTGATATTTCTATATATCGTTTCACTTTACTTTCAAAGAGAGAGGGTAATGCTACATAAAGTTTTGAAATAATTATTCTTTAAATCTTAGATTTTTTTCATTATGCTGATAATTCTCCATTCCACTTCTCTTTCAACACCTTAGGCTTCACTATTACGGTTTTGTTAACAATATGGAATAACAAGAAGAAACTAGAATATTAGAGATTATTTGCCATACAAGTGAAATCATCTGAGATCATGTGTTGAAAAGTCATTTTGCCACTCAAAAAAATGCAAAAACAGTTAAATTCACTTTGCATATATCATTCATTTTCTGGTGTAAACATTTTCACTGCAGTGGAACTGAGTCAATGATCTGGTTGCAAAACATAGAATGAAATTTTGATACCAAGAAATAAATGATAAATGTAAAGAGAATTTAGGTTTCTGTGTATGCACATGCATGCATGTGCATGCATGTATGTGCATTTTAATGAGTAAAATGATTATTTCACGATAGCAGAACCACTAAAGTATTTGACTAAATGCCTCACAGCATTTGTTCTGACTTCAAACCCTCTAATGGTCAATTTTACCTTTCATCCATCCGGAGTTGATCAAATAAAGTACCAGTTAACCACTGCGATCAATTATATCAAATATCCTCTTCTCTTCAAATTGCTAGCCTTGTGTCAAAAGTAGAAACTATTACTATCATTATTAAAGGGAAGTGGATTGGCAGTATCGGTAGAGCGTCAGACAACATGCTTTGCAGCATAGAGTTATGGCCCTTTATGTTCTGAGTTCAAATCCCGCCGAGGTTAAATCTGCATTTCATCCTTACGAGTTTGATAAAATAAAGCAGCAGTAATGCACTGGGGTAATTGCTGGCCTTGTGCCAAAAGTAGAAACAATCATTATTAACGTACCAGTAATGCACTGGGTGATTTAATTGACTTTACCTTCCCCCAAAATTGTTGGCCTTGTGTCTAAATCAGAATTCATTATTATTATCATCTTCATCATAGCTCTTTATTAGTATAAAAAAGAAATTGAATTACTATCATTGTCATTGCCCAGCATCAACTGTTGTTGTCATCAACATCACCTCACTCTAAAATATATTGATTACTAATGTCAAGGCATCATCACAATGGTTGTGATGTTAGTAAAGTTAGTGGTGATAATGATGGTAGTGTTTGTAATGGTGTGGAGTGTGGTGATGGTGGTAAGGTTAGTATTGAAGGTGGCACCATTGGTCTTAAAAGTTGGTAGGTGCTTTTCATAGTGATGGTGGTGGTGATACTGCTACTGGTTGTGTTGGTAATGGTGGCAAAAATTGGTGACGAAAAGTGGTGAATGGTTGTGTTGACAATGAATTGTAGTAGCGTTGGTGATGGTGGCAAAAGGTGGTGGTGATAGTGGTAATGGTGGTGGTGAATGATTGTAGAAACAGTATTGGCAGGAATTGATGGCAATTGGTAGCAGAGGAGGAGGTGATAAAGTCAGTAGTTATATTGTTTTCTTTTATTATATCACCAGTGTTGTGTTCTGTTCTAAGTATTTGGTGGCAGTAGTGAAGTTGGCACATTACAGCTGCATATAAAAACAAAAACAAAAAAACAAAACTTGGAAGAGGAAGCAACATTTCACAATCGCCTTAGTGTACACAGAAATGTTTCTTAGTGATAAACAAACATATAGAGAAAGTTCTACAGACAAACCACTCAACACTGGAACAGTGCCAGCTAGGAACCACAAAGACTAAAATATGTGTCAGACTCAGACTCCCTAATGGAACCAGAACATAACATTCTGCCAAATTTGGCCATGGGGGAGGGGCCTTGAGTTATGTATATCTGTGTGTATATATATTTTATGGGGAGTAAGTAAGTACATAATTGTGGGCTTACACTGTTGTATTTTTAAATGCAAAATAATGAGTTCAATCCTTACTATTGAATTTTTTACCTACATTACTTTGGTTACCACTGCTTAACCCATTTGATACTAAACCATCTGAAACCACCCATGATACTACCATACAAACTATTCTAAAATAGGCTGTGTTTATCTAAAAACCTTCCATGTAAGAATATTTGTTAAGTTATGCTCCAAACACCAGCTTCATTATGACTAAGTTATTTCATTTCATTTCATTTCATTTGAGTTTGAGTCCATGCTCAGGCCAAGTCGAAGACTCCACCCTCAGAGTCTGGTGTGGTTGCCAGGTTGGATTCTCTGTTTAATTTTGACATGTGTAGGAGCGATTTTGAGTCAGTTTGTGCTCGTTGTGTATATCCTGGGAGATGGGGTTCATCTCTAATGGTGCTTAAGTATCTATCCAGCTGCAATTTGAATGATTCCACGCTGCATCCTGATAGATTTCTGACATGTACCGGAATGAAGTTGAATAGTTGTGCCCCTCGAACCAACAGACTTGACTCTCGCAGGGTTTTTGCTGCCTGGCCAGCCCTTTTGTTGATTGGTGGTAGCTGGCAGCGCCTTCCGTGGCGCAGTGAGTGGTAGGTTTTGATACCAAAGTTTGGCACCTTTTGCTCTATCATTTTCCAAATGAATATAATTCGGTATCGCTCAAATCTTCTTTCTATTGAGTACATCTTCAAGGTTTTAAGTCTTTGCCAATAGTCCAAGTCCCTCGTTTCTGAGAAGTATGAGGTAAAATTTCTTTGGAGCGATTCCATCTTAGATAGTTGGCCCTTTGTTGTTGGTGACCACAACTGAGAACAGTAGTCAATCCTCGGAAGTACCATACTGTTCCAGAGGGTTTTCATTGTTGAGGTATCTCTTGATTTGAAGGTGCGTAAGATCCACCCGCTGTATTTTCTTGCAGTAAGACAGACTGAGTGAAGGTGTTCTCTGAATTTTAGGCTGGTTCCCATGTGGATGCCTAAATCTTTCACACACTGTTTTTCCATTATTTGTTGTCCTGATGGGTTTCTGTAGTTTGTTGTATTTTTCAGATCTTGATCTGTTCCATAGCGAATTAGTTCAAACTTCTTATCATTGAACAACATGTTGTTTGTTTCCTGCCATTTGTATATGGTGGTTAGGTCCTTTTGTAAGGCCTTTGTATCCCCCTCGTCTTTGATTTGTCTCATGACCCTGGTGTCATCAGCAAAGGATGAGACGTTGCTGGTTGTATCTTCATCTATGTCAGAGATGAGGATGAGAAACAGGATCGGGCCGAGTACTGTACCCTGAGGAACACTGCTGGTCACAGGTGATGGTGTTGAATGGGTTCCATTCACAGTGACTGAGTTCTATTTGTAAGGAACTCATGTATCCATGTACCAACTTTTCCTCCTACTCCTAGTTTTCGAAGTTTGTGTCCCAGGATGCCATGATCTACCTTGTCAAATGCCTTGGCAAAGTCGAGGTAAATAACATCTGTGTTGTATCCATTCTCTAGATTTTCTAGGATTTGGTCATGGTGTGCCAGTAGTTGGGAAAGACATGATCTACCTAACCTGAATCCATGCTGATTGCAATTCATCAGATTGTTGGATTCCAGGAACTCAACCAGTTTTCCACGAACTATTCTTTCGAAGACCTTGATAATGTGTGATGTCAGTGAGATTGGTCGATAGTTCTTTGGTTTTGATTTGCTGTCCCTTTTATGTATTGGAGTTATGTGTGCTTCTTTATATGTATTTGGTATTTTGCCATTCTCCATAGATTCCTTCCATATCATGTAAAGGGGTTTCAACAATTGTACCTTGCAGTTTTTAAGTATCATGGCATTGAAACCATCAGGCCCCGCAGCCGAGTGCATGGAGAGCTTGTCTATGGCTCTTTCTATGTCTTCTGGGTTGAAATCAATGTCGGATAGGGTAGGTTTAGTATGGTCGATATCCTTAAAGAATTCTCCTGGGTCATGGATCTTCATGGTTTTAGATGGCTCACTGAAGACACTTTCATACTGTTGACCCAACATTTCTGCCATTTCAATAGGGTTATTCACTACATCCCCATTTTGTCTCTGGAGAGGTCCTATTGTTGACTTGGTATTCGAGTATTTCTTTGCAAAACTGTAGAAACATTTTGGATTTTTCTTGATGTTTTCTATGGCTCTCTTTTCTGCATTGTTACGTTCTTCATCATAGTGTTGTTTTAGATTGTCTTCTAATCTGTATATTTGGTCAAGGACTTTCTGTAGTTCATGTTTTGATGTCAGCTTAGATGTTTTGTTTCTTAGTCTTGACCTTTTGCGCATCAGGATCTTTCGCTCCCGTGGTACAGGTTTTTTTGTGGATTTGGTTTTCTTAAGAGGAATATTTTTGGCACATATTTCTTCGATCTTGTTTAAGAATTTCTTGTGTTTATCTGGCCCAGTAAGGTAGAGATCCCAGTCAATGATTTGTAACTGGTTGTTAATAGTTTCCCAATTTGCCTGGTGATAATCATACCTGCATAGCTTTGGCATGTCCTTTTGTTTAAGAGTTGTGGCATTGGGCTCATTACCAATGTGTAAATGCATTTCAATAATATTGTGGTCTGAAAAGATTGTTGGGGTTGAGTGAAGGTCAAATAGCGTGTCCTCGTTGTTGGTGAAAACCAAGTTGATCGTATTATTATTTCTAGTTGCTTCTGTCATCATTTGTTTGAGGTATAATTTCTCTGTGACTTCCAACAGTTTGGCTGCCTGTATTTGTTCAGCTTTTGTCCCCAGTTTTAGTATGTGTCCATGTGGTCAGATGATGTTAGGGAAGTTGAAGTCACCAAAGAGGATAATGTCTGGCATTGGACTCGCCATGTTTCCCAGAATTTGTTGGAGCTTTGTCAGTGGCTCAGTGAAGGATAATGTTGGGCTGTTTGGCGGTCTGTACATTATTGTTACAACTGTATTAAGTTGGATGATTTTTATGCACAGCAGGTTGCAGTAGGCATTTGATTCATTGAAAAGTTCTATGCATGCATAGGTATCATGGATATACATGATAACGCCCTCATGGGATCTACCTTGTCTATCACATCTGAAGATGTTGAATCCATTGATTGAGATTTCGCTGTTGCGGATGTTTTCGTTGAGATGACTTTCAGTAATTCCAATTATTTTGGAGTTGTTTTCTGTTGCTAATTCTTCCAACAAAGGGACTTTACACTGTTTTGTTTTCGGATAAAGACTCTGGATATTTGCCGTTATTATGTTTGTTGTACCGGATACATCTGCCCTATTGTTGGCAAGACTGTTGTAGTTGCTGGGACTGTGCTGACTGGATATTCGGTCTGCTGGGCTGTCTGTATTTGTTGCATGTGCCCTGTAAGTCCAGGTGTCAGCCTTTGTATCAATGTTGCCTGGTTTTGCTGAGTCATCTGTATGGAGTACAGCTGTTGTTGTAGTTGGTAGATTATGCCTAAAAAACTGCTTTCATTCATTACTGTATCGAATTTCTGCGAGTTTGGGTTTGTTATATTCCTAATTTCCTTCAAAATCTTTATTTTCAAAATGAATTGAAACTCATAGGGAAACAAAAAGGTTAAATTAATCTATGGAACAAGAACAATTGATCAAATGAAACTTTCACTCAATATTTCTAAACAGGTGCAAGCATGGCTGCAGGGGATTAAGAAGTTTGTTTCACGATGATATGGCTTCTTTGCTTGAATACCTTGCATGTGATATTTGGTAAACAGAAACTATGCAAAAGTTTGATGTGCATA
>OZ024741.1:35852248-35854748 GCA_964016885.1 Eledone cirrhosa
ATCGGGATACTATAGAGTATACCAATAGATATCCCGACAAAATTGACGGTATCAACATGGCCGACACCTCATTATCTGAAGAGTTCAACAATAAAAATACCAACATTTATGGAAACACGAAAATAGATAATAATGAAATGTCTGTGTTACGTCTGCCACCCAAATTTGCGACATTCAAGAAGGTAAATATGATTAGTTGTCTGTCAGAAATAGAAAAATCATTTACGAAACTACGCTGGAGCATCAAAAACAAAAACAAAAGCAACAATATACGCACACACATATACAACACACATCCCAACAACAACAGACACACAGACACAAACAACAATAACAACAACAATAGCAACATACCCAGATACAATACCAACAATAGCAACATACCCAGATACAACAGACACGCAGACACAAACAACAATAACAACACACACGGAGACAACAATAACAACAACACACACATCAACAACAACAACAACAGCAACATACCCAGATACAACAACAACAGACACGCAAACACAAACAACAATAACAACACACACAACAACGATAACACACACACACACGGAGACAACAACACACATCAACAACAACACACATCAACAACAACAACACACACACATTCAATGCCTCTCACCACCACTACAATCTTAACAAACACACAGACACAGAAAACAAGTAATGACAGTAGCACAGAAATCAGAGAAATAAGAGAAAGTAATAGGATTAAAAGGAGTAGGGAGACTAAGGACAAAGAGAATAACCAAGACGAACACACAGACACACAAAATAGGGTAGATAACAACATTGAGCCAGTGGAAAGAGACAGGAGTAATTATGAGAGACATAGAAACAACCATGAAGCTGAGGCTGCTGCTGTTGGTGGAAATAGAAACAACACAACTAACAATAGCGCAAGTACACATAAAGCAGCAGCCTGGAACTCTCCGTTTTATAATCCCTCCGATAAATCATTCGACCTACGACGAGTCCACGCCACGACTTTGCCATTTAACAAACGCACGCAGTTGCCGTCGCAGGTCGATGAACAAACAGAAGCACAATTTAGTATAGCTAAATCCGAACTTAGAAATATTATAGAACAGTATAGCAAGAAGCATAATAGAATAGAGGCCCAGCAACTGGGAGAAGAATCTGCAAATGGCTTGCGTAAGCTCATGCAGCGCTCGCGTAATGGAGAGATAGCATGCTTTCCAACAGACAAGTCTGGCAGAATGTCGGTTGACAGCCTGCCAAACTACATCCAGGCAATGCAACCCCACATCACTAACACAAGAGAGGTAACACCACAGGAGCATGAGGACAGAGAAAAAACCCTCAATGCCCATATGGTGATGTGGACAAATATAATGCAGCCCAACAAAAGGACTGCCAACAACTTCCAGGCCTGGAACAATGACGTGCCGGCGTTGTATGGGCTTCGAAAGGACCATAAAACGGGCTGGGACCCTGTCGCGGGACCACCAACACGGCCAGTCTGTGGGGCTAACATTGCTAGTAACTACAGACTGTCCTACTTCCTCTCCCTGATCATACGCCCCATCATTGAGATGTCCCCAGATGTGTGTGACAGCACGGAGGACCTCCTCAGCAGAATCGACGCGGGTAACCGATCTGGGGACCTAACAAACTGCATAATAGGCAGTATGGATGTTGTGTCCCTGTATCCATCTATTGACGTGGATTTTGCTGTGGAGAAATGCGTCGAAATGATCAGCGAGAGCAAGGTTGAGTTCCGTGGGATTGATACCAGTGAGCTGGGACTTCTACTTAAGCTTACCCATAGTAATAGTTACCTAGACACTTATGACCTTAGCAACCTGTGCCCTACAAGACCAGCAAGAGGCAGACCACCTACCATTACCTCAATGGCCAAGAAAACCCACACAGATAGATGGAACGGGTGGACCAGAGCCATACGGACACCCGAAAACCACGATGAACTGAAGAAAATGATTGCACATGCGGTAGGGGCCAGCATAAAATTAACCCTTAAGGAACATATGTTCAAATTTAATGGTAAAACATATGCCCAAGAGGAAGGAGCAGCCATTGGTGTTAGCATTGCAGGCGACATAGCTAACTTGTTCATGGTATGGTGGGACAGTAGACTTAAACAAAAACTTAAAGAACAATTAGAAGACAGATTAACCCTGATAATGTACTCCCGCTACGTAGATGATATAAACATCGTAGTTAAGACACCCCCACTAAAGAACAGTCAGGAACCTGAGAAAAACACAATGGAAAGCATCCAGCAAATAGCAAACTCCATCCACCAGAGCATTAGAGTTACTATAGACTACCCAAGTAGACACCCCAACCATCGATTACCTGTACTAGACACAGAGCTCTGGTTAGATACTATTAACAACCAAAAACAAATCCTCCATTCCCATTATGCCAAACCCATGACTTCCAAACATCTGATCCACCGAAACTCGGCCATTTCGGACCATACCAAAATCAACATACTGATTGC
>OZ024741.1:35859748-35862248 GCA_964016885.1 Eledone cirrhosa
CTGAAGAGTCTTTGGAGTAAAGTTACTCGATAAAGTACATAGCTTGGAAATCAGAAAGTAACTCCAGGTAGAGCTGCTACTTCTCTGAATTGAAAGATCACAGATCTGATACTATGGACATGTGGTTAGAATGTCTCAGGAAAGAATAGCTGGACAGATTTAACGTGCAAAACAAACCAGCAGGAGACCCAGGGGTGGACCCCAAGAAGATGGATGGATAACATCCATGGAGATCTAGCTGGATCTGTTGGAGATGGTTGCTTCTGACACGACCCACTGGAAGGAGTGTTTGAGGACTCTTCACCCACTAACCTCCCTGGAATAAGTGGGCAAAGACGAAGATTAATAACTCCCTCAAAATTCTTGATTATTTTCAAAATGAATTCAAAATCATAATGTCTTTTATTAGAAATTTGGTAACACATCTCTGTATCTGATTTGCAGAAGAAATAATGCATTTTTTTCAGAAGGCTCCATAGAGTAGCTGATAGCGTCTGTTACCTAGGTGACTAAATTAGCAGTAGAGGTGGGTGTTCTGAAAGTACAGTAGCCAGAGTGAAAGTGGGATGGAGAAAGTTCAGGGAGCTTCTACTATTGCCAACTACAAAGGTAAATTGTATTATGCTTGTGTACAAACAGCAATGCTGCATGGAAAAGAGAACTGTGCACTATGTGCAAAGGATCTACAAAGTTTGGAAAGAAATGAAGTTTGCATGCTCCAATGGATGTATGGTAGTAATGTGCATGAATGACAAAGTGTCAATGAACTGAGAGAGAAATGTTGCATAAGAGGGGTCAGATACAGTGTGCAGGAGAGGAAACTGCAGTGGTATGGACATGTGATGCATACGGAGGATGACATCTGTATAAAAAGATGCAGGACACTCAAAGTTGGCAGAAACTATGGAAGAGGAAGAACTTGGAAAAGTTGGGCTGAAGTTGCCCAATTAAACCTCACAAAGGCATGTGGCTGAGTGGTTAGAGAATTGGATTCGCAATCGTGAGGTTGTGAGTTTGATTCCCGGACCGGGAAATGCGTTATGTCCTTGAGCAAGACACTTTATTTCATGTTGCTCCTTCTACCTGGAGTTGCGACTAATAGATAGTATTAGCAATTGGAAAAACCGATGCAAACATTGTTTCCTCGGTCCGATTTGACGAAAGTTGATCGCTCCTTTTATATATATATATATATATATATATATATATATATATATATATTTGTATATATATATATGTATATGTGTGTATGTATTCTAATATAAATGTGTTGTTCAGCTGATAAGTCTATTAACCAAAAACTCCAGTTTGATAGTGACTGACTGATAACTGGTGGCAGCTCAGATGTGAAACACAGACAGAATTATCTTTGGGTGGGGTGTGGGGTGGTGAGGTATGTTGAAAAGGAAGAGATATGATTCAACAGTGATTCTAGGGAATATACAAAGATTATAATAGATCTTTTATGTGAGGAGGGAGATAAAATCCCCATCCCATCAACAAACTCTGGTTATCATATTCTTTCTCTTCTCATAGTCACACTCTTTCTCATTTTTCCCTCATTTACTTAATCTCGTCATTAGACTGTGGCCATGCTGGGACACTGCCTTCAAAGGACTTAGTCAATCATATCGACCACTGTGTTTATTTTTTTAAAGTCTGATCTATCTTTTTGTATCGAACTACAATGTTACATGGCATAAATAAACACACAGATATATATATTCTTGGTATTTTTTAAAATATAAGAGTAAGTGAGACAAGTTTTCAATGAGTACATAATATATATTAGTAGAGAATATATATTTCATTAACATTACTTAACACTTATATAATGTGGATTGGCAATATGAGTAGAGCGTCAGACAACATGCTTCGTGCCATAGAGTTATGGCTCTTTACGTTCTGAGTTCGAATCCCGCTGAGGTTAGCTTTGCCTTTCATTGTTATAGGGTTGATAAAATAAAGCACTAATTTAGCACTGGGGTTGATTTAATCGACTTTCCCCTCCCTCAAATCAGAAACCATTATTTAACCCTTATATAATATTAATAAGGTAAACAAACATGTACAAAGCTTGAACTTACAAACTTATGAAATGCTGGGGGAATAAATTTATAGATGTAGGATGCTCAAGTATAGAAAATGACTGCAAATATAGTCAGTGGCTATAAAATTATCTTATAAAATAGGGTAAAGACCCTTAGAGATGGAAAAAGAAGTAGTGACCGAGACAAGGTTTGATCCTCCGCAGTGGATGTATTTGCAGTTATTTTCTGCAGTTGAGCATCCTACATCATCCAATATATATATATATATCATCATTTAATATGTTTTCCTTGGGCAATAAATTATTTTATATATATATATATATGGAGGCACATGGCTTAGAGGTTAGAGCATTGGCCTTGCAATTGAAAGGTTGTGAGTTCAATTCTCAGACCGGGTGATGTGTTGTTTCCTTGAGTAAGACATTTTATTTCACATTGCTCCAGCTGTA
>OZ024741.1:35867248-35914748 GCA_964016885.1 Eledone cirrhosa
GCTCATGAGAGAGAGAGATCTGTGAGAACCTGGCACAAATGGAAGGTAGAAGTGTCTGACATGGGCCTAACCTGGCATCTGGCCCATGACAGGGCATGGAACTATGTGGGATGACAATCTCTATAGGGACCCTAAAGAAGAAGGCAATACAGTTAAAATGTAATAATTGTGGACACAACAGGACTGCATGGCTAAGAAGTTCACTTCACAATCATTAGGTCCCAGGTTCAACCCCACTGGATATGTTATTTTACATAGTTTCAAGTTAACCCCAAACCTTGTGAGTGAAACTTAGTAAGCCTGTTAGATAGATTCTACCTATAATTCAAACAGTCAGCCATGTCATACACACACACTCATGCTAAATCTCCCAGAGAATTATGTTAAGGGCACATGCATCTGTGAAATGCTCAACCACTCATATTATACTACAAGATAGACTGTACTTGTAATTCAAAGGATTATCCTTGTCACACACTGTGTCATGCTAAATCTTTCTAAGAATTACATAAAGAGCACACATATCAATGGAATACTCAGCCACTTGCATGTTCATTTCAGGTGTAGGCTCTTCTGTTGATCAAAAAAACTGCAACACACATTGTTGAAACCAACAGAGCTCCATTCCATCAGAGTAATATTTACAGAAAAAAGACTACTTATTGGTTCCCTCAGTCTCATGAGGTTATATTTACAGAATATATAATATAGTTGGGTGTGTCGTTAATGCATTCACTTCACAACCACAAGGTTTGGGGTCCAATCCTGCTGCATATATATATATATATATATATGAGTGTGACCATGTGTGTGTGTGTATGTCTGTTTTATGTCTAGTGGTTTGACAAAAAATAGATCAATAAATTAAGTACCAGTAGTGTACCAGGGTCGATATGATGAACTAAATCTCAACTAAGCACGGCCGAGGGCTAATGACTGGAGACAGTAAAAGTATACAAGAAAACTATCCAATAATGAAAGGGGTCTTTCATCTTTTGAAAGCTTTTGATTTTACTTCTGATAGCAGAGAGAATTTTATTATTCAACATGATATTTACAAAAAACATGCTATTTACTGGCTTCCCCTCAGTCCATTGTGGTTTTATTTGCAGAATATAATAATAAGATGAGATGTAGGAGGAGAAAACAAAACCAAAGGAACATGTTGGTATTGTTTTGTTTCTGAGAGTGGATGAATATCATCATTAGAGTAACTAAGTTCTAATGAGAGAGAGAGAGATGAAGGGTCCACTCTGTCAGCTTGTTGACAGTTAAACAATAATGAGCTGGAGCTGCTGCTAATGTTCATTAGCAGTACCTGAATATGTAATGAAAAAATAATGACACCATGAATGATATAATTGTATGTATGGCTATATGTGTGTATGTAATTTATATACACACATACATGTGTGTGAGAGAGAGAACATGTTATTCAGTAATTTTGTTAATTAGTGGAGGTGGCCCCAATGTGAGTACTCAATGCTATAGCAGAGTGTATAAATGAAGTATCACTTTTAATTGTTATTTTATTGTATATGAACCATTACATATTTATATTCATTTTTTTTTTTTTACTTCCCTTATTCTTGCTTGTATCTTGCAAACCCTAAAAATAATCTTCATCTCGTGACACAAGGGAACCCCACATAAACTCACACAACAAAACAAAACAAAAATTCTATATCCACTTTTAGCTATTTTCACAAACCCACAGAATAACTTGACCTTTTGACACAAACTTTTGATACGATTGAACCCTACCTAAATGTCACACACACACAACAAAAATGCCCTCTGAACCATTATTATGAATAGTAAAAGAATTTTCTATTTCAACCCAGAGAATTTTCTAGTAAATTCAATTGAATCCTGACCTGTTCAACCCCACTTCCACCTTTACCCTCCCCTCACCTTTATAAAGAACATATATATATAAGAAGAATTTTGACAGAAAACTCACATTATGTTCTAACTGGCCACAGAATATGAGAACAAACTTTTTCAATACTTGATAAGATTGATATACCAATTGAAACCATTAATATTTGACAAAATTCAAATCCATTAAATGTAGCAATTATAAAAATATTCATTCTGTCGGATTTAAGAAAAAATAGTCTCACCTCTTTCTATTCAAACCGGCCGTATCTGGCTGCTCATACCTACATTAAGGTATTGTTCTCAAAATAGAAAACATCAAAATCTTGTAGATTCGATATTATGTGAAATAATTATGTAAGATAAACCCTTTACTATGAAAATACAATAGTATATATAGAATAATGTAAATGTTAATGGGTTAAGTATACCTCTGTACTTTTCTCTTTTACTTTTTACCTATCATATATATATATATATATATATATATATTAATGAAAGGTCGGTTATATGATGCCTGTGTGAGATGCGCGATGCTGCATGGTAGTGAGACATGGGCAGTAACTGTGGAGGATATGTGACGGCTGGAGAGAAATGAAGCAAGCATGCTCCGATGGATGTACAATGTCAATGTGCGTGAATGACCAAGCATAGATGAGTTGAGAGAGAAACTGTGTATAAGAGGGATAAACGGTAGTGTGCAGGAGAGAAGACTGCATTGGTATGGCCATGTGATGAGCATGAAAGATGACCACTGGATGAAGAAGTGCCAAGAAATCCTGGTGGAAGGAAGACACAGTAGAGGAAGACCATGAAAAACATGGACGCAGGTGGTGAGAGCTGACCTCAGATCGCTGAAACTCATGGAGGAGATGACAAAGAACCATGATGAATGGAGAGATGCTGTGCTGAAAAGGGCCCATCCCACCCTTGCAAGCAGGGAAAAGTGGATGTTAAATGATGATGATGATATATATACCATTACTAGCAGGGAAAATGGATGTATGATGATGATGACAAAGACAAATGCACACACCAATCAATACCATCCTGGTTGTATGCATTTTATCATAGACAATAATTACCTAAATAAAAGAGAGTTTCAATTTACCATAGTATGGGTGCCTTATTATTGTAAACAAGCACTCCCATATAATTAGCAAGAAACAAGAGATAGGTGCAATTATGGTTGTATACTTGAGGATTTTGTTTCACAACATGGCTCAGATTTAGTCTCACTGCATAGCATTTTGAGTAAGTGTCTTTTACTATAAACTCAATCTGACCAATGCCTTGTGAGTGGAATTTGGTAGACAGAAACTGTGCAGAATCCCATCACACACACACACACACACACACACACACACGTACGTACAGAAAATGTACAACAAATTACCCTTCCAGTCATCTTTGTACCAGATTCAAAATTTCAGAGCTACAATGACCAACATTGGTACAATGAAGGGTGGGTCCAACGAAATTGTAAAAATACAACAGCAGAGCTATTTTAGAAGTGTACTGAGTGAGAGAGGTAAAATAGAAAAAAGCCTCAGCCAGACTCCTCATAGCCAAGGAACATGCTAAGTAGAAATTCTTCTGGGTGGGTAGCAGCGATGGGGTAAGAAAGCAATAATGTATGAAAGTAAACATATGATGGTAATGATGGCGACGATAATTATATATGTAGTGGCTGAGATGGTCGCTTGGTAGCTAGCAGTTGCCTCCCCTTAACAACCCTTCAGGGAAGGGAGGCAAAAATACACCCGGACACAGCCACAGGTTCACACACTCTTTTTGGACCACGGACATGAACAGACGTGGAAAGACCCGCTCCTCAAAATATTGACGTTGTAGGAAATTTACTAAATTATTGCATTAAATAAAATGATTGTTAGACTTGATTGTGCATTTATTTATTCGACAAAGAGAAACATCACTTTTCTTTATTGGCGACCCTGATGATAAAGAATGAAAACGCAGCCTATTGGAGTCCGAAATTCTTTTTAACGGCAATGTGGAATGGCTTAACATTTGGAATGTCGGAATCACTTAGCGTAAGTCCATAAAATTCATTATATTCCATTTGTTATAGCACGCATACAGACAAACACAAAAATACAACACACAAAAAAAAAAAAAAAAAAAAAAAAAAAAAAGGATTTCTCTGGAAATAGAATTTTGCTTCCAACATTCTGTGGAAATTACAAATGGAGATATTTCGTTTTCCCGCGTTCAGCCTGTCTTCTCCAATCCCAGCCATCTGATTGGCTGCATCGTGCCTCATGACGGCTTCATCACGGACACATTTTTAAATCAGCCATCTTGGATTATCTTACCATCAATTTTCATGGAAAATGATTTTTTTTTATTATTAAAATTTTCTTTGGAATATTTTTTTTTAAAGAAAAAAATTACCAGCAATCAGCAGCAACACCTGGCTAACTATTGACCAACACCAAAAAGTCATCAAATACGTGGCACCATGAGTCAACATCATTTGCCGTCCTTCGCAGGCGACATCAAGTTGTGGTTTGCGCAGCTGGAATGTTTCTTCGAATTGACGAGGACAAAGGAACAGCATAAGCTGAAGGTCCTGATCAATGGCCTACCTGTTTCCTTGGCATTCTCGGTGAGGGACGTTGTGACGGATTTAGACGCCGACGTTACCTACGGCTCATTAAAAAAAGAAATCCTTCGCCGAAATACCAAGTCGGTAGAGAGCCGTTTTCGGGAGTTGTTGGACGATGCTCAAATGGGTGACAGGAAGCCGAGCTCCTATTTGCGACATTTACGGGAGTTGAGCGACTCCCAGGGGATTGACACCCCCTTCATAAAGCAACTTTTTTTCTCACGCCTACCACCAAGTGCGCAAAGAATATTGGTCAATAGTTTAGAGAAGGATTCACTGGAGCAACTTGCCGCGTCCGCGGATAGGATACTTGAGGTGGACTCGAACAGCAATCAGCATAACCCATATGTGGCTTCAGCTTGCGTCCCTCCACGCAGTTCTTCTGTGGCCGACGGCAAACTGTTGGAGTTGATTGAAGCTCTCACCAAAAAGGTAGAGGATTTGACGGTACATCAGAGAGAGCCTTCTCAACGTTTGAGGTATCGTTCGCCGCCGTCCTCTATTCATCGCCAGCACTACAACGCAGGCAACAATAATTCTTCGTTGTGTTGGTACCATGCTAACTTCGGCAGTAGGGCGCAACGTTGTCACACGCCCTGTGATTATAAGAGATTGGGAAACGCCAAGCAGAGCCACTAGGAGCGGCTAGTGAACTCTGGGAAAACCGACCGAACCGCCATCTTTTCGTATACGACCTGCGGTCAAAAAAATTTTTCCTTGTCGATACTGGCGCGTCGCTGAGTATTTGGCCAGTCAGTTATCTCAAAAAAAGCCCAGCCGAAGCAGATATAAATCTACGAGCAGTCAACCACACGGCCATTCGAACGTATGGGCAAATTTCGCTTCCTCTTTGGTTAAAAAATTTGCGGCGTGATTTGAGGTGGAAGTTTACTGTCGCCGACTTGCCATACGCCATTTTGGGAGCGGATTTTCTCCACCATTTTTCCTTGTTGGTGGACATTCGCAGACAACGCCTTGTTGATGCTGAAACAGGCCTTTCTTTCGAGGGTTCAGAGCCGGACGTCGCCACCGTCAGCCCTTCCTTTTTCTTGGCTGAAGTGGGCAACCAGTATCAAAGCCTGCTGCATTCATTCCCTCAGTTGACGCAGGGAAAGTTACGAATAACTAGCCCGGACCATGCGATTGAACACTTCATATCCACTACAGGTCCACCTGTTTTCTCACGTCCTCGAAGATTGTCTACAGAGAAGTTGAAAGCTGCACGTCTTGAATTCGACCACATGCTGGAATTGGGAATAATTCGGCGCTCCACAAGTCCTTGGGCATCGCCTCTGCATATGGTACCTAGATCTTCTGGGGATTGGAGACCGACGGGTGACTACCGACGCTTAAACGCGATTACTGTGCCTGACCGTTATCCAATCCCGCATTTGCAGGATTTTGCGTCGTCATTGCAGGGTTGCAGAATCTTTTCTAAGCTTGATTTGATCCGCGCTTATAACCAAATTCCGGTTAACGAGGAGGATATCCCAAAGACTGCTATTGCCACTCCTTTCGGATCGTTCGAGTTCCTCACTATGCCTGTCGGCCTTAGAAACGCTGCAAGTACCTTCCAACGATTTATGGATGATATTACTCGGGGCCTGGATTTTGTGTACACGTATATCGACGACGTGTTGATTGCTAGTTCTTCCCCTCAGCAGCATTCAAAGCATCTGGATCTCGTATTTCGTCGTTTACAGATCTATAATGTTCGAATTAATGCTTCCAAGTGTGTTTTCGGCTCGACTTCACTAACATTTTTAGGCCATCTGATTGACGCCGATGGTATTCGACCTCTTCCTGAGAAGGTTAAGGCAGTATCGGATTTGCCTCCGCCAAGTTCACTGCGTCAATTGCGTCAATTCCTGGGCCTTGTAAATTTTTATAGGCGATTCGTACCTGGTTGTTCCAAATTGCTGTTCTCGTTGACAGAGATTTTTAAGGGTTGCCCGCGTAAGAATATGGACATTTCCTTAAATGAAACGCAGCTTGATGATTTTAAAAAAGTGAAAAAGGCGTTAGCGAACGCGTCTTTGCTCGCCCACCCAGTACCCAACGCCGAGCTATCGCTCTGTGTTGATGCTTCGGACAGCGCCGTGGGTGCAGTCTTACAGCAGAAGGGTGATGGGGTACAGCAACCACTCGAGTTCTTTTCGAGGAAGTTAAAGCCTGCAGAAACTCGCTATAGCACCTTTGGAAGGGAGCTATTAGCAATTTATTTATCAGTGAAACATTTTGCTCATGTACTTGAAGGTAGAACATTCACCATTTTCACTGATCATAAACCCTTGACGTTTGCTCTTCGAACTAAGGCAGACAAATACTCGCCCAGAGAAACGAGACATCTGGACTTCATCTCACAGTTCACGAACGACATTCAACATATTCCGGGTTCTTTGAATACAGCGGCCGATGCGCTGTCTCGCCTGCCGATCGCATCGATTTCGTCTTCCGAGGAGATAGATTTACATCGAATGGCAGCTGCCCAACCCACTCTCGAATCGTTGGATGTTACATCGCCAGAGTTTGTACATTGCAAACTGAAATACATTCCGATCTCAACTGCTGACGGACAGATACTGTGTGATGTTTCGTTGGACTCACCACGACCTCTAGTCCCAGTGGAACATCGACGAACTGCGTTTCTCGCTTTACATGGCATTTCTCACCCAGGAGTATCAGCCTCAGTAAAACTCATAACAGCCAGATTTTTCTGGCCTGGTATGAGACGTGACATTGCTGCTTGGTGTCGTTCCTGTGTCGCTTGCCAACAAGCGAAAGTTCATAGACATGTTAAGGCTCCTCTCGGAACCTTCACCTGCCCCGATGCAAGATTTCGTCACATTCATGTGGACATCGTCGGCCCGTGGCCGGTTAGTCGTGGTTTTTCGTATCTTTTGACGATTGTTGACCGTTTTTCGCATTGGCCTGAAGCCGTCCCTATAACAGATATCACCGCCGAAACCACAGCCCGTACCCTCGTATCTTCGTGGATCGCTCGTTTCGGTGTACCAACCACCATAACAACAGATCGTCGTCGTCAATTCGAGTCTAACCTCTTCCGAGAGCTAACCCAAATCCTGGGGGCTACTCGAATAAGAACCACGGCTTACCACCCAGCCTCAAACGGAATGGTGGAAAGATTCCACAGGCAGCTCAAAGCCTCCTTAAGGGCTTCCATGGACTCTTCACGTTGGAGCGAGTACCTACCCATTGTATTGTTGGGTATTCGGTCGACGGTAAAGGTGGACCTTGGGTTCTCCTCTGCCGAATTAGTTTATGGTACGCCTCTGGCGTTACCGGGGCAAATGCTGGCCCCTTTTGACCTGACTTCGCAGGACCCCGCTTCCTACGTGTCCCGGCTTCACTCTTATTTCAAGGATCTACCACCGATGGGCACTAGGAAGCAGACTGTAAAAACTGCCGTCCCAAGGGATATTGCCTTGTGGACCCATGTGTTCGTTAGAGACGACGCCGTGAGACCCCCTCTTCAACGGCCGTACTCTGGACCCTATCGTGTGCTTGCTCGCACAGACAAACATTTCACACTGGACATTCGGGGTTCCAGGGAAACGGTTTCCGTTGATCGTCTCAAACGAGCAAACCTGGACAATGACACAATGACACTTGAAACTCAAATGCCCCCCTCTTTTTCTTTGCCACACAGGCCTATTTCTTCCCCTCCCCCACCATCAACACACAGAACTACGACCCG
The DNA here is from genome assembly GCA_964016885.1 of Eledone cirrhosa. Taxonomy (NCBI): domain Eukaryota; kingdom Metazoa; phylum Mollusca; class Cephalopoda; order Octopoda; family Eledonidae; genus Eledone; species Eledone cirrhosa. The sequence continues at coordinate 35,875,477 of OZ024741.1, forward strand.
TTCTGGGCGAAGGGTGCATTGGCCCCGTAAGCTATGCAGTAATATAAACTGAATTGTATTTTTTTTTTTTTTTGTTTGTTTTGTTTTGTTATTTTTTTCCTTCCAATTGTTTTTATTGTACATTGCATTTTGTTACCTTTGGATTCTTGACTGCCTACGGCAGTGTCAATATATTATATTTTGCGTAACATTACGACTGTTGTCAATTCTGACACAGTCCCTTTTTTTTTAGTGCATTTTTATAACTATGCTACATATGGCATTTTCATTGCCTAGCAAAACATTTTTTTTCTTGTTTATCGCATCCGGGGCCCCTTTATTGCGAAGAGTGTTATCTTTTCATGCATTTTGCATCTTTTACTGTACGTTTTTTTTTTTGTTTTGTCTGCGTTAATGCTTGCAAACATGAACCTATTTATTATTTTTTTTTTTAATTTTGAATTTGTTGATACATCCTTCTACATTTTGTAAACTACCTTCGCTTCATTGTTAACGATTTTGCGACAAAAAATCTGCTCCGAGGTGAATGTAGTGGCTGAGATGGTCGCTTGGTAGCTAGCAGTTGCCTCCCCTTAACAACCCTTCAGGGAAGGGAGGTAAAAATACACCCGGACACAGCCACAGGTTCACACACTCTTTTTGGACCACGGACATGAACAGACGTGGAAAGACCCGCTCCTCAAAATATTGACGTTGTAGGAAATTTACTAAATTATTGCATTAAATAAAATGATTGTTAGACTTGATTGTGCATTTATTTATTCGACAAAGAGAAACATCACTTTTCTTTATATATATATAATCATCATTGCCATATGTTTAAAAGGGTTAATCTGCCTAATCCTGTTTTCATGTGGTTTTAGGAAGATTAACCCTTCCATTATCATAATTCTAATGAAATACATCACCTATATGTGTCAATTAATTTTGAAAATAATAAAGAATTTAGGAAAATTTGATAAAACATTTTCATTAGCAAGCTGATGTTTGGGACATTACTTAAATATTTCTTAAATACAACTATGGTGGAATGTTTTCATATAAGCACATGTTTTAAAATGGTTACTTTTGTATCATAAACCAGGGCAGTTTTGTATCAAAAGGGCTAAATATTAAATAAGAATTTGCTTATTCTCATTAGTACAGTTTTAGAGGGGGCATTTGTCACTGATTTAGAAAATAGATTCCAATTGAAAGCTAATAAAAATTGTACTGTAAGAATCTAGGTGAACATCTGACCTAGATGATAGGTTAAAATGCCAAGCATCATAAACACACCATCTCAATTTCATATACATTGCACACACAAAAAAATTCATCATAATAAACAATACAAATAAACTAAAAGTGATTTATTTGAAAGACAATTCAAACATTTAGTCAAAACAATGAAAACATACCAGTTATTTACAAATATTTCTAAACTAGTCTAGCCTTCCAAACATTGTATTTTTTTTTTTATTACAAACTACAAAACTATAAATTATTTGTGACTAGGACATGACAACCTGCCTAGTACTTGTTCCATGATAAAATACACCCAGTAAGCTTTGTAATATGGTTGGCATTAGGAAAGAAATCCAGTTATAGAAACTATGCCAAACATAAAGAGAGTTATGTTAGGCAGACATGGACCTTCAACAGTCTAAGAGGACAGTAGCTTTGATTAAGTACTTGACTTGGTCTGCAATGACCCATCTCACCCATACTAACAAGGAAAATGGATTGATGATGATCTTGATGATGAAAGCTTTTATGTGGTCACTTGGTCTGCTAGCTATAGCAAGCCATATCTCCCTCATATCACATCCTATTGGGTTAACCCTTTCATTGATAGATTTCTAATGAAATACATTGTATTTCAGTTAATTAGTAAATAATTTTGAAGGATTACGATGATAGTATTTGTAATAAATGCTTCTTAAATAAAGACATGTTAATTTTTTTTTGTAAATAGAAACCCTTTAAAATGTGTGATTTTGTTTCATAAAGCCAGAAGAAGTTTTGGGTGGATTGGCATCAAAAGGAGTAATAGAGGAAAGACATGTTAAATAACAATCATGTACGCCCACTGCTTCACAGAAAGATGGAATGACCAGGGTATGAATTTATAGTTTAAAAAATGTTACCTTCATCCTCTACAAAGCATTGTGTACTTAAGATTTATTTTAGGAAAAATTAGCATGTTCAACATAAGGAAATATGGTAATTCTAGATCAGGAATCATGCAAATGTTGAGACTATGGATGCCTTAATGGAATCCTTGACCCTGCCTCATCAACCAAAATAAATAATACCAAAATAAATAATACCAAAATATACCAAAATAAATAAGCAAATAAACAGTAAAAACTAATTATGCATAAATCAGAAAAATGTATAAGAATACAACTGGCAGGTTCAATCACTCCTTGGGGATCAATATCAACTACTTTGGGGACCTCTGTTCTAAATATATATATATATATATATATATATACAAAGATGAGAAAATCAGAGCTAGAATGCCTTTAATCATAAACCTGGTCAAACAGGTCTGTCCTAAGACCAAACAACAACAGAAGCATCAAGAACGTCAGAACTTTACTATAATCATTTAGATAAGTAATGCTAGTGTGCATAAATGCTGAAGCACAAATGAGCTGTCACAAGCCCTAAGGCTCATCATGCTAAAATCTATCCCAGTTTCATTAGCATTATCCCTTTAGCATTTAAACCAGCCATATCCAGCCAGAATTTTCTCACCACCTTCTGTTCGAAAACTGGCCATAACCAGCTGCTCATACTGATGTTAAGGCATTGTTATTAAAATAAATAATATCAAAATCTCATAGATTCGATATTATGTGAGACAATCAGGTGAGGTAAAACTTTTACAGTGAAAATACTATCTATACTATAAAGCTGACGACCGTATGTAAGTAACAAACTTTCCGCCAAGCGGCTGGACCTAACGGCATCAAATTTGCACCATAGATGTAACTTTTTCCAAGTAAGAAAGTGAGGGTATTTTTGTCTACTGAATTTTGTTAAAAGATTAAAGACATTTAAATATTCACTTCTTTAAACTTTCAAATGTCAACACTTCCGGTTATGCAACATTCCTAACGTCTTCATGAACCAAAGTATCATCTTCCTGTTTTCTTTCAGTTACAACGTTTTTCGAAATATTTACTTCTGCGTTCACAGATTGATTTTTTTAGTTTTAGAAGATCCTGTTAAGGGTGAAAGCAGCGATTCTTTGCCTAAACTTTAATCTGTTATTTTAATATATATATATAATTATACATTCGTGTACAGATATTCTTGCATACACAAAAACAAAATATAAACAAATGTATTTATTTCACGAAAGCACAGACGGCTTATCATTGTTACTGCCGATATGCCACCCAAAAGTTCTAGCCTGGCCGCAAGATTGATACTAATTTTATAACACCAAATAAGAAGAAAGACATACCACGTATGCTAACCAACGTGACTGCTATTTCTAGCAGGTTGGGAATCAACCATAAGGGATTCTCTCTCAAGTTCGTTGTCAGTGATGATCGTGTTCCGCGGCCTATGTCTCCGATTCCAACAGTGGATTACACACACACACACACATACGCGCACACACACGAACACAGGCACACACAGACATATATATATATACACACACACATATATATATCCTTGCAAGCAGGGAAAAAGCGGACGTAAAATGAAATGATGATACACACACACACGGACACACACACACACATATATACATATACACAAACACATACAAACACACACACACTGTAAACAAGACAATGCATTCAATACAGACGTTTTCTCTTCTGCCAGTCTTCTCTTATCATTTGTTAACCTTGGCGAAGCTGGGTACCTCAGCTAGTAGTAAATATAAAGTAATGTAAATGCTAAAGGGTTAAGCAACAGAGTACACAACTTCCCTTTAGAGGAAACAGTCTATTGCAGAGTAAACTCCTCACCACCACCCAACCAGCTGCTTCTAGTGTTTATTTTTCTTTTCAGCAGAGTGAACCAAAGTAAGGTGAAATGAAGTGTTTTGCTCAAGGACAGACTGTGCTGCCTGGTCCAAGGAAATACAGCCCACAACCTTATGATAAATGAAGTGTAGTACTCAAAGACACGGTTTGTTGCCTGGTCTAAAGAGTAGGAGGAGGGGGGGGCATTATCAAAACCACAACCTCATGATAAATGAAGTATGTTGTTCAAGAACTCAATGTGTTGCCTGATCCAGGAGGTGGGGAGGAGTCGAGCCCACGACCACATGATAAATGAAGTGTGTTGTTCAAAGACTCAATGTGCTTCCTGGTCCATGGAAGGAATTGAAACCACAACCTCATGATAGATGTACTATACACTCCAATCATGAAGTATTTCTTGAGTTCACCTATATTTTCAGATAGGTTAACAGAAGTAAACCAATACAAATGGCCTAATTGTTTGTACACCCCTGTAGTGAGTGAGTAGTCCAATTCTTTAAATTCTCACCCACTTACAGCTGCTTTAACACTTCAACAGAAAACACCTGGCTTTACCCAGTAGTCATCAACTGAACTATGAACTAGAAATGAGGATGGAGGGGGGGGGGGGGGGGGGGTAATTCAAGAAATAATTAAGAATAAGTGTGTTTTGTTAATATATCTTGTAACTGAAACCTATAAAAATAGACAGCATGAAAGAAAAGTCAACATCTCTCACCTAATTTCGATATCATTCTACATAATTCTTTTGATACTAAACCAAACTGAAACTGGCCCTGATTCTACCATTAATTTTAAAGTTTGTATATATCTAAACACCTTCCATCATAATTTTATGTAAGAACATTTAAGTTATGCACCAAACACTAGCTTTACAATGAGAAAGTTAGTTATACTAATAAATCTATCCAAATTTTAGATTATTTTCATTAGAAATATGGTAATAAAAAGGGTTAAATTTATGTCAGACAGATAGAGCAGACCCCTGATGAAAAGCATTTCAACTGTAACCATCCCTCATTTTTTATAAAACCAGACAGACAATGTAGACTGAGAGGAATCTATGTCAGCGTTTCCCAAACTGATTTTATGGTAGACCCTTATATTATTTTCCAACATTTTATGGACAAACCCCACCACCCAAATTTTAATATCTGATATATATTTGTGAAATGGGTGGTGGTTGAAATTCAGATGTGCATAGTTAAATGGTAGTAGACGTCGTCGGACTGACATGAAAATTTACACACCTATGTAAAAAGTGCCAAGGAAGCAAATAGACGAGGTTTCAAATCTCTAACTTGAAAAATGTGGTTCCTAGGGCCCCAAAACTATCGCGTTCAGTGACTTATTTCCCCCTGTTCTAATACAATTTCATACAAATAAAGCAGTAAATAAAGGATTATGAGTTCATGCACTTGACTTATGTTTCATCACTATATATATATATATATATATATATATATATATATAATATGAAAACGCTTTAATAAAAATAAATATCAACTGTAATGTATGTATGCATGTATTTATGTGTTTATATGAGCGGGGATATGCAAGTAAATCTTACTTTGTGGACAGCTTATCCTTAGCATAATATTCATGCTAGAACAGCATATATTTGAAAGTTTCAGGGAGTTGAATTACTGATTTTGGATCGGCAGCTTTAGCTTTGAAAAAATGAAATGTGCAGTGTAAACATTTTTTATTATTCCTCCGGGGATGAATCTTCTCTGCATTTTTCCATCTCTTTCTTTCTCTCTGGAAGAAATCAGCCGTAGTAAGACCTAAAAACAATGGTTAGATACACCATGACGCACCGTACATCACGGTGGAGTTGAAAAGCAGACTCAGAACATGGCGTTGTGTGGGGTGGCGCGCAGCCCAATGTTCCAGGGGGAGCAAAAGAAGAAGAAGAAGAAGTGAGCTAGAGTCCTATCAAATATGTAGGTTGTGTCTTAAATTGAAGGTTTAGTATTCTATTTAAAATAACAGAATTATTTCCAGCCCCGGAGTTTAAGAATGATGTAAATAAAATTGAAAACGAAAATGACAGAGGTTATTAAAATAGTAAAAGTAAATAGGGAAGATTTAGGCCAGTACATACGTATGCCCCGACAGATACCCACCCACACACACACACACGAACGCACACGCGTATGTATAAACCTTATGCATTTCTACAGTATTTTCACCAAACTTAAGACATAGGTTACTTATGTACTCCGGATGGTCATGGACACTTTCATTTTTCCAGATATTTTTTTTTTTTTTTTGAGGAAATTTATTCATATACGAAAATACAGCTTGTTCAATTTTATTAAAGGACATGTCTTGCAGAACCCCCAGAACTTTTTTTACACAAGACACTTCGAGAAACACTGGTCTTATAATTTCAAAATTTCAATCAATCTAATTGGAGCTATCTCCTTTGATTTTGAACATCTTTAGATTTTGAACATCTCTGGAGGGAGTTTTTGCCTACCAACTGAATAATTTCAGTTGATCAAAGTTTTTCAACCTACATATGTGAAACCCTACTGTTAGTGTATTTAATAAGCAAAATGGCATTTCTACTTAGCCCTATTGTTGCTAATCATAAGCATTGTGATACTCGTATTGATACATATATTATACATATACTGAGTACAATGCTTTGCTGAGGAGCTCTAATTAGCCCAAAACATGTCTGTAGCTTTCCCCAATTGGCTTTAAAAACAAGAACAACTCATCTGCATTGTCTATATTGCCCAAACATTCAATCAATTTATCTTAAAGTTATCTACCTTGCTTCTTAGTTCAGATTTTAAACAGCCTTAGACAGAGGTTTGTCTATTAATTGCTATAATCATCTCAGTTGATCAACATTTTTCAACTTACTATATTACATATGTGAGATCCCACTTTATTTGTAATGTATTTGTTGGTAACCATTTTCTCTTTTATCTACAAAACAATTTTATTCTGCTTCTTGATTTAGAATTATTCACAGGGATCTGTTGTGATGTGAATATCTGAGTCTAAATCAAGGCTGCCAAGCTAATATTAGGGTAAACCCACTCCCTCATACTAAAAGTAACATAACTTGCTATCTTCCAATTGTTATGTTTAATCTCACAAAATTCATAAAGATAGAGTGGATAAAATGTTTTGCAATATTACTTTTGGCTCTGTATTCTGAGTTCTGATCCCACTAAAGTGAACTATGCCTTTAAGTTAAGTAGTAAGGTCAATTTAATTGAGTTACTCATCCCACAAATTGCTGGCCTTCTGCCTAAAATTAGAAACCATTATTTTGAGAAAGAGTTCAAATCCCGCCGAGGTTAACTTTGCCTTTCATCCTTATGGGGTCGATAAAATAAAGTACCAGTAATGTACTGGATAATTGCTGGCCTTGTGCCAAAAGTAGAAACAATTATTTTGAGAAAGAGCAGAGCCCATGATATTTGCAAGAACCTCTAGATCGATAGATCGAAAAGGGGGTAAGAAACCATAACTGATAGGCTACTGTTAACTACTACATCAATCTTTGTAAGTAGCCATGTTTGGAGGTCAGTGGCTGCAAACGGGCAGCCAGCCTCTTTGACATTATTCACAGGGTCTGTGCTGGTCTCATATCTTGTGACAAGCCCTAAATAGAAAACTTCTTCCACCCATACCTTTTAACAAGCTGTGACACAACATAAAGGTATGCATAGTAGAAGATAGCACTGTTATGCTCACACCAGAGAATTTGTCTTAACCTTTTCATTACAAAATGTCTAATGAAAGACTGCCTATGATTTTCAAATAATTTTTTAAATAATGAATTTTTGGAGAGATTTAGTAATATAACTAACTTTTTCATTATTAATTTGAAGTTTAGCACATAAAAGTCCTTATAGATTGGCTACTTATCAAAATCTAGAAGATTATGATGAAAAGTTTTGAGTTAAACATAAGAAACAGCTTTGTATCATAGAACCAAAAGTGGTTGGATACCAAATGGTTTAACCCTTTAGCATTTAAACTGGCCGTAGCTAGCCAGAATTCTCCCACCTCTTTCTGTTCAAACCGGCTGTAACTGGCTGTTCATACTGATGTTAAGGTATTGTTCTCAAAATAAATAACATAAAAATCTCGTAGATTTTCATAATATGTGAGATAATCATGTGAGGTAAAGCCTTTACCACAAAAATACAATAGTATATATATAGAGTAATGTAAATGCTAAAGGGTTAATGCTTGCAAAACTATATTTCTAATGAAAGGCTGTCTATGACTTTCAAATAATTTTTATTTAGTAATCTAACTTTTTCATTATTCAGCTGGTGTTTGGGACAAAATAAAATTGTAATTGAAGGTTTTTATCCAGATATAAACACTTTAAAATAAACAGTTTTGTATTGTAGAACCAGTGGTAGCTTCAGTCAAATTTTATCTACCATGCAAAATTTTGCCATGATTTACACTCAACCCACATTAAAATGAAAGAACTAAAATGGTAAAAGCAATTCACAATTAAAAAAACATATATTAAATAAAAGATGATGAATTTAAATCAAATTAAAATAGCATACTAAAGAATTTGGGAAGGTGTTTTGTTTGTTTGGAAAACAAATAGTTGTGTAAAATTAATTTACACAGACATAATGGACACTGAAATAGATTGCACTGTATTATCTGTTAATTCTTCCATGGAAGAATTGACATAAAACTGGGAAAACACGGTATGTAAAGACCAGCATGTGCTGTGAAGTGTTTTGTTATTATACAAATAATTGTGCTGTGACAAACTGGTTAAAAAATGTAATTTTCATTTCATTATTTTCCTTCAATTTTATTCATTTATATATTTATTTATTTTCTTAATAGATTTTCGCAAAATTTGAATATTTTATCTGAGGGAGAGAGAAAACAAAGTGAAAATATTTACGCAATACAATAACGGAATAAATAAATAAATATTTTTACAATTTAATAATAAAATAAATAAATAAATGTTTTAACAATCTAATAATGGAATGGAAATGCAAAGAAAAGGAGAGAAAGCTGTTTAATTAAAGGCTGTAATAACAAACTCTAAATTTAAATAGGAAGTCCTGACGTCACCATAAGGAAAACAATTAACTCAACTAGATTTGAAGCAGTTAAGAGGTGAATATTAATCGTTTTATTAATTTAGCATCCGGAACAGTCTACTTGAGATAAATACAGTTAGTAAAAATAGATTGGAAATAAAGAGGTAGAGCTGCTAATGGAAAAATAAAATGGCTCAAAGGATTTATTTAGAGAAGAGAAAAATTGCTAGAGAAAATTATATTGTTTCCTCAGATTCTGGCATTATGAAAGATAAATTATGCTGCACAAAGTTCTATCACTAACTAACCTTATTATTGGTAACTTTTAATGGCATGACTCATGAAATTGAGACAGTATGTATTTACAGGTTCAAACGGTATAATTTTCTTGCTTGAGAGAGAGAAATAATTGTATAAGCAAAGATCAATACTACCAATATTAAGTTTACTTCAGAGCTGAACTTTCTGATATTTCATTTCATTTTCGAAATTGGTACAAATATTTGTTAATTCTTTCATACCAACCCACCAGTTATGTTTAATTTAACATTTTCCATCATAGTTTTTAAATAAAAGCCCTTTTGATAATAAAGATTTTGTGGAGAGAAGAGAGTCAATTATATTGACCTCAGTACTTGACTGGTATTATATTTTATCAACCTCAGAAAGGTGAAAGGCAAAAATTGACCTCAGCGGACTTTAAACTCACAAAGTTCAACACACTAAGGAATCTGCCAATACATTGCCCCTTCTTAACATCCCAATAATGAAAAGGTCAGTTATTTTATAAAATCTTTCCAAATTCTTACATATTTTCAAATTTCCTTGTAATACATGGATAGTGTCTGTCATTAGAAATATGGTAGCAAAAAGATTAAAATATTCAATAATACAAAAGTGTAACAAAAAAATGTACACGCACCACTCCTAAAAATGTTTTCATAGAAACAATCCAAGTTTCAGGTGACACATGACAAGGTTCTCTGCCTAAGAATTGTCAAGATATTTGAGGAACAACAGAAGGTATATTTGATAAGGACTTTAGACTCCTTTAACTTATGGGTCATGATTTTGTATGCTGTCTTCAGTACTGTTCTATCCCTCTTTAGGTAAAATGTTAGTCTTCTTACATCAATCAAGAAACCAACAAATTTACAGAATGTCAGATGGAATGCTTTGCAGTATTCTTTCCAACTCACTGTGCTCTGGGTTCAAATCCCATTACGGTCAAGTTTGCTTTTCATCCTTTCAAGGTTGATAAAATAAGTACTAGCCCTGTACTAGTGTCAATTCTTCCTCTATGGCTCTCTCTTCCTCTCTCTCCTCTCTCCTTCTTTTGATGAAATTGCTTGTGTTCAGATTGCAAGAGGGGTAGGCCCCACCAGGTTTAAAATGCTCAAGACAACACCCCTATGACTCCATCTGGAGTTACAGGTTCATAAATACATCGACCAAATCAAATTTAAAAAGAACTCTTTGTTTGGGGTGAGTAGGAATGCCTTTAATCAAATGTCTGCTCAATCAAGGTTAACGTTGGGCTAAAAAAGAGGAACAAGCTCTTGAACAGGAATGATCAGAGTTGTAATAACAGGCTAACAGATGGTGTTAGTTCAAAGAGAAGTTGGATAATTATAACGATAATGAACCTTGACTGATATACACATACTGGATACTAGACTGACCCTTTTGATTAACATTTTTTAAATGTTTTTTTCACTTTTGGTCTCATGTACCTTAGGTTTACTGGGATATCCCTGAAAATGGGATCTATGGTGAAATGAGATGTAACAAGATATATATAATTATTGGCTATACATAAATGTCTTTACAATGAAAGAAATCACAAACACAGATTTAATCTATATAATACCACACCACCCAAAACAGCCTCTTATTCTATGATACAAATCTATTTATTTTAAATTGTGCACATGCATCTAAGAAGACTTCCATTATTTTAAAATGAACAAGTTCTATTAAATCCCTCAAAATTCTTGTTATTTTCAAAATAAATTGAAAATCATAGACAGTCTTTCATCTGAAATATGCTAATGAAAGAGTTAAACGCTGCTCAAACCATAAGTAAAGAACTTACATCAACAGACAATGAAAATGCATAACAGTAAGTTGTGTTATATTCTAAGTAGCAGAGAATTATTCAGTCCAGCTGAACTAATAAATAAACTGAGCACTAACTGAGGTCAGATATTTCAAGAGGCTACTCTAAATGATTCATCTACTTCTTCCAACAATTCTTCTTTTGAAGTAATGACTATTATCTTTGAGAATCTACTCTTAATTTTACTCATTCTTAGACATAAACCTTAATCAACAGCTTTGTTTTATTTTTGTTTTCTCTGATTTGTATTCATATTTTTAATTGCATTTTTTTATAAGATTGTTGTAAGAATTATAGTTTAACCATTTTGCTACCAAACTGCCTTAAAACACCCCTGGATCTACAATACAAAACTGGTTGTTTTAAAGTATTTAGAATTATCTAAAAATATTCCATCATGATTCTATGTTAAATTATATTCCAAACACCAGCTTAACTCTTGCTGTATGAAACAGCGTTAGCAAGACACTTTTAAAAAGTATAAAACAGCACTATAACAACATAACATTACTCTAATACTGCAAATTTTCAACAATCTGTCCACTAATAAAGTTACTATAAACATTTAAATTAACAATGAGAGTCAACAATGAGAAAGTTGATTACTTTACTTAATCTCACCAAATTCTTGATTATTTTCAAAATTAATTGAAAACCATAGACAGTGTATTTCATTAGAAATATAACAAAAAAGTTAATACAAGAGCAACAAATCAGAAATGACTGTATAAACAATCAGACAAAAAAGTTACACAATTACTTATATTTAGATATTTAGTCTTTAGTGGCAGTAGCACTGAAAAATTGAGAGAAGATTTAAACAAGATTCTACAAGGGATTCATTTCTGAAAATATTTTAAGTAGTCGAGTTAACTCTTTTTTTGAAAGCATGTTTCTAATTAAATACACTATCTCAATTACCGTATTTCTAGGCGCCGAAGATGATTCGTCCTCAAGGGCGCACCCTAATTTTGACAACCAAAAATTTGAAAAAAATAATAAACAACCCTCGCCCTCCAGGACGCATGATAGATTTTTGAGACTTATTTTAGGAAAAAAGTAGCGTTTATGATGCCGGGAAATACGGTAATTAATGAAGAATTATCATTTCATTTCTAAAATAGTAACTTAATATAGGGTTCTTATACAAATTATGTTGGAAGTTTTTAATTCAAAAAGGAGCTCTTTAAAATGGTTGGTTTTGGGTGGGTTGGTATCAAAAGAATTAAAACAGATATGGCAACAAATTGGCAGAGTTGTTTCAGCATCAGATTAAATACTTTGCCCTATTTGTTCTGGCTCTTTGCACTATGAGTTCAAATACTGTTGAAGTCAACTTTGTTTTTTATTCTTCAAAGGCCAATAAATTAACTTCCAGGAGGGACATTGGTAAAATTGGTAGAGCATTCCGAATTCAAAATTCACGTGATCTACACCTTAGTTCGCCCATTTGATACCAACCTGCCTAAAACTGCTTCTGGTTTTATGAAACAAAACTACCCACTTTAATGGGTTCCTGTTTAAATTCATATCTTCCAACATAATTTTATATAAACTTCTTTATATTACAAATACCATTTTAAAATTAAGTAATTATTAATTTTATAATAAACCCCTTTAAATGTTTCATTAATTAACAGTGTGTTTTATTATAAATGTAATTATAAAAGAGTTAAGGTAGTGAATTGGCAGAATTGTTAAAGAATTGGATTAAATATTTAATGGTATTTGTTCTGGCCTTCTTTCATCCTTTCAGAACTGATAAATAAAGTACCTGTCCAGGGACAGTGGAATGGCAGAATTGTTTAACCCTTTAGCATTTAAACCAGCCATACCCGGCCAGAATTCTCTCATCTCTTTCTGTTCAAACTGGCCATAACCGGCTGCTCATACTTATGTTAAGGTATTCTCAAAATAAATAATATCAAAATCTCACAGACTCAATATTATGTGAGATAATTATGTGAGGTAAAGTGTTTACTGTGAAAATACAATAGTAAATATAGAATGATATAAATACTAAAAGGGTTAAGCAACAGACAAAATGCTTTGCATTTCTTTGTGTCCTGAGTTCAAATTCTTCACCCTGTACATATACAAAAAGTAAAGGTACACTCTGGAAAGAGTGTGCCATGAAGACAAAGTTAAAGCACAACAGTATGACTATCATTGGCTATCTGTTGCAGTATAACCAATACAATTAAGAGGGATTTTTAAAAAACAGCAACAAAAACAGCTTTTTGAAATTTCAAAAAGCAGCTGATGCAAACGAACTAAATAAGAGATGTGTGTTTTTCTTTTTTTCTTTTTTAGTAGAAAACAAACACAAAACAAACAAAAATTGACAGTTGAAAAGTATTTGAACTATTTTTTCTGTAAAAGTCTTCAATTAAAATGACTTGATTGTGTCACTGTGTCATTTTTATATATTATTCATTTGTTTATATAATAATAATAGTGTTGGTTTTGATTTAAAAGTTACAATAAAATGAACCTAGATAATAATTAGTGGTGGCTGGTAGGTAACACTAGATATGTGACCAACAATATGTTTGCTTGTTAAATGGAAAAGGTGGATCAGACTTGGCAATGGTGAATAAAGTGAGGCACACATGGAAGAAGTTCTGGGAACTGCTGAGGAGGGAGAGTGCCACTGAAACTGAAGGGATGATGCATGGGTGAGAAGTACCATGATTTATGGGAGCAAGCTGTAGGTGATGAATGTGGAGCAACAGAGAAGGTTGGAAAGAACAGAAATGAGTATGGTCTGGTGGAGTATCGTGGAAGGAAAAGACAACAAATAAAGAAATACAGAGTATGGTAGTGATAAATGTGTAGAGAAAAGGTTGAGGAAGGATGAAAGTAATTGCAGGAGAGGAGTAATTGAAATGAGTGTGAAAAGAAGTAGAGAAAGCATAAGACCCAGAGAACATGGATACAGAAAATAGAGGAGAAAATGAAGGTTGGAGATTGGTAAGAGAGGATACAGACCATAAGGTAAAATGGAAAAATTGTCCTGAGACATACAAGGTTAACTACTGTTTTAGTATAGAATATGACCTTAAAATGCTTGTTGTATTGTTGTCATTACCAACTGCAGTTTTCAAGCTAGTTGGGTATTACATGAAATATGAGCATTAATGGAATGTTTGCACTAATTATATAAAGACCAGCATGAATGCCCTGCATTTACACAAAACATTCAAGTAATTGGCTGACGTATTTGCTTTGGTTTACTAAGCAAACAACCACAACTAAACAAAACAAAATGAAGCTATTTAACAAGACTGGGGCTTTATATAGAGAGAGTGGTACATACACTCCCTTGTAACCAAATGTAAATATATTCAACTGAAACATATACATGCAGATTTTATTTAAATTCTCAGTATTTTTATCATTCAAACCTTAATTTAAATTCAACGCACTTTTATGATTTAAATAAACAGAATTCTGAATCATGCTGTGTTAATGTTATCACTAATTAATACTAGCTGGTCAAGCTTGCATTATATGTAAAAAAGCCTTCACAAAATCTATAAGATGATTTTGTTTTTCAAACAGCAGCATCTAGGTATAAGTAAACAAGGGCTGGTAAACTGCAATGATTTTGAAATGCAAACATCTAACACTCATACCCCAATGTTGAGGGAGCTGTGACATGAACATAGCTTAAAATATTCACAGCAAAATTAAATGCCTGTTTCATATATGTAAACATATTGCATAGAGATTCATATACACCTTTATAAATAGTAATATTTGAATAATGTTAAGAAAAATATACAAAGTATGACTGTGTCGTTAAAAAGTTTGCTTTGTAGCCACATTGTTTTGGGGTTCAGTCTCACTATGCAGTACCTTAGCCAAGTGTTTGTTACCATAGCTTCAGCTAGACCAAAGCCTAGTGAACAAAATTTGATAGACATAGAACACCAGCATCTATATATAATACATGCTAGCATAGAAAGTGGATGTTAAACGATAATGATGATGATTATATATAGTTGCTTATTCTAGTAAGCCACGCAACCACATTGTAGCTTTTGAAGTTTTCTCATTAATATGATATGTAGTAAATAGTTAAATCCAATGTATGATGTGATACAGTTGTGATAAAATCTTAAAAAGTTAACCCTTTCAATACCATATTTCTAATGAAAGACAGTACCTAACATTCTCAAATCATTTTGAAGATAAAGAAGTTGAAAGGATTTAATAATAGAACTAACTTTCTCATAATTATGTTAGTAATTATTTTGGAACATAAAAGTTCTTAAAATTATAATGGATGGTTTTTTATATATATATATATATATATATATATAAACACTTTAAAAGAAACAGCTTTGTATCATACAACCAGGAGCAGTTTCAAGTGGTTGGGTATCAAAAGACTTAAACTACTTTGATGAAATGATGGTTTAAAACCAGATGGAATGAGCCTAACTTTGCTGAATACTCTGCTGTGTGGTTATCATCAACATCTAAAGGAATGTGATCAAAATCACTGATGAACATAAACATTCTCACTAAACATAGGGGGATGGATTGGCAAAATTGTTGAAGAATTAGATGAGATGCTTAGTAATATTTGTTGGAGCTCTTTCTGAGTTCAAATACTGCTGTGACCTACTAGGGTGGTAGACCTAATCTGTCACCTAGTTTAACTCAACACCTAGCCCTTAGGTACCTTTAGCTGAACCCACTCTGTTATAACCATTCAAACAAAGTCTCTGGGTTTAGGACATCTTCCTCCCTACCTCCAACTAACCCAAAAGGTCCTGAAAAGGATCATGGTAAATGGTAAAAAAAAAAGGAAAACCTAGATCGTCTGCTATTCCTTCTACTGTAAATTGTTCCTGCTATTTTAACTGTACTATATAATAGAATGTACGGTATATTCTAGTATGATTACCATTTAATCTAATATCAGACACATTCTGGTATAATTGCTATAATGCAGGCAGCAATTGGCAGAGTCATTAGAACATTGACTAGAATGCTTTGTGGTATGCGTTCTGGCTCTGTACCCAAATTCAAATGTCACTGATGTTTACTCTGCCTTTCAACCTCCCATGGTCAGTAAATAAAGTAGCAGTCGAATACAGGACTCCAGTCTTCCTCCATCTCTCTTTCTCTCACAAGCTCTCTTTCTCCTGAAAACAATAGCTGTCTTCAAACTATGCCATTCATCAAGATGGTGCTTCTAAGACTCCACTATGAGTTTAGGATCCAAGGATAAAATTTCTAATGCAGTCATTTGGCAAGTTAGACATGGCCTGGGCTAACACTGGCCAAAACCTATCAAAGTTATATTTTTGTGTGTGTATCTTGACGTGAGCACATTATATATATATAGTGACAAAACATAAGTCAATTGCATGAACTCATAATCCTTTATTTACTGCTATATATATTTTGATGATAGCCATTGAATGGCTATGACCTCATCAGGCAGTTAGTCAGTTCTTAGATATGCCAGCTCTGTGTTTATGGTGTTGATGGTATCAGAGCCTTGGGACATTCATACAGTATTCCTTATATATATATATATATATATATAAGGAATACTGGATATATAAGCAATCATACAAACTTTGTTTTGATAATGGTTTGTGTAAAAGAAAACCTATAGTTTATGTTGATTACTCACAGAAAGAAGTGATTAAAAATACGAAATATATTTTAATCATTTATTTCTAGGATATATAGATGTTCAGCACATATGTACAGATGACATACACATACAGGATTAAATGCATGAGCAACTTTGGAGAAAAATATATATTTTACAGGAATAAACTCAGGACCTTGTAATTGGAAAGCAACATGACTGAGACAGGAAATCCATTCTGTGCATGTGTGTGTGAGTGTGTGTACAAATTTTAACTCTTTAATGTTTAAACCGGCAAAAACCGACCAGAATTCTCTACCTCTTTCTGTTGAAACTGGCTGTAACTGGTTGCTCAAACTGATGTTAAGGTATTGTTCTCAAAATAAATACTTTCAGAATCTCATAGATTCGATATTATGTGAGATAATTATGCAAGGTAAAGCCTTTACCATGAACATATAATAGTATATATAGAGTAAAGTGAATGCTAAAGGGTTAAAGAATTACAGACAAAGATATATATAAATAAATATACAAACACACATGGTGTACAATTATGGTTGATAGTGTAACAAAAGGTTTAAGGGGTTAATTCACAAAACAACCATAATACAACTTAGAAAACAAATTTAAATGGTATTTCTTGCTATATGTATAGACTATTGAAACAGTTTTGATGCTATAACCTTTCTTAAAAGTCAGTTTTATTTAAGAGTAGGACTGTGCCATAAATATGTAACACATAGCATCACAACCTTGGCTTTTTGTTTAAACAGCTGGAATGTTTCTCTCTGCCCAGCATGTGTGTGTGCGTATGTGTGAGCACATGCTAATCATTTGATTTACTGTATAAACAATAATACTGTGAAATACCATACAGTTTTTAACCTATGAAGCAACCACCATAAAGACTATGTCCAACCAGCCAACCAGCCTTGACAAATACAACAGATACTATTTTTATACCAACAGCCCTGGTTTATATTTACATAACTGTAAGGGAGCAGTTTGTGTAATAACCTTTTACATATTTCATATATATATATATATCTAACCCCTTTGATATCAAGCCTCCTGAAACCACCCCTGGTTCTATAATACTAAGTTGGTTATTTTAAAATGTTTATAATTACCTAAAAACCTTCCATCATCATTTTATGTGAGAACTTCTGTTACGTTCCAAACACTGTCTTTAACAATGGAAAAGTTAGGTATAAAATCAAATTCTTGATTATTTTCAAAATTATTTGAACATCATATCACGGGAAATATAGTAATGAAAGGGTTAAAATTTAAAGATTTGGAGATTATATATATGTATAACATTTGGAGATAACACTACCATCATCATTAATTGTCTGTTTCCCTGCTAGCAAGGGATGAACAGGTCATCACAGATCAGGCCAGTACTCAAGCAGAGCTATTGACCACCAATGTTCCTGGGCTCTACTGAGTGCATTTTATCATGACACCAGCACTAAGGAAATTGCCATGTCTTTGACACAACTGAGAACTCCTCCTAACCCTTTGTTTGACAGATTTTCTATAGCTTGATGTCTTTTGTATCTACCGATCACTTTAAAGAGCATACTATCTGCATATATCATGTAGATCTCCAATACTGGGAAGGTTGTCATGTCTTTGACACCCCCGAAGAGTCCTAACATGTGTAATTTGTATATTTGGAATAGTGACAACAACCACCATATACCAGCCACCAGCAAACAGACAAATAAAGTCAAGTTTCAAGGTAAATGATGGTCTGACTATATATCCCACAGTGTGGCACAAAAGCCTTGTGGCTGTAAATGCAACTATATTGTCAAAATATATCGTAACTGTACCGTCTTTATACTCATCTATCTCGCAAACCTTAAGATCCATCAAAAGCATTCTAAAATTATTTTAAATTTAAGATTTGTTCTAAAGACAAATTCATTCTATCTCTCTATCTATCTATCTATCTATGCGTGCGTGCGTGCGTGCGTGCGTGTGTATATACCTATACACGAAGGATGACAGCTGCATAAAAAGGTGCAGAGCACTAGAAGTCAATGGAAACTGCGGAGTGGGGAGACCCAAGAAGACCTGGGATGAGGTGATAAAAGCTGACCTTACCCAATTACACCTCTCAAAGGCGATGACACACGACCGTGACCTCTGGCGTCACGCAGTAATACAGAGTACCCGACCTCCCATGGGTACAAGCTGAAGCATATAGACAATATGCCCCCACACCCTCCCACTGCAAGGTGGTTGTGGAGGTGCCACGGCAAAAAAGCACCCAGTCCACACTGTAAAGTGGACATGTAGGCGCCACGGAAAAGCACCCAGCACTCACTGTAAATGAGGTTGGTGTTAGGAAGGGCATCCAGCTGTAGAAATCAAGCCAAATCAGTTTCTGTATGAGCAAGGCATGGTCAGCCGACCAGACATTGCCCACAACAGGACAACCCGTCTAACCCATGCTAGCGTGGAAGAACGGATGTAAAACAGTGATGATGATGACACATGCGCATATATATATATGTGGTTGGTGTTAGGAAGGGCATCCAGCCGTAGAAAACTTGCCAGATAGTCCTATATGAGCGAGACACGGTCACCCGACCAACCTTGCTTCAAGTGGGACAACTCCCGTCTAACCCATACTAGCGTGGAAAATGGAGGTTAAACGAAGATGATGATGATGATATATATATCATCATCACCGTTTTACGTCTGTTCTTCCATGCTAGCATGGGTCAGACGGGTTGTCCTGTTGTGGGCAATGCCAGGTCAGGTGACCATGTCTTGCTCATACGGGAACTGATTCTGGCTTGATTTCTACAGCTGGATGCCCTTCCTAACACCAAACTCATTTTACATTGGGTGCTTTTTTTCCTTGGCGCCTACACGTCCACTTTACAGTGTGAGCTGGGTACCTTTATATATATATATATAATGTGAGTAAGAGATAGTGTACTGGATGCATTTTGTTGTAGCACCAGTGCTATGTAAAATATAGGCTATCTAGTAGTAAAAATCATGCCAAAGATGGAACTATGACCAGTCTAGTCTCAGACCATTCTAATCTGGTCCAACTCATGCAAGCATGGAAAATGTATGTAATCATCATCATCATCGTCGTTTAACGTCCATTTTCCACGCTAGCATGAGTCTGGACGGGAATTGTCCCACTTGAGGCAAGATTGGTTGTCTTGCTCAGGACTGTCTGGCAGGTTTTCTACGGTTGGATGCCCTTCCTAACACCAACCACGTTTACAGTGTGGTCTGGGAGGTTTTTACCGTGTTACCTACATGGCCACATTACAGCATGGACTGTGTGTTTTATTGTTGTGATACCTACATGTCTGGCGGGTTTTCTACGGCTGGGTGCCCTTCCCAACGCCAACCACGTTTACAGTATGTACTGGAAGGTTTTTACCGTGTTACCTACACGGCCACATTACAGCGTGGACTGTGTGTTTTTTTTGTCGTGACACCTACACAACCTCATTTGTTTCGGACTGGATGTTGTGGTACCAACATAACTTCACATTTAAGGGGGTGGTGTGGATGGGGTGGGGGTAGTGGGACGGGTATGTATTTTGTTAGAGGTGCCTATTGACTGTAGGTTTCGCTTTGTACTTAGGCAAGGCGGGTCTTCTGTATAACTGTGTAGCGCCAAAGATCTCAGTCCAGTGACATTGTCTTGGAGAGGTGTAAGTGTGTGAGGTCCAAATTTATCAAGTCGTCCCAGGTTTTTCTGGGTTTGCCTACTCCGTGGCTACCGTCTATGTTTATCGCCCTGCACTTTTTTATACAGCTGTCGTCTTTCATGCGCATCACGTGACCGTACCAACGTAGTCTTCTCTCGAGTAAACAACATCTGATCCCTCTTATTCCTAATTTCTCCCTTAGTTCGTTTATGCTTTGCCGTTCACGTATATTACTATTACACATCCAGCGGAGCATGCAAGCTTCGTTCCTCTCCAGTCTACGTATATCCTCTGCACACAATTCCCAGGTCTCACTGCCATGTAACATTGCTGTTCGTATGCAGGCATCATACAACCTGCCTTTCATTTTTAGAGAGAACCCTTTAGCGGCCAATAGTGGTATAAGCTCTCTGAACTTTTTCCATCCCGTTCTGACTCTAGCTACTGTACTTTCAGAGCACCCTCTCCCACTGCTGATTTTGTCACCCAGGTAATGGAAGCTATCCACTATTTCTATAGAACCATCTGTGCAATGGAATGTGCTAGTATTCTGTGGGCACTTGCTGCTACTTATTGCACCAGAGCTCCGGCCACATATAAAATCTATGTAAAATGACGATTATATATATATATATATATATAATTAGATTATAATCTAGCTTAGTTAAAGTTTTCTGATGTAACTAAATAATAATATATATGTATATATATATATAATCAGTTACAACAGTGACATATGCAGGTACTTAAGATTCGTTGGGATTTTACTCATCATGAGTTGGCATAAAAACCAAATGAAACTTAAGTATCTGCATATGTAACTGATTATACATAACTCATACCATGAACTGAGTGCTCTAAATCCTTGGATATTTATACCAAGTTTGTACTACATACACACACATATATATATATATATATATATATATATATATATATATATATATATATATATATATATATATAATTAGATTATATCATTAGCCGCTGATTTCTGTCCTTTGAGGTAAATTTTACCAGACGCTGTCATTGGTGGCATTTTGCTGTTTTAGTAGCTTCCTTGCATTGAGTTCTTCTCAGTATTCTACAAATTCTTATACACTCATGCCCCAACTTGATCTTCAAGATAACTTTGTTGGTGCATATATATATATATATAATTAGATTATAATCTAGCTTAGTTAAAGTTTTCTGATGTAACCAAATAATAATTATACCATCTCTAAATCAATGGGCTATGTACTAAGAATATAAGTATTTACAGATGAACAGAGACAAAGAAATTGTCTATATCAGACAATGAAATGTATAGACAGTCAATCATCCATATATAATGAAAGCTAGGTGGTTACAAAAGATATTTTATTACATTGAAAAAAAAAAATATTATAATCTTAGTAATCTATTTCTAAATATTAGATACTCAGTATAAAATGATAAATAATTAGTTATTTATAAGTGATTAAAAATGAAGGCAATAACTGGAAATATACAACTTTGACAAGTTGATAACAAGATAGTTGATGTTCTAAAATTGTCTCATCGAACATTCTGGTATGTTAAAACTAATCTAACCCATGCTAGCATGGAAATAATGAATGGACGTTAAATGATGATGATAAGTGTAATTACACAGTTTAAAATAAAGATAATGGTCTTTGTCTCTTTTACTGTTTAGTTGTAGATGGTGAGGATGAGCAGTGCCCAAAACCCTTTTCAGAGCTTTCAAAATTAGAGGGGGGGGGGGGTATCTTCAAACCAAAAATCTTGTCCAAATGCTTGCAACAGAGTGGACTCCACTGAAGGTACCAAAGAGTGAGGTGATGGTGTTAAACAAGGCAACAGATTAAGTCTACCAAGCAATGGATTAAGTATACCAGCTATGATCTTACACAGGTTGTTGTTGTTGCTGTTTAGCTCCAGGCTGGCCTAGTGGAGCAAAAATCAATTGAAAAAGAGAATCAGAAATAAAGGTTCTTTACAGATTTAATGATGATGATGGATTCTCTATTGGTTTTAATGAGGAGCAATCAATACTTTGATCAACTGAACATCTGACTCATGAATTAACATGTAAGTGGTTGGATATTCCAAAGACAATGTAATTCTCTAGTAGAATCAGCATGATACAATGTGTGACAAGGCCAGACCTTTGAATTACAGGTATAGTCCATCCAATAGATTTCAGTCTACCCAATTTCACTCACAAGACTTGGGCCAACTCACCGAAAATACACTCACCGAAGATAGGACACATCAGGATTAAACTCCAGACCTTATGATTGCAAATAGCACTTCTTAACCATTCAGCTAGGCTGCGTCCACTGACAGATTTATATCCATGTTTTCAGGTGTTTTGACTCTCAAAATACCTGAAAACTGTAGCTTTTATTTTGGTTTTTGTTTTGACTTTTTAGTTTTTATTTGACATACACACAGAATGTTTGCCATATTTCATACAAAGCTGTCAATTTATACTGTAAGCTTATTATCAGGCTATGGACAGAAGAGGAAACAAAGATATTTATCTTGGCTGAAAATGTTTCCCTTTATGACAGGAAACTCTAAGGAGACATCACCAGATTTCAAGTGGAAAATGGGAAAATGTCCCCAACCTCACCCTCAAGAGAGATAGACACTTATAGTGCTGTGAGGGAAAATAATAACCACAGAGAGAGTGGGGAGAAAGAGAGATGATTGGAGCGCTCTGCAGAAAGCAACATTGAAGAAACAGTAAATGAGCAACTGTATAAAGTATTTTGTACAAGATGCCACACAGTGAGATCAAACCCAAAGCCTTATGATTGCAAAGCAAACTTCTTAACCACTCAGCCATGCTGTGCCTAAAGATTTAAACACAGAGATTGGCTAAATCCATTCATTCTAATATGGAAAATTAAAATAATAAATGGATGCAAACTTCATGAAAGTAAACAAGATTAAATAGCATAGCAAAACAGAAATCAATCCTTACCAAAGAAAGATTTAACTGGCAAACAAATATTTATTTATATTTCTATTTTCTTAAAATTTAATCTTCCATAAAAAAATTATATCATTTATGATAGAAAACTTTTTATTTTCTAAAAATCATAATAAAAGACTTTGTAATTTTTAAACCCTTTCATTAACATATTTCCAATGAAAGATACTGCCTACGGTTTCCAAATCATCTTGAAGAAATAAAGAATTTGGAGAGAATTACTAAAATAACTTCCTCATTATTAACTCTTAACATGAAGCAACATCATTAGCAAGACATTCTTGAAAAATATAAAACAACATTGCCTGCATTACATTAAAAATTCAATACTGCAAACTTTTACAAAGATCGAGTATAAAGTTATTATAAAAATTTAAATTAACAAACCTGTTTTTAGATATTTTCTGCTAAATCATTAGAGAATGTTATGAGCTAAGCTGGTGTTTGGTACATAACAAATAAGTTCTTACATAAAATTATGATGGAAGAACAAACAGGGGTGGTTTCAGGTGGTTTGATATCAAAAGGGTTAATCTTCAACTGTAGAAACAAGAATAAAATGGATCTCCGTCGGTTTCAATGATGAGTGTTCCAGTTGTTTGATCTATGGATAAGCCTGCTCATGAAATTAACATGTAAGTGGCTGAGCATTCCACAGACACATGAACTCTTAATATAATTCTCAGTGATTCAGTATGACACAATGAGTAACAAGGCAAGCCCTTTAAATCATAGGAACACTCAATCCTGTATTATCAGAATATGTGGCTGTGTATTCCACAGATGTTTACTCTTGATGTAATTCTCAGGGATGACCTTTCAACAATCTAGTATCCAGTCTTGTACACTGTCATTTAATGTCACATGAACAGATTAACTTTACTGAACTATGGAATTCCATCTTGTACTTTTGGTTACTTAACACCACGTGGAACTGGGATAAGCTTCAGCATGATGGACATTCTGGGCTCCAGAAAGACTTACACTATCCAGTTTTAAGCTGATAGGATGTGGGTCAGAGAGAATATATGTCATTTAGATGATATGTCTAGAATGTTAATCAACCATTAGTGGTTCGCTTGCTTGCTTCTGCATTCATCATCATTATCATCCAGTTTTTGATTATGCAGGACACAATCCCTAAGTAGGGATGGGTCCTGTCTGACAGCACTCCTTAGTGTCCCGCTCCATGTGTTTCTGTCCACCGGTCTCACTTGGGCCAGGTCAAGTCTAGCTTTATCCCAACAGCATTGATGTGTTGAATATATTTATGAGAATAATATTTAACATACCCAGACATAGTATCTAACTGAAAATTTTGGAAGTTTTTAACAGTAAGGACCCACTATATTACTGGTACTCAGTAATTTGGGGGAGTGAAATGTTAAGGGGAATGTTATGCCAACCATTGTACAACCTGGAATCTATATTGTAAACTACCAGAACTATCATCATTTATACCATCTTTTTTTAATGCCAGAATATGCAGGCTTTAACACTTTCTAATGAAAGACACAGGTTATGGTTTTCAAATGATTTTGAAAATAATCAAGAATTTAGAGGAAGTTAGTAATATAGCATTTTCCTTATTAGTCTTGTGTTTGGAATAGAACTTAACCAAACCAGCACCTACATATAAAAATACATATACACACACATGAATATATACACAGACACACACACCCACACACAAACACACTGATGTTACTCAGTTCAAACTTATGATAAAAGGCAGTCAACATAATGTCATTTTTGTTCTTTGAATAATTCCTTCAATTTCATGAATCCAGTTCTGAAGAATTCAGTAAAGTATACTGAAATCCTATCCTCTATCCCACTCCCTTCCCTATCAGAACATAAGGCTACTGTTATTCCAGTTTAGCCCCATGTCAGCTTTGATCAGGCAGACCTATGATCAAATATATTCTAGCTATGACCATCCCATCTTTTTTTAAGACATGGTGTGTACACTGCAGAATACATTCTCTAACATGTCCCTTTATTTTTCAGACAGTAATATGTAGTTTAAGGAAGATTTGGCTGCTATTTCTAACAGATGATGTGACCATGGCAGTAATGTTGATATACTTCGATCAGTTTTGATAATGAATATCTGACTGATGAATTAACATGTAAGTGGTTGAATATTCCACAGGCACATGTACCCCTTAACATAATTCTTAGGCGGACTCAACCTGACAAACATGTGACACAGTTAGACCTCTGAATTACATATACAGCTCCTTTTCCTAGCTTAATGAACTGGAGCAAAGTGAAATAAAGTGTGTTGCTCAAGGATACAACACGCCACCAGGAACTGAACTGATGGTCATACAATCATAAGCCAAACACTAACTGCTAAGTAACACACCTTAACTCTGCATTGATATGGCCTGTAATGCATATGGATGATGACAGTTGAGTGAAGAAGTGCCAGGAGTTTGCAAATGAAAGAAAGTCATTGAACAGAAAGACATAAAAATGCTAAAACTCACAAAGGAGATAACAAAAGAACACAATGTGTGGCAAGACATTGTTTTGTAGAGAACCCATCCAACCCATGCAAGCATGGTAGAGCAGGTATAAAGAATATTTTTATAATTGTTGCATTAAATGGATTAAAATTTTGCCAAATATTAGCAGTTTCAATTGGTATACCAATCTTATCAAATATTAAAAAATAGTTTGATCTCATATTCTGTGGGCAGTTAGAACATTCTAACTACCCACAGAATATGAGAAGTAACTTCTTGTTTTAACCCTTTAGCATTTACATTACAAGTTAAGGCTTTATCTCACATAATATGGAATCTATGATAATATTTTATTTTGAGAACAATACCTTAATGTCAGTATGAGTGGCCGGTTATGGCCAGTTTGAACAGAAAAAAAAGTAAAAGAATTATGACCGGAGATGGCCAGTTTAAATGCTAAAGGATTAAAATTTGATAATAATATGTGATTTGAGCACATTATAAAACAAATTAGGCCTATTTCTTCTGTTCTTGCTGTTTAAACTGTTTCCACATATCTTTGATTTTAATGCCAGAATATATATGAACAATAAAATCTCTTATGGCTCTGTATTCTCTAATGAGGTATAACATGTTCATATATTTTAATGAAAACTTGTTCGTGTCTAGAGAAGTTGTAGAATAGTTTTTTTTTCTTATTTTATCTTTTACTGGTTTCATAATCAGTTGTACTTCTGTGGTCAGGTGATCAGCAATTGGGTAATGCATTTGGTGGAAAATCTATGTTAGCATCCTATAGAGAACTAGTGGTAGGTGTTGGCCAGAATGAATTGTCTAGTCTGCTTCAGAAGAATTTCTAGAAATCCCTGGCTTGGGAGAGAAGTGTCGGGGGGGTATTGCCAGTTCAAGACAAATTCTACAGGCATGGAAGTGCTGAACATAAAGGGATGTAACTATATACCACAAAGCATGATCTCCAACACTCTACCAATACTACTAATCCACTGCCATAAAACTATTAACTGGTGACTTGGCAGTATCAGCAGAGCGTTGGACACCATGCTTTATGGCATATAGTTACAGCCCTTTATGTTCTGAGTTCAAATCCTGCCATGATTGCCTTTCATCCTTACGGGGTCGATAAATAAAGCACCAGTACTGTACTGGGTTCGATTTAATCAACTTTCCTCTCCACTTCAAAATGCTGGCCGTGTACCTATTCTAGAAACAATTATTATTATTTATATACATTTAGATTTATATCTATTTAGTGTAATGATGTCAAGTAGGTGTTACTGGTACTTGAAGTGTATTCTTCACTGTTATCTCTACGCCAGTTATACAGTGTAGTGTCTAGTGGTCACTCCTTCTGTTCTCCACCAATTTCAGATGGCCTTTTATTTTGTTTTTTTACTGTGTAACTTCTTTATTTAAATAACAAATCTACAATACTGTATAACTTAATGGTATTGTTGTTGTTCTCATCATCGTGTGTGGGGGGGAGGGGTCTGTCATGGATGTTTTTAAGAGAATCTTTGATCATAATAAAGAAAATGAAAGAAAAACAATGGAAAAAAGGCAAAAAGGCTTGGGTGGGGGAGTGATAGGGAGGGTAGGAGAAATCTCTGCACACTTTATCTGCCTGGTATATATCAGCTGTGGGCTATGAATAAGATGATGAAAGGATTGTGTTGCCAGCAGCATTAGTAATAATACCTGTTGCATTAGGCATTCCACCTTGCAGGAAGTAGGAAGGGGAGCTTCCTTCCTCAGACATAATTGTTTCTACTTTAGGCACAAGGCCAACAATTACCCAGTACATTACTGGTACTTTATTTTATCGACTCCGTAAGGATGAAAGGCAAAGTTAACCTCGACAGGATTTGAACTCAGAATGGCAAGGGCTGTAACTATGCGTCAAAGCATGGCGACCGACCCTCTACCGATACTGCCAATCCACTGCCCTCAGACATAATGCCCTTCTCCTGTAGCTAGGCTTTTTACTGTGAATTTGTGTTAGTTAACTGGCAATGCCACAACACTGTAACGTTTAGCTGTAGTTGTGCCTGTCATCAGTGTTTGATTGTAATACTGACCTTTGTGTTTGTTAGCTGGGACTTGAGCGGTGTACTAATGAGGAAAGGAGTGTCGCGGAAACTGAAGAGAAAATGTGTATGCTATATGCTTGAGAAGTTCTGTGATTTATGGGAACGAGACACGGATGTGTGATGAACATTGAGCAGCTGAGACAGAAAGAACAGAAATGAGAATGGTCTGGTGGATGAGTGGAGGAGCATCAGTGAGAGAAGGGAAAGCAAAAAACGAAATGTAGATGATGAAGAGAATAGAGTCAATGATGAATATTGTGAAGAGAAAAGGATTGAGATGGTCTGAAAGAGATTGGGTGAGAAATATGGTGAAAATGAATGTGGAAAGAAACACTGGAAGGGAAAGACCAAGAAAGACATGGCTTACATTGGAGCTAAAAATAACAGCCAGTGAGAAGTGAAGAAGGATGCAGAGATGTTTGGTTATGCACACACACATATAAACATATAACCCATGCTAGTGTGGAAAATAGACGTTAAACAATGATGATGATGATATATATAAACACACATATATATGCACACACACACGTGTGTGTGTGTGTGTGTGTGTATCCCGGGTTCAATCGGGGGTAACCACAGTAAGTAAGGTACTCAATACATAGCAGAGTATAAATATTTAATATAGAAATGGCTTCTACAGGACTAGAACTGTTTCATTCCAAGGAAATCATCAGGAAAGTTTCCTGATGATTTCCACATACATACACTACCAAGTCAGCCTTCATCTGGGACATAATAGTTATCTGTTAAACTACTACTAGTACCACCAACACCACAACTACTGCTACAACCATTATCATTACTACTACTACAATTACTTCTGCTACTAGGTTACCACATATAACTATTAGTTTCAAGGTTTTCTTTTCTCCATCAGTCATTTGTAAAACTATATTGTTTAATTTATTTCATTATTTTGTGATTGTATAAAATTTCAGGTCTTGGAAGTTGCTTGTCTCTAGTATGTATGTCTCTTTGTTTGGTGTTTTTTTGTGTGTTTGTGTTATATGTGTATGTGTATATATCTGTGTATATATGTATGTATCTTTGTATATATGTGTGTGAGTATACATGTGTATCTGTGTGAATGTCTGTGTATATATGTATTTTTGTTTGTGTGTGTGTGCACACGTGTATATATCTATGTTTGTGAGCATAAGTTCCTGTAAGTGTCTGTTTTCAGTGTTTCTGTATGTGTATATATATAAATATAGGTGGAAATTGTAGTTTACTTGAAGCATTGCGTAATGAGGTATAAACGTTTGGAGATAGAAGGCCAAAACAATGCAGGTATGGATATAGAATATAAATACAAATGTAAAAGATATTGCTGACAATTAGTCTTTTACCTTAAATTTATTTGAATATCCTTAATTTTCGAGATAATGTCTCTTCTTCCGAGGGATGTAAAGAGGTTAATCCAGTGTTCTAATTAGCTTGCCAAGTCATGTTGACAGGACATTAGAAATAGGAAATGGTATAGAAATTCCATTCTGTCAGCATGACTTGGCAAGCTAATTAGAACACTGGATTAACCCCTTTACCTCCCTCCAAAGAAGAGATATTATCTCGAAAATTAAGGATATTCAAATAAATTTAAGGTAAAAGACTAATTGTCAGCAATATCTTTTGCATTTGTATTTATATTCTATATCCATACCTGCATTGTTTTGGCCTTCTAACTCCAAACGTTTATATATATATATATATATATATATATATATATATATATATATACACACACACACAAAAACACTGAAAACAGACACTTACAGGAACTTATGCTCACAAACATAGATATATACACGTGTGCACACACACATATATATATATCCCAAATCCCGAGCCTTCTGACTCCTGTTGGAAGAACCCCTTCACCACTTCCTATCTCTGACCATATTGGGCCATGTGGGGCTGGAGTATCTGGTCAGATCATCAAACCATCTGGTCTTTGGTTAGCCTCTGGTTCCTCTCCACTACCTTGGCATCCACTCTGTCACTAATAGTCCACCTGTTTCTGAAATAAGAGATGTGGCCAGCCCATCTATGTTTGTCCTTGATGGTTTCAATTTTGCCATTCACACTAGTCTGCTGTCAAATCCAGGTGTTGCTCTTCCTGTCACATAAGGTGATGCTGAGCATGATTCGCTCCGTTTTACATTGGGTCACTGCAAGAGTCTCTGCAGTGGTGGTGTTGAGTGGCAATGTCTAACTTCCATATATACATACATATATACACCTCCATACATACATATATACATACATATATACACCTATATATATGTGTGTGTGTGTGTATATATATGTGTGTGTGTGTGAGTACACAATAGATGTAGTGGGATCTCAGGAAGTTTAGCTAAGAATGTAGGCTTTAGATGTAGTGGTTGCACCGGGACAGTAAGCAGCAAATGATAACTATAGGAAACAAACAATATCAAATTCTGGGACGGCTTGGTAGAAACAATAGACAGCTTCTGCTACCTGGGTGACCAAATTAGCAACAGAGGTGGGTGTTTTAAATGTACAGTAGCCAGAGTAAGAAGTATGGTGTATAACAGGAGTCAGCAACCCTCGGCCTGCGGGCCACATCCGGCCCTTGAGTGATTTTTGTCCGGCCCGCCATCTTACACTGGACACTAATTATCTAATTAGTATCGAATACAGATACAGTAGTTCACTTCAAGGTTGTGCCAACATGATGCCCATCACAAATCGCTGCTCATACCGTATATATTTACCTTTGTAACCTTAATATATTTTCCATTTATTATTATTTCCTCTTATCCATCTTTTTCTGGGCTTTCCGCCAAGCATTATATCACCTGTATTATTATTTCCTGTGATTTCATGTATGTGTTTTTGTTCCAGTCAACAAACACAAATGTTGGCTGGAAATATGCATTTTCGCCAGCGACTGGAAGGTATATTACCTTACGGTTCGCATAACTCGCTTTTATACCCATATTGTCATTCAATAAAATCACTCGTGAATTATTGTCGTCTTCATTTGCCTGACCTTACCTGTGCCCCCTGGCACAAGGTAAAGCTGTCTTTGGAAAAATTACTTTGTTCCTTCCTCCCCAGAGTATTTTCATTTGAGTTTGTTGTCTGGTGGTATAACAACTATACAGTAGGTATCTTTATTCGATAATAATGTCTATTTAATTATTTGTGATAAATTGTGTGAATTATTATTATTAGAATTAGGCCAAAAGTGGTTTAAAAAAACAAATGGCAACCCTGATCTAACAACGTCGTTAGAAACCTGGTTTTATATAATTTATTCACAATTATCATATTTTATCGCATTACTGTATTTGCATTTACATTTGTTTTCATTGTTTTTTATTTCTTCATTCTGATTATTATACTTTTTGTTCTTTTTCCTTTCCATAAATCTTTTTTGTTTGAACAAAAACAAGTCCATGGAAGCTAAGAAAAGAAAAGTCGATTTGGAGTGCCGAACTTTTAAGAAGAATATCAGTTGGAGTTAATTGACTTACAGTACGACAAATCTTTGAAATCGAAATTTCAGTTCGAATCCACTGCTGACTTCGACAAGAAATATATATTGCCAAGCAGAAAATATAAAAACATCTTGACTAATGCGAAACTGATGATATCATTATTTGGAAGTACATATGCTTGTGAACAACTTTTTTCCAAAATGAAATATACTAAAAGTCATTTAAGAAAAAGGTTGCGTGACGACCACCTGGTTGATGTTTTGTTCTTGTCATCGACAAATATTTCACCTGATGTGGAGAAGTTATCGCACAATAAACAGAAACAAGTGTCTCATTAAATCATTTACCATTTCTAACTGTATTTCGTTTGTAGCAAGGAATTTGCTTTTTTTTTTGTTGATTGTGTTTGTAGTTTTTTTTTCTTTTTTTTTTTTGTTATTCCTGCAGTAAAATAAGGGGCCTTGTTAAAATAAAATTATATTAAATTCCTTGTTTTGCTTTAAACCTCCAGAAAATTTATTTACATATTTAATAACATGGCCCTCCTCCATGACACTGCATAGCTGTTTGGCCCTCTCTCTCCAAAAGGTTGCCGACCCCTCGTGTATAATGTATAATTTTACATAGAAATAGTCAAAAGGTTACTGAATGAGCACTTTTGCAGAAAGTAATGGCCCCACTTAATGTATTTCTGTTCTCCCTACCACAGCATACAAACTTATACAAGTTCTTTAACTTTACTAACTAACCAAACTAGAGTCAGCTAGTGAGTGTTATTTTGTTGGAATTCAGCAATCACATCACTAATATCTTGTATACACATTCACCACACCATGTAGATAACTCACTACATTGATGTGTAGATAAGACACACATCACTACATAGATAACACACAACTCTCTATACAACACACACATACATACCTCACTATAAATTAAGGCACACAACAAACTACAATACACTTACACAGAACATTCACTACACACACACATGCGTGCGCTTCACCATAAAACATATATACACATACACCCCACCATATAACAAGCAACTTACTACACACACATTGCACCTCACCATAAAACACATTTACACACACCTCACCACAGAATACATTTACACACATCTCACCATAGAACACACACATCATCGCAACACCACAACACGTGATGCCAATAAATTGCACAGACATCAAAACCATAGAACTCAAACCCATAGACCAAGATATGTGATAGTGATGGTGGAGAGGATTAAATAGGAGTGGTATACTTAGAATCTGCCATCTTCACCATTCTCCCCACCTAAACCACCTACCCCACACCACGTACAGTTTCCTAAAAATCTACAAGTCTGACCAGCCATAAAAACACTAAAGCTTTTATATTAATTACAACACTATTATTACAACACCATCCTAGAATTACACATTCTCTCGTGTGACCCAAATAAACAAAACACAGAAAATAGTTCCAGCATTAATTGCCTCTGTAGGTTCAAAGCCCTCACTGAGTTAGGCAGCCAGCACAACCTTGCTCAGCACAGTCCAGCCTAGCCCAGCCCATTCGAGAAATGGATGCCACCATCATGCTCCTAACTTTCACCAACACCAACACCATTATCATCACTAATATTTCTGGACATGAGTCAATGAAGAAGCTTCTTTGCAGTCTTCCAATCTGCTAGAAATAATAGCCAAATCCTCCTCAAATCACACCCCACTATTAATCCTTTGAACCCTGAAACCTCCACTTTGTGTGCAGCCCCCAGCCCTGGACATCCATCCGCACAAAAATCACTGACAAAATAATACTCATCAATTAAATCTGAAAAGAAAAGATAAACATATGAACTTGACAAAAATGAACAACTCAGACTGAAGCAAGTGTAAAATGGTTGCTGATTTGTGCAGAAAGCTGTGTGAATAATCATAGCAAATAGAAGTGTACGGTAGAACAGAATACTGGATTAGTAGGATATAGTCATACATTGTCGAAACTGGAATATCATGCTGGTTCAGAGAGTTTTTAGATAAATGTAAACACTTTAACTCTTTAGCATTTAAACTGGCCATATCTCGCCAGAATTCTCACCTCTTTTTGTTCAAACCAGCCGTAACTGGCCAATCATACTGATGTTAAGGTATTTTTCTCAAAATAAATAATATCAAAACCTTATAGATTCGATATTATGTGAGATAATAATTTGAGGTTAAAGCCTTTATCATGAAAATACAATAGTATATATAGAGTAATCATCATCATCATCATTTTATGTCCGCTTTTCCTTGCTTGCAAGGGTGGGACGGGTCCTCTTCAGCACAGCATCTCTCCAATAATGTAAATGTTTAATAATGTAAAGCTTTATATTATAAAGCCAGAGACAATTTCAGGTAGTTTGGTATCAAAATGGTTATGGGAACTTCAAGAAACAACAGCATATCAGATCAAAAGACATCTGACTTGCCAACATTACAAGTATTGAATTGTCTTTCTAGAGTAAGACATTTAACTCTACCTTATGAAAGGCTTCTTGTTTAATGAGGGCAATTATTTCCAAGACTACCACAACTCTTACATCAAGTGCATTTACCATCGGAATATATATTCATGAACAGAAATCTAATCCTTAAAGAAAATTAAATTAACAGCATCCTTACATTACATTATTAGAGTGGTGTAAATGTTCTGTTTGAAGTTTATAGAAAACCATGAATTTATCTTTAGTCTTTTCTTGAAGTTGCAAACTTTCTGGGTTTCTTAAAATTCCAATGTATATGTTGACTACAAGCAACCATGTTTAACCCTTTAGCATTTAAACCAGTTGTATCTGGCCAGAATTCTCTCATCTATTTCTGTTCAAACCAGCCATAACTAGTTTCTTATACTGATGTTAAGGTATTGTTCTCAAAATAAATAATATCAAAATCCCATAGATTTGGTATTATGTGAGATAAGGTTACTCTATATTTACTATTGTATTTTCATGAAAATACAATAGAAAATATAGAGTAACCTTTTTAATACCAACATGCCCCCAAAACCATCATAGAACCAAAACCATTCATTTTAAAGGGTTCTAATTTAAATTAAAATCTCCCTATATAATTTGATATAGGAACCATTTGTTATGTTATAAATGCCATCTTAATAATTAAATAATTTTAGTAAGTCCTCCAAAATTCTTCATTAATTAATTGAAATACAGTATATGCCAATAGAAATATGGTCATGAAAATGTTAAATACATATCCTCTTTCTTCTTTCATCCTAATCTCTCTCTTTCTCATGTCTTTCCTCTTTCCTGTTTTCTCAATCTTTTTTTTTTGGGGGGGGGGGGGGGCATTTCTAGGCCTAAAGTTTGTAGTTTCAATTCAACAAACCTCTCATAATTCTTGATTATTTAGAACACAAAGAATTATGATCAGGAAAAGGTTAATATCAAGCTGATTTATTGTACAGACAATACTTGAAAGGAAAACCAAAAAACAAATTGATTTAGATTTAGTTTCCTCACAATTGTTGGACAAACAAGTCAATCTAAATATTTTACTTTGATTGAATTTTTTTGAGTGTATCTCAAACTATATATGGATATCAAACTGATCCAATTTTCCAATATGAGCTCGATAATATACTCTATATAGTCATTGAGATTTAGTAAAACTATCTCTCGGTTGGTCATTGACACTCCTATGCCCCCCCCCCCCCCCCCCCATACACCTACTACACACATATATGTAACTGAATCATTCTTAATCTCAACTGACATCTTGATCACAAATCACAGATGCTGACTGCTTCCTTTGACCCAAAACACCAATGATTTCTTTTCTTCTTTGCTCTCCTTCATTCACCAACATCAGTCTCTCCCTTACACATACACACACATATGGAACAGCACATTAAAAAACAAGTGGATAATGGCATGTCCAAGATCAATTTCTGCTAGTATGTCAGTCTGCAGAATATATGCAATAGTATCTCTTGTGATACTGCATCCTTCTAATCTTACACATACATACGCGCACATTCACACACAAACATACACCTATATAAGCATACATGTGTTTATGTATGTATGTATATATGAACATATATTTATATATATAAGTGTGTGTGTATATATATGTGTATACATGTATATATATATATATATCTATATATATATATATATATATATATATACGTGTAGACGCCACAGAAAAAAAGCACCCAGCAGTCACTGTAAATGAGGTTGGTGTTAGGAAGGGCATCCAGCTGTAGAAATCAAGCCAGAATCATTTCCTGTATGAGCAAGACAAGGTTAGCCGGCTGGACACTGCCCACAACAGGACAACCCGTCTAACCCATGCTAGCGTGGAAGAACGGATGTAAAACGGTGATGATGATGATACATCTGTGTGTATATATATATATACATATATATATATATATATAGGAACAAGTAAGACCCTAAGTATTGAGTACTTTGGTGCGTTATGGTCCACCTGGTTCCTTACTACATTTCCTTCGTTATATATATATATATAGTTAGGGAAGCAGAAAATTGCTTATTGTAATCCAGTTCGTGGTTAAGAAAGCCATAGGGGTACGCTTAGGGGTAACTCCACAAGTTTGTAAGAATCACGTTCAATCTTGGAGTATAAAGGATAAAAGAGAAAACACAGGTAAGCATTAAAAAAAGGATTTTATCCAGGTATTTAGGACCGTTTCATTGGTAAGTGCAACATTATATTGCTATACTGCAAATAGCAGCCACTCAATAATAATTGTTGTTCACGTCCAAATTTTCAAAATAGTGAATAAGTTACTTTTAAAAAGTTCTTAATATATAGAAAAACATTTTTTTGGAATTGTATTTACTAGTATAGAGAGAAAGGAAGAGGAATTAGAAAGTGGATTGACAAACGGAGTAAAAAATGTATATAAACATACCAAGATTACGTTTCTACCGCATGGGGTTTCATTCGTTTTTGGAAATATCCGATCACCATATATATATATATATATATATATATATATATATATCTATGACTTTGTCTAGTTTGTGTATATGTAAATCTTTATATTTGATAATCTCCCATATGGTTGAGATGCAATTTAGGCAATATT
The DNA here is from genome assembly GCA_964016885.1 of Eledone cirrhosa. Classification (NCBI taxonomy): domain Eukaryota; kingdom Metazoa; phylum Mollusca; class Cephalopoda; order Octopoda; family Eledonidae; genus Eledone; species Eledone cirrhosa. The sequence goes on from OZ024741.1 coordinate 35,912,110, forward strand.
AGGCTGCGCTTTCTAGCAACCAGCCCACTCACCGTAAAGCACCAATCACATTCTTTCTGACTTGACCACTGCCACGTCACAGTTCTTAGCCATTTTGAATTCGTTTCTGGCGGGGATCATTTAAGAAAAATCTTCGTCCAAGTGAGTTTGTTTCCTGATGATTTCGAAGCTCGTGAATTTATCCTTGATCGGATATTTCCAAAAGCGAATGAAACCCCATGGGGTAGAAACGTAATCTTGGTATGTTTATATACATTTTTTCTTCTAACTTTGATTTTATACCTAATTGTGTATGGTTGACGATATATTTAATCGATTTCCATGTGCTATTGAAATGCTGGGTAAATATTCTATAGCGAATAGATGGCTGTCGTTTATTTATCTATTATTTCTTCATAGGTGCCTTTTAATCTTATAGCCCGGTTTAGTTGGTTTTTTGTGTGGTTGATTATGCTGATTGGAAGAGGAGATGGTGTATATATTTTATCAAATGATTCTATGGACATACTTTATTGTATATATATCATCATCATTTTACGTCCGCTTTTCCCTGCTTGCAAGGGTGGGACGGGAACTGATTCTGGCTTGATTTCTATAGCTGGATGCCCTTCCTAACACCAACCTCATTTACAGTGAGTGCTGGGTGCTTTTTTTCCGTGGTGCCTACATGTCCACTTTACAATATGGACTGGGTGCTTCAGTTCTATCATCTCATTTCTACAGCTGAGTAAACTGGAGCAATGTGAAATAAAGTGTCTTGCTCAAGAACTCAACACATCAGCCGGTCTGAGAATTGAACTCACAACCTTTCGATTGCAAGGCCAATGCTCTAACCACTAAGCCATGTGCCTCCATAAATATATATATATATATATATATATATATATATATATATATATATATATATATACATGTATATATATATATACATGTATATATATATATATATATATACGTGTATATATATATACGTGTATATATATATATATATATATATATACATGTATATAATATAATAATAAAATGAAAATTATTATTTACAGTGCTCAGGTGCACTACAACTCATCAAAGGTGCATGTATAGTACATAGAATAATTTACAAATGTCATGAAAGTGAATAGTGTATGAGTCATGATATACACACAAATATATGCATGCGTAGGCATGAAGGGGGAATATCAGGTGTAGTGTAGGCGAATTTCAGGAGGCATAGAAGTTCTGAAGGATGCAGTGTCCCGACAGCTAACAACTGATGCAGGTAGTTTGTTCCATGCTTCAGCAACTCTGAGCATGAAAAAAATGTTTGCGGAAGTCGTGAAGAAAGTGGTTCCATCACATATTTTTGGGAAGATGTAAGTTTTAGTGGAGACTCTATGCCTCTTGCTACTCATTGTGACAAATTACTTCCTTGGAAAATTAACATCATTAATACAATTATTATTATCACAATTATATGTGTATATACATATATATATATATATATATACATATATATAAGCATATGTATGCATGTGTGTGTTTGTATATATATATACCGAGCTGAGGATCCGAATAAGGTGAAACAATTGTTCTCGGTATAATGAACTAACTATTGTGGAACTATTTATATATATAAGCATACATGTGTATGTATATATATATATATATATATATATATATATATATATATATATATATATATATATATTGGTAAAAGGAAAAGAAAATGCTGACAAATTGTTCCCAGTGAAAAATAGTTTAATTAGGAATAAGTAAAAATTAGTAATAGTATTGGTTAGTATTCAGTATTGGTTTTAAGTTTTACCGGTTGCGCATTTCTAATGCTTTTCAAAAATAATTTTGATTAAAGCAAACATCACGGGCACTCTATCTCAAAATTATTTTTGAAAAGCATTAGAAATGCGCAACCGGTAAAACTTAAAACCAAAACTGAATACTAACCAATACTATTACTAATTTTTACTTATTCCTAATTAAACTATTTTTCACTGGGAACAATTTGTCAGCATTTTCTTTTCCTTTTACCAATATATCATAACTCATGTGTTACACCTCTATTCTTTTAAATATATATATATATATATATATAAAAGGAACGATCGACTTTCGTCAAATCGGACCGAGGAAACAATGTTTCCGTTGGTCTTTCCAATTGCTAATACTATCTATCGGTCGCAACTCCAGGTAGAAGGAGCAATGTGAAATAAAGTGTCTTGCTCAAGGACATAACGCATCGCCTGGTCCAGGAATCGAACTCACAACCTTACGATTGCGAATCCAATTCTCTAACCACTCAGCTTTTTTTTTTAAACATGCAAATTGGTGAGGATGATATATATACACATGCATACAGACATAAATATACACATATCAACACCATTTAACATCCATTTTCCCTGCTAATAAGGTTTGGATGGATTGTTACAAACCATGAGAGCTACTGACCTCTTAGACAGATATATTCCTGAACTCTACAGAGAGTATTTTATCATGGCACCAACACTAGGGAGGCTGCCATGTCTTTGACACAGCTGAAGAGTTCTCTGAATCCTTTGTTTGGTAGATTTTCCATTCTTAGGTGTGTTTATCATGTTGATCACCAACACTTGAGAGGTTGTCATACTTGATGCAACTGAAGA
>OZ024741.1:35919748-35932248 GCA_964016885.1 Eledone cirrhosa
AGCAGGTCTTCCTCTACTGTGTCTACCAGGATAGGCAGATATAAGCACTTGAGAAGAAGCTAGATGGTGCATACACAAAAATGCTCAGGGTTGTACAAAACAAACTGGCATCAACATATCACAAATGAAAGTTTACAAAGAAACTTGTCCAAGATAACAACTACAATTGCTCAAAGACAATTATGCTTTGCAGAACATTGCTGGAGAAGTAAGCAAGAAGTTATACACAAGGTGAAAATAATAAGCAACATTTTTCATTAGAACTATGATAATGAAAGGGTTAAGTATACATATGACATAAAAACAGCCACCAACCAGATACTCAGTTCAAATTGTGCCAATATCCAGGATAGGCAGATATATGATACTTTGACATCAATTAAGATTAAACTTCAGTATTTGATTTTTATTCAGATCACAGTTGTTTCATCTTAGGGTTGGTAGACATAGTTATCAACTGGTGGTAGATATAGTTATCAACTGGTTTAACACTACATCCCCACCTTTGGATGGCTTTAGTGGTATCCATTCTGCTGCAAGTATTCAGATAAGATCTCAGGTTTGGAGATACATTATTGTTTCTGCAGTATCTCACCCATGATTTTAGCATTGTCTTTGTTTATGATGACTGATAAAACCCATACTGGCATAGAAAAACTGATGATGATGATGATGGTGATGATGATTCCCCTCCCACATATCAGCATGGACTGAACCACAAAGGTAGAAATATATAAGAAACACCCAACAGTAAATATTGAAAACAGAGGATTTAGAATTGAGAAGCTGAAGACAGTTATTTGTAGATAAACTGAGACAAAGCTTGAAATAGAGAATTGTAAATATGAAAACAGGGATATATATGGCAGAGAGATAATTGAAAGATGTTACATGAATAAAAGAAATTGCAGGAAGATAAGAACTGATATATTATCAAGCAATATAATTTATAGTGTGTTTTCTCTGTTAGTCCATCTCCCTTGGAATGCTAAAAATATTCTCACTGAATTAATATATACATACATATACAAACATATACATTATACATATGGACATACGCTAACACTGCCAGATACTTTACACACACAAAATAATGCATATATACAGTACACACATTCAACATACAAGTCCACTACTACATACCACACAGACATATGCATAACACACACTAACTGTGATACTTTACACAATATACCTTTTAAAAAACACACATTTAAACATACAGTGAAGTGTTTGTGTGTGAGTGTGTGTACCAAAATTGTTACCAAGACTACCTAACGGTTTGTCTTGTTTACTCTATTTTCAATATTTTTTTTTTACTTCACTTGAACTACCTTTTATTTTCTCTATCCTTTGTGATCCTGTATCTGGAATTCCTCACTAAACTCCATTCCTACTCTCACTTTACTGACAGCACCCCTGTACATAGCTTGCACTGTCCTCACAAGCCATTCCTCTACACCTAGTTTCCTTAGGGACCACCAGATGACAGATCGGGGTACCCTATCAAAGGCCTTCTCTTGGTCAACAAAAGCTAAGTATAGTGGCTTATTCTTCTCTAAGAACCTCTCTTGTAGTTGCCTCACTAAGAAGAGGGCATCTGTTGTACTTTTCGAGGCACAAAACCAAACTGCATCTCATCTAATTTGACCCTTTCTCTAATCAGTGGCGCTAATATTCTCTCTGCCACTTTCATAACCTGATCCATCAGCTTTATGCCTCTATAATTGCTCCTCTCCAGAGCATCCCCTTTACCTTTGTAGCAATTTATGAGAATACTGCTGCACCAGTCTTTGGGTATGACACCACCATATATAGCTTGATTGATGATGTGTGCAACTAGTTTAGTGCCTACTTCTCCTGATGCCTTCAGCATCTCAGCAACTATCCCAACGGTCCAGCAGCCTTACCATTCTTCATTTCCTTAATTGCCTCTTGTATCCTATATTCATCAATCTCAATAGCTGGTCTCTCTGTCGGGTCTACTGGGGGTAATTTCTCTCTGTCCCATTCATTCTCCACATTCATCAGTCTCTCATAGTGACATTTCCAGGCATCCTTTTTTTTATCATTCGTGACACTAAGTACACCGGCATCATTCCAGACACACTTATCTCCAACAACATCTTGATTTGTACTGACACACTACCTTGCAATGTGTATGCATATGAATGAAGAGGGAATGCTTATAGAGTTTGAACAAAACAATGTTTCTTTTTTCTATTTTTTTCAGTAATGGAATATACAGATAGAGAAATGTATATTTCATTCCTTAATTTCTTTAATACTATATTTATAGTGTTTAAACATGAGCAAAGTTATGAGTCATTTTAGCCAAATACAACCTTAGTGAATTATAATATTACACGCATATATACAGGGTGTTCCAAAAAATTGCATACACACTTCAACAGCATTCTAATAAATATTGCCTGTACAGGTAAAGTGTGAATACATTTTTTGGGGACACCCTGCATATTAAATTGTGTGCTAAGCAGTCAAAGTATATGATGAATTTATATCTGAATATATACAGTGTTGAGGTAACAGACTGTATACATTGAGTATTTAGACATGTAAGCATGCCAAAATTACTTATTTCCCAATAAACTGAAAAAAAGGATAAATGTCTTGAATCGATTTTACAACCTTTTTGGATTCTCGTCAGAAGGCATGTATGTCATCTAAACAAACACAAGGAATTACATAACTGAAGAGCTACGTGTATATATATATGTATGTATATATGAGGTTGGTGTTAGGAAGGGTATCCAGCTGTAGAAATAAAGCCAGAATCAGTTCCTGTATGAGCAAGACAAGGTCAGCCGACTGGACACTGCCCACAACAGGATAACCCGTCTAACCCATGCTAGCGTGGAAGAACGGACGTAAAACGATGATGATGATGATATACATGATGGCTGTAACTTGATTTCAAGTAATGCTATCGCTTGATACTTAAGAGGATGTCAGATATCAAGTGATGCTTGTGCTTGAAGCTTTTTTTAAGTGAGGAAAGGCTTTGTACAAAACCAATCCCACTCTCAGAACATTGAATGCATTTACAAAAAAGTAGAACTGGTCTACATCATTTGATGCAAATGAAGTCGTAGGTTTTACAATTGGGGTAAACTTCTTAATGAAGACTAAGGGTCTCTCACTCCACTGCCCCTCCCCACCTCACCCACCATAAAAAAAATATTTGGATAGCCGTTGACTCTCCTGAGTTCCTCTGCCCTTTGATGGGTTTTGTTTTTCATCCCACAAGGTGTCCAAAATCACCCTCCTCACCAAGCAAGCTTGGTGGGGTTGTTAGTTTAGTTGCCGACATACTACACAGGTTATACTGAGTTACATGTTACCAGTAACACACATATAAGTGTGTGTGTGTGTGTGTGCATATAGATATATTTATATATACCATTTAAGTTATTTTGATTACCTAAGGGTAGAACTATTGGTTCTGGGAGGCAAACCATATGTAATGAATCAATCAAAGCACTCAACATTATGCAAGTCATCCATCATAGATGTGGTAACTAGTGGTTGGTGCAGGAACAGAGTAAAATATTTATAAAACAACAACAGAAGGCCAGACTGGAAGATTAAAATTTTACACCATATCTTCCTGTCCAGCCTTCTGTTGTAAACATACCATGTTTCTTTAAAAATACGAAATTTCTATACATATCTGTATAAATCTATGCTTGAAGCTAAATCCTATTTCTATATATATATATATATATACACACGCACATTTACGTAAGTTATACATACATAGATAGGTATGTATAAGACAGTGAATTATCAGTTACTAGACCATTGGATTGTATGCTGCCACACAGTATGTGTTCCAGCTGTCAGCACATATTCACTCACCTCTGCTTTACTATCAACGTAATCTAATTGGATCTACCTGGTCATGTCATTTCGACCATGGCAGCTCAAATGTCCTACCATCTGACTAACAAAAAGAAAGGGATTTCATGTGGATGGATAGGTTGGTACTAGTTTTCTACATCTGAAATAAAGAAAGTTTTTGTGACCAACTGATCACATTTGAAAGGTTCTAACAGATCATCAGTTGTTCCTGCTTTTTCATTGATTTATTATTTTACTCCCTCACACACCATTATTAACCTTTTTTTATGATATTTCTAATGAAATGTACTGCCTATTTGTTTCCTTTCATTTTGAAAATCACCAAGAATTTGGTGTGATAACTCATCATTAAGTTGGTAATACATACAAAAATTAACAAAGGTTCATATATAAAGTAAGGATGATGTTTTAATATAAATGTCGGAACACTGCATCCTTCAAAACTTTCATGCTTCCCAAAATTCGTCAACACTACACCTGATATTCCCCTTCCGTACACACACATGCATATGTGTGTGTGTGTGTGTGTGTGTGTGTGTGTGTGTGTGTGTGTGTGTGTGTGTGTGTGTATCATGACTCATACACTGTTCACTTTCCTGGCATTTATACATCATTCTATCTTCTATACATACACCTTCACGCAGAAACGCCCGTTTGTACCGTCCTGTGCTGTCCTTAATGTTATACTTTGTGTCAACCCTTGTGGTTAATAAAGAAAACATTATTATTATTATAGGAACACTTTAAAATTAGAGGTTTTGTATGATAATAACAAATAAGCATGTTAACCTTTTTGACACCAACCAACATGCTTGTTATTAAGACTAAAGTTTTGGTGTGAAAACGAAAATGTTTGAAAATGGGTTTCCTAGCTAGTTTTCAAGGGAGTGTATCATGAAAGGATTACAGATGTTGGTGATAGGAGAGGTGGGCATATCACAAGCAGGTAGTGGTTCAGGGTAAAGGTTTTGGATATATCACAATAGAGAATGGTGGGGGGAGATTGTGATAATTGTTTTATTTCAGTTACTAATAAGACCTTGCAAAATATTGATACTATTTCATTTATGGATATACTAATTAAAAATGTTGTATAATAACTAATTAAAACTTGTTAGTGTTCATCATAAATAGCAACCACAAGTCTGAAAAATTGTTTTCTTATCTCAGTCTGTTTGTTTTATATCCAGTGGGGTGAGGTGGAGTAGTGAAATGGAATGAAATAAGATAGGTTTGACCATCAGAAGAGAAAGATGAGAAGAGAGAGAGAGAAACAGGCAGACAGAGTCAGAGATAAGAATGGACAATGTCATAAGTAGTGGTGATGGTGGTCATTGGTTTTCTTCGAGCAGTTGATATCAATGCAAAATATTAACACTAATCCAGCGGTTAGGGTGTTGGACTATAGATCATAAGTTTGTGGGTTCGAATCTTGAACAAGACACTTCAGTTCACATTGCTTTTCATAACAGGACTGGGAGCCCCTACCGTTAAACACCAAAGAAACCTCACCTGAGATACAACGAATGAGGCTAGCTAAACCTACATAGGTAAGCTGTAAATTTCATTTTCAGTTTATCAGTAAAAGAAATATATGCACACACATCAATATACACCCTCACTATTATATATCTGAGAAATGGGCAAAACTCCAAACCTTATTTATGTAGAATTTGAAGGTGAAAATTGTTAAAATATTGACACCTACTTTCTACAATTGATTTTTTGGTCATATTCCTTGGCTTATATTCAAGTGTATCTCTCTCTCTCTCTCTCTCTCTCTCTCTCTCTCTCTCTCTCTCTCTCTCTCTCTCTATATATATATATATATATATATATATATATACTTTTCAATATATCTCTCCAGCCTAGCTAAGGAACATTTTGCTTTATCACCATTAATGATTATTATTGTTTACTATTAATTACTTTTTTATTCTCACTCATTAATTTTTTAGCTAAATTTCCTATGACAGCTAGTCAAATATAAACAAATACTAAGACAAAGAATTGACAGTCGTTAGAACATGGGATAGAATGCTTTACAGAAGTTCTCTCTGTCCGTCTGTCTGTGTGTGTGTGTTCTGTGCTCTGAGTTCAATTCCCACCAAGATCAACTTTGCCTTTCATCCTTTCGATGTCATTAAAGTACTAGTCCTATACTGAGATCAATTCTTCCTCCATATCTCTACCTCTTGAAGAAATTGGCTTTTTTTTCAGACCAGAAGGAGGATGGTCTCCAAGTTTAAATACCTAAGTAAATCATTACTGCAGCCTTAAATTCCATCAAAGGTTTGGAGTCTATGAATGGATAGAAAGAAATATTTCAGTTTCATTTTCTGCATTTTGTGACTTTGTGGTTTAACCCTATAGCATTTAAACAGGCCATATCCGGCCAGAATTCTCTCACCTCTTTCTGATCAAACCAGCCGTAACCGGCTGCTCATCCAACATTAAGGTATTGTTCTCAAAATAAATTATATCAAAATCTCATTGATTCGATATTATTGTATTACTGTGAAAATACAATAGTAAATATAGAGTAATGTAAATGATAAAGGGTTAAAATCTGTTTTTAAAATTTTACTCTAGTGGGTATTTTTTTCAATGTCTCGTGTTTTGACTTGATTTTCCAATACTTATTTTTTGTTTTCTGATCTTCATATGAAATAAATGTTTATAAATATGATTAAATATTTCAACATTATGTAAAGGCAGGTGGCTTAGTGGTTAGAGAATTGGATTCACAACTGTGAGGTTGCAAGTTCGATTCCCAAACCAGGTGATGTGTTATGTCCTTGAGCAAGACACTTTATTTCACATTGCTCCTTCTGTCAGGAGTTGCGACCAATAGATAGTATCAGCAATGGAAAGACCAATGGAAAAACCAATGAAAACATTGTTTCTTTTGTCAGATTTGACGAGTTCCACCGCACTCTGTAAGGGAACGAGGTCTGGAGTCTTGTCAATCAATTAAATTCCTTTATTTATTCCAACATTTCTAAGATACATATAGCAAAACCTTTTCTCTGGTTTATTTTGTACTCTCCTTAGATTTTAAATAGCCATACATTTTGCTATTTCTATTCCATTTCTTAATTAAACTAAAAGGACATGCTTTTTGAACAGGTATATATTTCAATTTGTTCAGTCTTTGATCACATTTTATAGCAAATTCATTTTACTAGGTAGAATTGAATGTTTAGGATAACATGGTGTGAGGAAAGGATACAAATCTTATAATAAATGTTGGTTTCTATCTTATATAATTAATTAAAATGTGTAAAAATGGCAGTTTCTTCTGGTTGAATCCCATTGAAAATTGAATAGTATGGTTTACACTGTTAATCAGATTTTTAAATACTGTAAGTTTATCAACATTTTCCTGCCACAAAATAAAGTCATTTAGGCAATATTTCCATCTTGTTTTAATATGTAAAATGTGTTTCCAAATATCTGAAATGATTCATCATAAATTTTCTTCTAGTGATATCTTATAGCGTTAGGATACCCAATGTAGTTTCTGGTATTTATTAGTACACTTATTTATCAAACAGGCGGTGAATTGGCAGAGTCATTAGAACGTCAGATAGAATGCTTCATGGTATTTGTTCTGGCTCTCTGAGTTCAAATCCTGCCGAGGTCAACTTTGCCTTTCATCCTTTCAAGGTCGATTAAAAAAGTACCAGTCTAGTACTGGGGTCGATTCTTCCTCTATATCTCTTTCTCATTTCCTCTCTCTCACTTTCTATCTTTTCTAGAAGAAATCTACTGCACTCATGCCTTAACTGAGATGGGCTCCGCTAGGCTCTAAATGCCCAAGAAATGCTGTATGTCAATACAGCGTCCCTATGACTATCAGGAGTTATGGGACCATATATACAAACATTTATCAAACATAAAATATATAATATCATTCTAATGCCATCAATGGTAAAGTCTTTTTCAATGTGTTTCTGTAATTCAAATTGATATGTATCCAGACAATATGTAACTGCAACGAGTTCATAGTTGTAAAGGATCTATTTTAAATCAAAAGAAACAATAATTGCATTTTGGTTTACTGTTTTTTGGTTAAGTGATTAAGTATATCTAGATCATGATCATCATTTAACATCCGCTTTCCCTACTAGTAAGGGTTGGACAGGTCTACATAGATCAAGTCAGTATTGAAGCGGGCATCTCAGATAGGCTGGAGAGGTCTGTATCCCGCCTATGTACAGTTATTATCAAGTGCAGAGAAGTTGTGCCTTTTGACACAAACTGAAGGATCTTCCTAACCCCTCATTTGGTAAGCTTTCTACAGCTGGATGCCCTTCCTAACACCAACCACTTTACAGCATGTACTGGGTGCTTTTATTGTGTAGATCATCATCATTATTTTTACATCTGCTTTTCCATGCCTGCATGGTTTTTAAATAAATATCTACATATTTTAATTCTTTTGCAATCATACTTCCAATGAAAGACACTGCCTATGATTTTCAAATGATTTTGAAAATAATCAGAAAAATGGAGAGATTTAGTAAAGTAACAAAATATTGATGCTTGAAGCCTAAGGTTTTTACATAGAATTTCAATGGAAGATCCTTAGATAAATATAAACACTTTTATTTTTGTATCAAAGTGTTTGTATCAAATGGTTTAAGAACATTTTCAATACGATGTCCAAGAAATTACTCAAACTGTGTTTCACATGCAAGGCCCCCTAAAATCAGCCAAAACTTCAAATCATCTGGAGATGAGATTTTGATATATTTATTTTTAAGGTTTTTACAAGCCACTTTATGTATTAAAGAGAAACATTAAAATAGCTGATTATGGCAAATATTTTAGTTGTCAAACATTTGCAATGTATATTCAATAAAGTCAATACATTTCCCATATGACAATCAGCTTGTTACTTTTAAACTTAGTTCTGCCTCCATGTTAATTTTGTTCAGAGACATTTGTTCCCAGAATTTTCCATGTTGTTCTTTCTGATTTGTCAGCTATTGATTTCAGCAGTATTCAGAGTAAAAATAACATTTGGCTTTGTTCTTTTCATTTTCATTGTATTCCAAAAAGCATATTTTCTTGCCATGAAATGTTTTTTTCAAAATATATCCAAGTCTAGTTGTAACTCTTTCATTACTATATTTCTCATGAAAGACACTGCCATATCATTTCCAACTAACTTTGAAAATATTCAAGAATCTGGTGTGATTTAGTAATATAACTCTCATTATTTAGGGCGGTAGATTGGCAGTATCAGTAAAAGGTCGAATGCCATGTTTTGCAGCATAGAGTTACAGCCATATACGATTTGAGTTCAAATCCCGCTGAGGTTAACTTTGCCTTTCATCCTTTCGGGGTCAATAAAATAAAGCAAGAGTAATGCACTGGGGTAATTTCTGGCATTGTGCCAAAAGTAGAAACAATTATTAAGGGCAGTGGATTGGCAATATCGGTAGAGCATCAGATACCATGCTTTGTAGCATAGAGTTATGGCCCTTTACGTTCCGAGTTCAAATCCTGCCGGGAGTTAACTTTGCCTTTAATCCTTACAGGGCTGATAAAATAAAGTACCAGTAATGCACTGGGGTCATTTTTAATTGACTTCTCCCTCACCTAAAATAGTTGGCCTTGTGCCTAAATCAGAAACCATTATTAAGTTCTTACTGAAAATTATGATGGAGAGATGGGTTAGGTAACTATAGATACTTTAAACTAAACAGCTTAGTATTGAAGAATAAAAGGCAGTTTCAGATGTTTTGGGGTTGAAAAGCTGGTCAAGAGAGAGAGAGAGAGTCGGAAGGACAATGTGACATGGGAGGGTGTGTGGTATCTTTGCAGTGGAGTGGTGGGGGCAGGTATACCCAGCCGGACGGGCCAGCTAGTATATATATATATATATATATATATATATATAGGGTGGGTCTGCTAGATTCATTGAGGGTAAAAAACGATGTTATAAGCTTTTCTGGGTGGGAAACGACGATGGGCTGGGTGGAGTAGGAATCATGGTAGCAGAAAAGTGGGCAGATAAGATAATAGACGTAAATAGAGTGAACGACAGAATAATTAAAATAAGACTTGTCCTCAATAGAACTACGGTGACAGTAATATCTGCGTACGCACCCCAATCCGGACTGCCCGGCACTATAAAAGACAGATTCTATGAGACACTGTTGCTAACTACCTCCCAAATATCTGACAGTGACTATATAATTATTGCAGGCGACCTAAATGGTCACGTTGGACAACATTGTGACGGCTACGACGAAATCCATGGAGGCTATGGGTTTGGTACTAGAAATGAGGAAGGCTCCAGAATCCTGGAATACTGTGATGCAAATAACCTAACTATCTGTAACACTAACTTCAAAAAACGTGACAATCACCTGATTACCTATAGATCCGGGGAACACACAAGCCAGGTAGATTATATCCTTACCAGAAGACGTGACAGAGTGTCTGTTGTAAACACTAAATCCCTCCCCCATGAAGAATGCACCTCCCAACATAGACTGATAATTAGCGACCTCATAGTCAGGACGAGACGTACCCGACAGCAGAAGAGGACTATCCTCAGGAGGAAAATATGGAAACTAAAGGACCCCACAGCCAGAAATAAATTTCAAAGCATATTACTTGATGCTTTCGACAGTAAGGAAGAGCATCTAGAATCGGACAATATAGAGGGACAGTGGAAATTTCTGAAAGCAAACCTGCTGTTGGCGACAGACGAGGTCTGTGGCTGGAGCAGGCCTGTAGGCAGGAGGAGAGTAACATGGTGGTGGAACAATAGGGTGGAGGGGTCAATTAAGGCCAAAAAGCAGGCTTGGAAAGTATGGCGGGATGGGGGAAGTAGAGTAGACTATCAAGTGGCCAGGAGGGAAGCTAGGAGAGAAGTGTACTTAGCAAGAAGGGAAGCGGAGGAAAGAAAGTTCAAGCATGTTCTACAACGCGATGACCAAAAACGTGAGGTGTTCAGGATTGCCAGGCAATGCGTCAAGGAAAACCGTGATATTGTCGGGGAGAAGTGTGTACTTAACGATGATGGCATACTTGCCATCACCGACACTGATAAGAAGGTAGCTTGGAAGTGTCACTATGAAAGGCTACTAAATGAGGAGAATAAATGGGAGAAAGACAGTCTCCCCCATATCGACCCGATAGAGGGACCAGCAGTGTTAGTCGAGGGGAGTATAATAAGTAAGGCAATCAAGGATATGAAGACTGGTAAGGCGGCTGGGCCTTCGGAAATAGTTGCTGAGATGCTGAAGGCATCTGGCACGGTGGGACACACCATGGTCACCCGCATAGTTAACCAAGTCGTACAGAATGGGGTTGTTCCGAAGGACTGGCATAGCAGCATCATCGTTAACTGTTATAAGGGTAAAGGAGACGCCCTAGATAGGAGTAACTATAGAGGCATTAAATTAATCGACCAGGTCATGAAGGTCACGGAAAAAGTAATAGCGCAACTAATCAGAGAGAGAATTGATCTAGATGAAATGCAGTTCGGGTTTGTGTCAGGCAAAAGCACCACAGACGCTCTTTTCATAGTACGACAACTACAGGAGAAGTACCTAGCTAAAGGTAAACCCCTCTACTTAGCTTTTGTCGACCTGGAGAAAGCCTTCGACAGAGTCCCCCGCTCCATTATCTGGTGGGCTCTTAGAAAACTAGGCGTTGACGAATGGCTTGTGAGGGCTATACAAGCCATGTATAAAGAAACAGTCAGCAAGGTTAGAATTAACAACGAATATAGTGAAGAGTTTAGCGTAAAAGTTGGCGTCCATCAGGGCTCTGTTCTCAGCCCCCTACTATTTATTATTGCCCTTCAGGCTATAACAGAGGAGTTCAAGACAGGCTGCCCATGGGAACTCCTATACGCAGACGACCTGACACTCATAGCGGAATCAATGGCCGAGCTAGAGAAGAAATTCCAAACATGGAAGCACGGCCTAGAGTCAAAAGGACTTAAAATTAACCTGGCTAAGACCAAAGTTCTAGTTTGTAGGAAAGAAAACAAGGCGGCGGTCCCTTCTGGGAAATGGTCGTGCTCGGTATGTAGGAAAGGCGTAGGTAGAAACTCCATCTTATGTCCTAAATGCAAAGTATGGGTGCATAAAAGATGTAGTGGGATCACAGGTAAGCTAACTAAGAACATAGACTTTACATGTGGCCGATGTTCTGGTGCAATAAGTAGCAGCAAGTGCCCACAAAATACTAGCTCTTTCAATTGCGCAGAGGGTTCTATAGAAATAGTGGACAGCTTCCGTTACCTGGGCGATAAAATCAGCAGTGGGGGAGGGTGCTCTGAAAGTACTGTAGCTAGAGTCAGAACTGGTTGGAAAAAGTTCAGAGAGCTTATACCACTATTAGCTGCTAAAGGGTTCTCCCTAAAAATGAAAGGCAGGTTGTACGATGCCTGCATACGAACAGCAATGTTGCATGGTAGTGAGACCTGGGCATTGTGTGCAGAGGATATACGCAGACTAGAGAGGAACGAAGCTTGCATGCTCCGCTGGATGTGTAACAGTAATATACGTGAACGGCAAAGCATAAACGAACTAAGGAAAAAATTAGAGATAAGAGGGATCAGATGTTGTTTACTCGAGAGAAGGCTG
>OZ024741.1:35937248-35999748 GCA_964016885.1 Eledone cirrhosa
TGTGTATATAAATATGTATATATATGTGTGTGTATATATATATATATATATATGTAGGAGGTGAGTTTTATTGTAGTACAATAAAGCAATGCAGATATCGGATAAGAAGCACTCTACAGTTTGTAGGACTGGAGTATGCATAATATAAGATCAAAAGATGGTTAAAGGAGTTCCATGTATTTTATTATGCGCATTTCAAAAACAAACATCATCATGCAATAATATTTGTGTTTTCATCAGATAAAACAGGAGAACATGATATGAAGGCTAAAAAACACTTGTGGATAGTGCAGTTTTAAATCAACATATGATATGTTGATTTAAATGATGTTTGTTTTTGAAATGCGCATAATAAAATACATGGAACTCCTTTAACCATCTTTTGATCTTATATTATATATATATATATATATATATATATATATATATATTATATATATATATATATATATATATATATATATATGTAAAATTTCAGGTTATCAATAATGTAGTGATAATATATCGTTACGTTAGAGATGAACAGCGTACGTGCAGGTTTGCTCAACGAGTATAAATTATATTCCGGAGAAATGTAGAAAGGATGAATATAAAATGAAAGTGCTTTTGTTAAAAAAGGAATTTATTAGGTATTGACATATGTTTCTGTAACAGACCGAATACCTATGTATCGCTGCTTGCGTAATCATATAATGTTAGCAAGTATTCGATAGCAAATGTATAATCAGTTGTCACTTCTTCAGAGATTTTGGATAAACTGGATAAAATCAGAAAAATTGAAGTATTTATATTAGTAAAAGAGGAAGGAACAGAGGGGATAGAATCTATAGAGGGGATAGAATCTATCTTTGCGAACCCAGTAGCTATCATCGAATTTAACTATAGTTTTTCTCGCTTCCATAATAATTTTAATTTCAGCATCCGTAAGGTCGGAATTATCCTTAGCGAACGAAAGAGCTTCATGTAGAGTATCAGGTGAAATTGAGGAATAATATTCATCAATATCAAACTGAATAAATTTTGATTTTTTTCTTATCAGTAATGTTGTTAAACCATCTTATTGCTTCATGAGTGTTACCCCATAGTTTAATCTCTACTTTAACCTTAACTTGGGGGATAATTCTGTCTAGTATATATTTGCTAATTTTACCTATATCAGATTTAGAGGGGCATATAAGTCTAAAATTATTATGGAAGCGAGAAAAACTATAGTTAAATTCGATGATAGCTACTGGGTTCGCAAAGATAGACCTTCTAATTTTGATATCACTATGGGTTCTAATGATTCGGCGGAAGTAACAGATCTTGTGGGAATTTATATCACCCACAGATTACAAGGAAAATTCAAGGATCTCCACGGTGGAATTTACCGTGACGATGCGCTCCTATTAGTTAAGCATATGAATAACCAGAATTTAGAAAGGATGCGTAAAAATATCAGAAAACTTTTTAAAGAACTAGGATTAAATATTACATTTGAATATAACCTCAAAGAGGTCAATTTCCTTGATGTTACTTTCAATCTCAATACAGATACGATTAAACCGTTCCATAAACTAAATGAGAACCTTAAATATGTAAATACGAGTTCTAACCATCCACTCTCTATAATTAAATCCATCCCTAGAAATGTTTCTCTTAGAATCTCCCGCCTATCGTCCAACCAACAAACCTTCAAAGAACATGCCGAGTATTATGATGATGCACTTAGGAAAGCCGGTCACCTAGATAATATAGAGTATATAGTCAATGATCACCAAAACACCCAAAATAAATCACATCGGAGTAGAAATAGCACAGAATCACCACCATACATACACTACCGCAATAGACACAATAATAGTCGCACACCACCAAACAGAAGGCGATGTAAGGAGTATATCTGGTACAACCCGGTCTATAACAAATCTATTAAAACCAATCTACCCTCAAAATTCTTTCGATTAGTTAGAAAACACTTTCCAACATCACATAAATATAATAAAATCTTAAACCCTAACACTATTCGACTTTCATATTCAACCGCCCCTAATATTGAACAACATATAAAAAAGCTTAACGCAAAACGGTTGTATAAACGCCTTCCAACACATAACAATACACGTAAAACATTAGCTATAACATCACAAAACAACAAACAACATCCTGTCCTACATAAGCAACCTCATCAACCCATCCATGGCAATACAACAACGCAAAATTGTAATTGCAACTGTGTCCAACCAGGAATGTGTCCGTTGAACAATCAGTGTCTTGAACGCAACATCGTATACAAATGTACTATCGAATCGGATAGACAGAAGTGGTACTATGTGGGATCTACAGCCACCTCCTTCAAATCACGCCTTTATAGACATCGTTATTCGATAAAACATGAAAACCAGCGTTATGTAACAACACTCGCAGACAAGGCTTGGCAGCTGCGTGAAAATAACCAACAATTTCACCTAAAATGGGATATAATAGCGTCTGCCCCCCCCCCCCCCCCCCCCCCCCCCCCCCATATTTCAATGGACAGGAATTTTGTAAATTATGTAATGTAGAATTATTTTGTATTATGAAATCCAAAAACATTTTATTAAATAACAGAATAGAGCGATCGTTATACTGTAACCATCGCTTAAAATCTACATTTTCATATTATAAATACTACCAGGATTGAACGCCTGTCTCTATCCCCGTTTGATTGTCAAAATAGATATGAACATTCTTTATTAGTCTTAATTCTATCAACTCTTCTATTATTTACCTTTTTAATACAAACTGCTATAGATAAAATGAGATTTCTGATTTCTTGATTCAATTCCCTAGTGCATATACCAGCTGGATACTAGCATTGATGTTATTTAGTAGCAATCGAAATCTCCCCCTTCCCCTATTGACACTTTATAATTAATACTACTGCACCAAATGACCAGCCCTGTCCACTGTCCAGTTGGTCAAGTAGAGATTAAAATTGGCACTCCCAAAATTCTTATTTAGATTTACTCATGGTATTCTCATTAAAAACCCATTATATACTTGTTTAGCAGTAAATTATTTTACCATCTGTCATATTCTATCCCCTCTGTTCCTTCCTCTTTTACTAATATAAATACTTCAATTTTTCTGATTTTATCCAGTTTATCCAAAATCTCTGAAGAAGTGACAACTGATTATACATTTGCTATCGAATACTTGCTAACATTATATGATTACGCAAGCAGCGATACATAGGTATTCGGTCTGTTACAGAAACATATGTCAATACCTAATAAATTCCTTTTTTAACAAAAGCACTTTCATTTTATATTCATCCTTTCTATATATATATGTATATATATGTGTGTGTGTACATATATATATATGTATATATATGTGTGTGTGTATATATGTATATATATATATATGTGTGTATATAATATGTGAAGGCGAGACACGTGAAGATTTGTGTCTGTACAAAAGATAATGAAGTATTTATGCGGCTGTGTCCATGAGTTACGATAGGGGGGGGGGTAGATACATTAATTAGATTAGTGAGAGAGAGAGTGTGATGAGATGTGAAAAGTTTAGAAGTATCAAGAAAAAGTAAGGAGCTCATATAGGGAGGTAGATCTAAGGAAACATCTATATTGGAACTGATATATATATATATATAACACTTGAAATAGTAGGATGATATATATATATATATATATATATATATATATATATATATATATATATATATATATATATATATATATATATATATATATATATATATATATTTCGTTTCTGAATTTGTTTAGCAAGATTCTTTATCTGAAAACGTGTGTTGAAACCGATATTGTTATACTTTGGGAGGGTCATGTTGCCAATGGAACCAACCAACCAACTGGAAATTTATAAATTCTTAAATTTATAAATTTAATTTATAATAAATTGGAGTGAAATAACTGGTGCGTGTGTTTCTTATTGGCAACATGACCCTCCCAAAGTATAACAATATATATATATATATAGATAGATATATAGATAGATAGATAGATAGATAGATAGATAGATAGATAGATAGATAGATAGATTTCTTTATTTACCATAAAGGCATAAAAAGAAGGGACAAATACAAAGGGGGAGTTTACATATAATCGAGTAAAAAGGGTGTAACATGAAAACAATCGAAAATAACCTCAAAAAGGAGGGGACGTGATGGGGGTTGCACACACCCCCGAAAAAGTGTGCAATCCTTTGCCCGGGGAGCACATGGAGAAGGTGCTCCCCTCTCCTTTACTTCTTTACCTACAGGATGGTATACAGAGAAGGCCCATTTACACGAGCCATTCTCGCCACTATCACCCACCTTTCATAAAACTGCCTGTGGCCAAGCACCTCTCTCTCCATTCTTATCCTTCTTCCGAAGTGATATCGGAAGAAGTAGACCAGACTATGGCCAGAGAGGAAGTTGCCTGACCTCAGACCTTTCAATCGTGTCCACCAAACAACCTCTTTCAACATGGCTATTACGCACAGAAAAACCGCCTTTGCTTCCTTTGTGAAGAGGGGGGGGGGGTTGATTGTCATCACGGACTCGGCGGTCAATTTAATCGGCGCCACCCGCGACAGCAGTCGTTCGGCGTAGCCCCACAGATCAGCCACGCCCGGACATTGCACCAATGCGTGCGCAACGGTTTCTTCGTGACGCACGCATCTAGGGCAAATCTTTTTTGAGGGATCCCTGCCCGGGCGCCCGTGTCTGTAGAGCCTCTCTCGAACGGGTAGAGCCCCCCGGTAGCACTGCCAGGCCAGTGACTTCTGGAAGTTGTCCATTGGTCCTGGGCCGAAAGTCCTACCGAACAGGCTGGCCAGTTCGTCTTCTTCCATGTCCAGCGACTCTCCAAGGGTGTCATTGCCCCTGCTAGCCACCAGCCCTCTATAGAATGATGAGGTGGATTCTCCACCGATGGCCTGGCCCGCTTGCCAGAGAGCCCTGAGCGTCTGAGCACACTCAGTGTGCCAGTCTCCCAGTTTTCCGGATCTTTGCTTGACCCAGGACTGTAGCTCGGTGAGCGAGACGAGTCTCGGAAAGGCTCGTTTCACGAACGGAGCCCACACCGGTTGACCAGTGAGGAATACCTGTAGGTGCCGTAGCCTTAATGCGTGCCTACGCATCATCAACCACGGCATCCCCAGCCCTCCTTTCGAAGGTTGTTGGCAGCAGATGGATCTTCTCACCATAGGAGGGCGCTTCTTCCAAAGAAATTGGAAGAGCATGCGTTCCATGGTGGTGAGTGTTTCCTTAGGGCAAGGCACGACAGTCAGGCGGTAGTAAGTGACGGACGCTATGTAAATGTTCGCCACCTCCGCCCGGCCTTTTAGGGACAGCTTACACTTGGCCCATTTCTGGGTTAGTGCAAACACCTTGTTCGTAACCTCGTTCCAGTTCTTTTCCACCTGGAGGTCCGGTCCAAACCAGACCCCAAGCAACTTTACCGGGCCCTCCGTCCAGTGTCCGACGACACCGTCAGGAGGCATCGGTCTGCCTCTCCACGTTCCGAGTTGCAGCCCGATGGATTTTTCCCGGTTCAGTTTCGCTCCTGACAACCTTTCGTACTCCTCCAGTAAGGTACCGATCGCCTCGATCTCCGAGTCGGTCGATAACATTACTGTTACGTCATCGGCGTAGGCCGACACCGCTTTGCTCAATCCTGGTTCCAGGGGGATACCCTGCAACAACTCCAACTTCCTCAGTAAAGGCTCGAGAGTCAATACGTACAGAAGGGAGGAGAGAGGGCACCCCTGTCGAATGGATCGTGTGATTTCGAACGGCTTCGAAAGGTAGCCGTTCACCTTGATCCTAGAACAGATGTGGTTGCTATGTAAGGCAGTTATCCAGCCTCTGAAAACAGGACCGAACCCAGCCGCCGCTAGCACCGCATCCAGGTAACCATGGTCGACCCTATCGAAGGCCTTAGACTGATCCAAGTTGATCAGGGCCCCACCGAAGCCGGGTTTGTTGCCAACCCTCTCTATGATGTATCGCATGAGGTGGAGGTTATCGTGAATGGACCTGGATGGGATAGCACATGTCTGCGCATCTCCCACCAGGCCACCCACGACAAGCGCCAACCTCTTTGCTAACACCTTGGCCAAAATCTTTAACTCTGTGTTTAGCAGGGTTATGGGCCGAAAATTATTTATACTATCCCCCTTGTTCTCGTCCTTCCTCACCAGCGTGACTACGCCCTTGGCTACAGAACAAGGAATTCTCCCGTTCTGCTGCCAATTGCAGTAGACCGCTTCGAGGAGTTCGGAGAAGAAGACCGGCATTGCTAAATAAAGTTCGTAAGGTATACCATCGAGACCTGGAGATTTGCGTCTGCTGCATTGGCTCAGCGCATCTCCGATCTCATCAGCCGAGATTGGTCCCTCGCAGGACTCTGCCTCTTCGCTCGAGAGACGCGGCAGGCCGTCGAGGTATGGACCGAAATCCACGCCCCCGCCCGGACCCTCGCCTCCCCCGAACAATCGGGCAAAGTGCCTTTGAAAGGCCTCGCACATCTGCTTAGGCTCCCGGATCACCCGTCCATCTTCGTCTTGCAACGACCGGATGGTGGATCGATTTCCACTCTTAGCTTCTGTCACGCGGGCCCAGCCAACGGCTTTGGCCCCCTCATTACCTAGAGCACGTATTTTACTTCGAATGACGCAGCCTTCGTGCTTTGCATCGAAAAACTGGTTCAAGGCCGTCCTCGATGCCAGCACTCTGGCCACATCTTCGCTCTTGATTGCCTCTTCTAATTTACCTGTTAATTCTTTCTCGTTTCTATTCCTATCGGCAGCTAACATCTTGCTATAACTTATTGATTCTGTTCTAATCTCTCTTTTGAGAGATGCCCTCCATCGGTTGTTGACGATTGCACCCGTCAACCTCTCCTTAACTAATCTGCTAATCCGGTTTCTGTAAGTCTCTTTTGCCGGTAAAGACAAATTAAGTTTCCAGTAACCGGGACCCTGTCTATGTGTTTTCTCGAGATTGACCACGCAGGTCACTAATTTGTGATCCGTGTAGCCAACCGTGCGCATTTCTGGACAGCTTAATATGTCCCTATCCTTACTTCTAACTAAGAATCTTATATAGATAGATAGATAGATAGATAGATAGATAGATATGTGTGTGTGTGTGTGTGTGTAGAAGTTCTATTTAAATTGTTGGGATACAACAAGCAAATATTTTTATAACTGATATAAAGCACTCAACAAATTATTGGAGTAAAAATACGATATATTAACAAATGGAAACTACATTTATAAAACTATATTTATTTCATTATACATATTTCAAGGACACCAAGTTAAATTATGGTGTGCTTTCATCAGATAAAATATAATATAGAGCAGTTTTATAAATAAATATTGACATACCCTTAAAGAATGTGACCATTTCTGTTGGAAACAGAAATGGTCGCATTCTTTAAGGGTATGTCAATATTTATTTATAAAACTGCTCTATATTATATTTTATCTGATGAAAGCACACCATAATTTAACTTGGTGTCCTTGAAATATGTATAATGAAATAAATATGGTTTTATAAATGTAGTTTCCATTTGTTAATATATCGTATATATATATATATATATATCATAACACTGTATATTTTTAAAAATAGCATATATTTTCACTAGCTCTGACAGTTGGCAGGTGAACAGTGAACTGTACTGATGAAGGGTAATACTCAGAAACATTAGTGTCTGCAGTTCTGTTTACATGCCAACACAAGAGCCAGAATGAGGGGCTCATTCTACTGACATGGCTTTAAAAATGAGGCTTGTTTGCATAATTGCAAACAAATCGAATATTATTATTAATATTCAAAAAACTCAGCTTACATTTATTGTATTCAGTCATGAAGAGCGAAAAAATGTTTTTTTCTAATTTATATATATATATATATATATATATATTAGGTATTAGGATTGGTGCTCTGTAATAGCGATGTATACATGAATGTATGTAGAGTATATTTGGCAATATACTGTATGTTTAATTAAAAACATTTTGAAGACCATACGCTATTGTTTTAAAGTAGTGACTATGTCACTTACTTCTTCTCGTCAAAAGAAGAGAAGCTGACAGTCTGTTTCACGTTGTTGGCGATCATCAGAGCCACGCACTCCCTGCTTCCACCGAAAATTATAGAAGCTGGATTCTTATAGAATTCCAGTAATAATTGTTTCTACTTTAGGCACAAGGCCAGCAATTACCCAGGGCATTACTGGTACTTTATTTTATCGACCCCTAGGAGCTGATTATACAGAGCGATTGCCGGTCCACCAAAAATTAGGTATTAGGGTTGGTGCTCTGTAATAGCGATGTATACATGAATGTATGTAGAGTATATTTTGCAATATACCGTATGTTTAATTAAAAACATTTTGAAGACCATACGCTATCAGTTTTAAAGTAGTGACTATGTCACTTCTTTTCGGCGAAAGATATATATATATATATACATATAGTAATAATAATAAATTTGAAGACTAAAATCCAAAGAGGGCTCGATAAGGATAAATATATATAAAATATATAAGAACCCTAGAGCAAATATTTATTAAAACAACAGATTAAAGTTTAAGCAAAGAATCGCTGCTTTCACCCTTAACGGGATCTTCAGAAGGGTGAAAGCAGCGATTCTTTGCTTAAATCTGTTATTTTAATAAATATATATATAAATATTGAAGAAGTAAAAGTCCCCGTCTAACCCACGTTAGCGTGGAAGAATGGATGTAAAACGGTAATGATGATGATGATGATATATATCATTTATATATATATATATATATATCAGCAATAACACTAACCATGTTAGGGCTGCGCACGGTAGTGGGGTGGCTGGAGCGGCCATGTGCGAGAACCCCCCGACCGTCATCAAGCAATCGCACAACAACAACTGCATAAACAGCAATAACACTAACCATGTTAGGGCTGCGCACGGTAGTGGGGTGGCTAGTGAGGCCATGTGCGTCATCAAGCAATCGCACAACAGAAAAAAGAACAAGAATATGAAGACGTCGCATCTCAGAGTTGCCACACTTAATGTTGGCACTCTAACAGGTAGATCTGATGAGATAGTGGAGATGCTGGAGAGAAGGCATATGGATGTGTGCTGCGTGCAAGAGGTGAGATGGAGAGATGCCTCTGCAAGACTAATCGCAGACAAACATCTTAATTATAAGCTTTTCTGGGTGGGTAATGATGATGGGTTAGGTGGGATAGGCATAGTACTGGCTGAGAGATGGATCGATAAAACAATAGAGGTAGTTAGAGTTAGTAATAGAATAATTAAGCTTAGATTAGTTGTAGGCAAGAGACTACTGACAATCATCTCTGCCTATGCTCCCCAGGCAGGCCTAGGTAAAGAAGAGAAAGACTGCTTTTACAAACAACTTTTACAAACAGCCTCAATGACAGAAGACAGAGACATCATTATGCTAGCAGGGGACTTCAATGGTCATGTTGGACAGGATGGATACACTGGGGTACATGGTGGGCACGGTTACGGCTCAAGAAATGAAGAAGGAGTGAGGCTTCTTGAATTGTGTGATGCAAGTGCACTAACCATTTCCAACACTAACTTCCAGAAACCTACCAACCACATAATAACCTACAAATCAGCGAGACAGACAGATGGTGTCAAATACTAAAGCATAACCCAGGGAAGAATGTACCCCCACAACATAGGTCAGTCGTTAGTGACATCTCAGTAAGCAAGAGACAGAATGAGACATACAGGAAGGTGTGGTAAAGAAAGGTCTGGAAGCTAAAAGACCTTTCACTAAAATATAAATTTAGGAAAGCCCTTCAAGATGTGTATGACGAAAAAGAAGACGATTTAGAGTTGTATGACATAGATGATAACTGGAATTTCTTACGTGACAACTTACTGCAGGCTACTGAAGAAACTTGTGGCTGGGGCAGAGCTTCAACCAGCCAGAGAGTGACCTGGTGGTGGAACAGCACGGTAGATAGGACCATTAGAGACAAAAGACTAGCGTGGAAGGCTTGGAAAAAGGGTGGGAGTAGAGAAGGATATACAGCCGCTAAGAGAGAAGCTAGACGTCAGGTGTACTTAGTATGCAGGGAGGCTGAGAGTAAGAGGTTTGCCAATGTTCTGTGACGGGAAGATCAGAGATGTGAGTGTGTCAGTGCAAATCAGGATGTTGCTGGAGATAAGTGTGTCCGGAATGATACCGGTGTACTTAGTGTCACGAATGATCAAAAAAAGGAGGCCTGGAAATGTCATTATGAGAGACTGATGAATATGGAGAACGAATGGGAGAGAGAGAAATTACCCCCAGTAGACCCGACAGAGGGACCAGCTATTGAAATTGACTAATATAGGGTACAAGAGGCAATTAAGGAAATGAAGAATGGTAAGGCTGCTGGACCGTCGGAGATAGTTGTTGAGATGCTGAAGGCATCAGGAGAAGTAGGCACTAAACTGGTTGCACGCATCATCAATCAAGCTATATAAGGTGGTGTCATACCCAAAGACTGGTGCAGCAGTATTCTCATAAATTGCTACAAGGGCAAAGGGGATGCTCTGGAGAGGAGCAATTATAGGGGCATAAAGCTGATGGATCAGGTTATGAAAGTGGCAGAAAGGATTTTAGCACAACTAATTAGAGAAAGGGTCAAATTAGATGAGATCTAGTTTGGTTTTGTGCCTGGGAAAAGTACAACAGATGCCCTCTTCTTAGTGAGACAACTACAAGAGAGGTTCTTAGAGAAGAATAAGCCACTATACTTAGCTTTTGTTGACCTAGAGAAGGCCTTTGATAGGGTACCCCAATCTGTCATCTGGTGGTCCCTAAGGAAACTAGGTGTATAGGAATGGCTTGAGGACAGTGCAAGCTATGTACAGAGGTGTTGTCAGTAAAGTGAGAGTAGGAATGGAGTTTAGTGAGGAATTCCAGATACAAGTAGGTGTACATCAGGGTTCGGTCCTCAGCCCGCTCTTGTTCATTATAGTCCTCCAAGCCATAACAAAGGAGTTTAAGACTGGCTTCCCATGTGAACTTCTCTATGCTGATGATCTGGTTCTTATAGCAGAATCAGTAGAGGAACTAGAGAATAAATTCTGGCTATGGAAACAGCAGTTGGAATCAAGAAGACTGAGAGTGAACATAGCTAAAACAAAAGTGTTGATGAGTAGAAAAGAGGACAAAACTCTGATTCCGTCAGGGAAATGGCCATGTTCGATATGCAGAAAAGGAACTGGCATAAATTCCATAAAATTTACGCAATGCAGATCTTGGGTACACAAGAGATGTAGTGGGATAGCAGGTAAACTAACAGGAAGGGAAAAATACGTATGCAGTAGATGTACAGGGAAAGTTGGCAGTAGTAATCGCAGTGATAGACACATTTTTCCAATGCAGGTGGGTTCTATAGAAGTGGTTGATAGCTTCCGGTACCTAGGTGATCAGATTAGCATGGGAGGGGGTGTTCCGAAGCCATAGTATCTATAATAAGGACGGATTGGAAGACGTTTAGGGAGCTGCTTCCTCTGTTGACAAAGAAAGGTTTCTCTCTGCGTACGAAAGGGCGGTTATATGATGCCTGTGTGAGATTCGCGATGCTGCATGATAGTGAGACGGCTGGAGAGAAATGAAGCAAGTATGCTCCGTTGGATGTGCAATGTCAATGTGCATGAACGACCAAGCATAGATGAGTTGAGAAAGCAACTGGGTATAAGAGGGATAAGTTGTAGTGTGCATGAGAGAAGAATGAGATGGTATGGACAAGTGATGCGCATGGAGGATCACCGATGGGTAACGAAGTGCCAAGAAATCCCAGTAGAAGGAAGACCACGAAAAACATTGGTGGGGGTGGTGAGAGCTGACCTCAGATCGCTGAAACTCACGGAGGAGATGACGAAGGACCGTGACAAGTGGAGAAATGCTGTGCTGAATAGGACCCGTCCTACCCTTGTAAGCAGAGAAAAGGGGACGTAAAATGATGATGATGATGATGATCTTCCTACTATTTAGGCGTTAAACTAATATATTTCTTCCATGTACTGTGTCATTTGTTTTGTTATTTTTGTTATTTATGTTTTACCTTTTACACACACACACACACACACACACACACACACACACACACACACACACACACACACACACATATATATATAATCATCGTTTTACGTCCATTTTTCCACGCTAGCATGAGTTAGACAAGTTATCCTAAAGAAAAGCTTAGGTATAATGAAGCCATCATTATCAGGTTATTCTTTAAATGCATTCAAAGCTGTAGATTGAGCTTTTGCAATAAAGTGGTGCTGTGTAATTTTACAGAATGATTCACACATGATATCAATGAAATCTGCTGCAGTAGCTTCAAGTGATACAAGCGTTGTTCTATCATTGTGCACCCATTGTTTATATTTAATTATGTCACCTTCATGAAACTCTTGACTATCTAACTGACTATTGAGGTACTCTTGTAATGCCTCTTTCCCAGAACACCGTTCACATGCATGCAATATGCTGTTTTATATCCATGCTTTATGACTTAAGTTGATCCTGTACAAAGCGCTGATAACTGAATTTCTAAAAATTCACAACTCTGAAAAGAAGCTCAGCAACAAAACCAAATTTCTGGCACATCATCTTCAGAAGTATAAGAATGCATGGTAAAAATTTAAAAATGATAGTGAATTGTCCACATGGTCAACTAAGGGCTTCAAATGGGCATTTTTTGAAATCCCACATATCTCAAAAGCTTATTCTGACACTCCCATAATAGTAACATGGTTACTGCTCAGAAATCGTCTACTATATGCTAAGTAACAGGAAAAAAATTATCGCTGCTTTATCTAGTGTACCTATTGAGATAGAAATACTTAAAAGAAGCATACATTTGCTGTACGTTTAATTCTTGGCAATTTTCAGAGGCCTCTAGATGGAAAGATATACAAAATACACTTGATTTGATAAGATATTTGAACTCTACAGAAGAAGTTAGCCCCAAACCCATGATTTCAAAGTTATGCTTACCTTATTAGAGGAGAAATGGCTGTCTTAAGTTGGTCTGAGAGACTCATTCGGAAAAAAATGTATAATCAATTAATATTTTAAAGGCCTACAATTTCAAAACTATCAAAGATATTGACCTAATACTTGATATTTTCCCATCATATAGGTACAGGAGCTAGTATGAATTTTTTCAGGGGGATCTGAGGGGGTGACCTGGAAAATGTTTCTGAAACTGGGTGATTTGATATGGAATAACCCATATATATATATGTGTACATTCCTGAGCTGTGTTGGTGGGAGGGGGTAACCACAGTTAAGAAAGATACTGAGTACATTGGTAGATTATAGGCATCTTTATTATATCTTTCTGATGACTCATATGAACCATACAAAACAGTTCTAGTGATGTAGATATATATTTCTAGATAGATATAAAGGTATTTTGTATTTTAGTGGAAATTATAACAAGACGATTTCCCTGGACGATTAGTTCTGTCTCCTGGAGCTAGACCAAAATCTATAGTTAGTAATTGATGATCGATTGCTTAGATCAATTTTCAATCCAGTTCTAGAGGCTATGAAACGGTGCCGTAAGGAATATAATAACTTTTTCACCTTAAAGTATGTACTGTTTCCTAAATATTATATGCTTTTTATATATGTACAAAATACTATGTGTTTCTCTGATGATATATGGCTATATGCATACATTTTTGAATTTTGAATTTTGAATTATTGAAGCTCTGGACAAATGTCCATTGAACTTTTTCTACTGAGAAGCACATTCATCATACATATTATATATGCTATGATACTTTAGATTAGTATATATATATATATATATATATATATATATATATATATATATATATATATATATATATATATATATTTGAAAGAAAGGAAAAGAATGACTTCACGTGTAGTGTTAAAAAAATTTATGATTTAATATTATAATATTATGAGTTGGTAGAAGTCATTCTTTTCCTTTTTTTCAAATATATATATATATATAAATAAATACTAATCTAAAGTATCATAGCATATATAATATGTATGATGAATGTGCTTCTCAGTAGAAAAAGCTCAATGGACGTTTGTCCAGAGCTTCAATAATTCAAAATTCAAAAATATATGCATATAGCCATATATCATCAGAGAAACACATAGTATTTTATACATATATAAAAAGCATATAATATTTAAGAAACAGTACATACTTACCAACTCATAATATTATAATATTATAACATTAAATCATAAAATGTTTTAACACTACACGTGAAGTCATTCTTTTTTTTTTTTTCAAATATACCTAACTGTACCAAGGATCTCACACATTTTCCAATATATATATATATATATATATATATATATATATATACAGTATTTTCCGTTGTGTTGTAATATAAATATTACACACAGTAGATTATCAGCTCACGTAGAGTTTGCTCGACGGTTCCAGTTGTAGTTCCAAAAGTAATCCGGAGAAAAATAGAAAGATTTGAATGGATACAGTTTAGTTGAAAGGAATTTATTGACACGTGTTTCTATAACAGTTACATAACCTAAAACAGCTATCTACAAATTTCTGCAAATTGTGTAATCTTGAGATTTATTACATAATCACACACAAGAAGAAACTGCTGAATAACAGAATTGAACGAACATTATTCTGCCGTCACAGAACTAAAACCCTTTTTTCCCACTACAAGCCGAATATTACATAAAAGAGGGACATCCCCCAACTATATAAACCTTAATCTAGTTAGAAAAATATAAAAACAATCTCTTCTCAACATATATTAATAACCTTAAATTACCATACTAATAATGAAAAGATATGCTGATGAGAATAGGTACAAATATGCGATAATGAATGTGTCTAAAAACGTCCATAAGTATGTATATATATGTGAAAATGTATATAAATAAGTAAATATATATATATGTTTGATGTGTATAGTTAGATGTAAGTGTATTCATGTATTAAAGTGCTTATATGTATATATATATGTATATGTGTGTATATGTATGTTTGTGTATGTATGTATATGTATGTATATATATATATATATATATATATATATATATATATATATATATATGTATATGTATATATGTGTGTATATATGTGTATGTATATATGTGTATATGGATGTGTATGTATGTGTATGTGTGTACACATGGACTAGAGTATGTATGTATATATGTGTGTGTCTATACGTGTGTATATAAAGATAAGTTGAGTATGAAAATGTATACACATGAGCGCGTATGTATGTACATAAATACATGTGTGTATATATATGTGTATGCATGTGTATATATATGTAAGTATGAATATGTGAATTGTGTGTATATGTATTTTGTAGAGGTGTGCAAATATATTTGTGTGTGAATGCGTGGGTGAAAGGATACGTACACTTGAAAGAAAAATTTAAGTCTGAATGTTAATTAAGTGCAAACACAAAACCAACCACGCATATCTTCACTATCTCTAATCCTTCTATAGATTTAGAAAAATAACCAATAATATATTCTATAAAAAATGTCAAAACAACAGATGGGAATCTAATTACTCACTGCCACCAAGAATTCTCACTGCTATCGAAAAACCACTCCTTCAACTATTCTTCTAACAACTTCACCCCTCCCTCCTAATATTCTCTATAAAAACTAAATAGGTCCTCAGTAATATTATTCTGATGAAATGACAGTAAATAATAACATTGAAATATTGAATGTCTGCATAACTAAAAGTTTGTAGATAGCTGTTTTAGGTTATGTAACTGTTATAGAAACACGTGTCAATAAATTCCTTTCAACTAAACTGTATCCATTCAAATCTTTCTATATATATATATATATATATATATATATATATAGCTGTCGAAACGGCTGGAGCTCAGCCGTCAGGGTCCTGACTCTTTTCCTATATATATTGTATATATAAATATTATATATATATATA
Source organism: Eledone cirrhosa (assembly GCA_964016885.1). Lineage (NCBI taxonomy): Eukaryota > Metazoa > Mollusca > Cephalopoda > Octopoda > Eledonidae > Eledone > Eledone cirrhosa. The sequence goes on from OZ024741.1 coordinate 35,953,227, forward strand.
TATGTGGTAATTGCTGGCCTTGTGCCTAACGTAGAAACAATTATATATATATATATATATATATGTGGTAACTGACAAGTAACAACCAGAGTTCTTAAAATATTTAATTTTAACGATTGTTTCAACAGATTGCTCAGTATAATACGCAGCTAAGGTAAACATAACAGAACAAATAATAATAATAACAGTAACGTTTTCTGATTTAGGCACAAGGCCAACAATTTGGGGGAAGAGAAAGTCGATGAAATCAACCCTGGTGGGTTACCAGTACTTTATTGACCCATAAGGATGATAGGCACACCTAACCTTGGCAGGATTTGAACTCGTAAAGTAAAGGGTAATAAATCTAAAGGGCCATGAAGTTTGTTGTCTGATGCTCTACCAATACTATCAAGCCACTTCCCTTCTTTAAAATAATAACGCAAGTATAAAAAAACGGATATAAAAACATTGATGATGATGATGATGATGATGATGATGAATTATACTAACATAAGGAATAATATATATGTATTAAAGCTAGCATGTATAGTGAGAGATATATCACTTCAGAAGTAATATATGAATGAAAGTCAATGAAAAATCCATGAAAGCCATTACAGAAGTCATCAATTGAACATATCCTTATTTCTGTAATGATTTCCACAGACTTTTAGCAGACTTTGGTTGATATATTACTTTTGAAGAGATACACCCTCACTATACATTCTCAGTTTAATATATATGTATTCTTCCTTATGTTTGTATTATTATTTTTTTTTTTATTATGTTATTCCATTTAGCTCAGTTCTGTTTCTCTATTGCCGGGTTCAGGCCTTGATGCTAGGGCAATAGATGTTTACATTGTAGAGAGAAAACTCATCTGAGAATGTGTGCTGTTCCTAATCTTGCAGGAGAGGGTGCTATGGTGCAGGTCTGATGATTTGAGTATTAATCCTAATGCCTCTATTACCACAGAGATAGTGTTTGTGGTTATGCTCCACATGCGGTTGATCTCTATTTCCAGGTATTTTGATAGTTTTTCCATTGTTTTTACAGATGTATTCTTGTGAGCTAGTACGGAAATATCTATAAGGCTACATGTCTGATCTGTTTTGTTTTTTATGATGATATCTGGTCTGTTGGCAGTGATTTCTCGGTCAGTTATCACAGGCATATCCGACAAGATTGATATGTTGCCCTTTCCATGACTGTTTTTGTTTGATATTCATACTATTTGTCAGAGGTTTAGATGTCAGGAAAGTAGTAGAGCATTCAGTGCACATATTTGGCAATACAGTTGTGTCTTTCTATATCTTCAGTTTTATTATCATTGTGAATTGGCAGTTTTGGTAGGGTGTCAGACACCATGCTTTACAGCATAGAGTTATGGCCCTTTACGTTCTGATTTCAAATCCTGCTGAGGTTAACTTTGCCTTTCATCCTTATGGGGTCGATAAAATAAAGTACCAGTAATGCACTGGGTAATTCTTGGCCTTGTGCCAAAAGTAGAAACAATTATTATTTGACTATTTAGGGCGGTGGATTGGCAGTATTGGTAGAGTCAGACACCATGCTTTGCAGCATAGAGTTATGGTCCTTTACAGTCTGAGTTCAAATCCCATCGAGGTTAACTTTGCCTTTCATCTTTATGGGGCTGATAAAATAAAGCACCAGTAACGTACTAGGGGTCGATTTACTCGACTTTCCCCTCCCCCAAATTGCTGGCCTTGTGCCTATACTAGAAATCATTATTATTTGACTATTTATCACAATCAACTTTGATGTTGCTTTAGGCTGATTATTTTAGGGAATACCAGGCTACAACTAGTAACCTAAGGTAACTCCAACTACTTCATATCATTCCTTGTCATTTCAGTATAGTTCAGAACCTGACTGGTTTACACAAGGTATAACAAATCTCTTGTTAAAATTGACAGAAACAAATATTCCCCAAAACTATCGTCCTATCGCTTACCTTCTCATATAATACAAAATTGTCACCTCAGTCTTGACTGACACAAATCTCAGAATTGTGCATTATAACACTTTAGCAACATATCAGGAGTACCAGTTAGAAAAGATAACCAGAAGTTTGGTACTTTATCAATGCCAGAAGATTTCCATTTGTTGGCTTTCTTTAGTCCTAACTCCAGTTCTTCCATAGTCTTGTCAAGTCTTCCTTTCTAATTTATTGTATGTTTCTCCCATGTTCTTTATCCATTCTGCATTCTCATTATGATATTTTTCTGTATTCCATACTGTTTTCCAAAATTCTTCAAGTTCATAAGGTTCCTTTACTTGAATTCTCTCTGTCCCAATTTCCCTGACATAAGCAGCTTATTTTGTCTGTAAAAACTATTTCACTTTTCAAATCTTCTGATTCTTTGAGCTTTCACTTGTACTTTCTATTTCAAGGTTTCTTTGATTAATGGACTGTCAGGTTTTGAAGTTACTTTGTATTTTTTTATCACTTTACTTCCTTTTCTTGACATGACAGATTTCTCAGCACATATTTCATCAAGGATCGATATTTCTCCCTTCAATTTCATTCTCAATTTTTATTTTCCAGAGATTTTTTTTTTGTGAGTGTTGTGCCCTTTTCATTTTTACCTTAAACCACATTTCTTTTCTATTACCGTTGCTGCTGTATAATTAACCTCATTTAATTCTGATACACCAGGCTCCATCTCTTCAATTATTGCTTTAACAGCCTGATTTCCAGTTCTTAAGTGTCTTTTGTTCTGGTTGTTGTTTGTCAACTTTTGCAAGGACTCTCTTTCACCCATACTAATGTTTTTTTTGTTTTTTTTTCCAAGTCCATTGATAATTTCTTGTTTTATTTGTTCTATATGATTTTTCTGCCCATAAGTAGAAATATCCTCATCTATGTTGTCAATCTGTTTTTCAGCTACACCCTACTCTGTTGTGTTTCTGATACCTTCAATGTTCTGTGAAATCTCTTCTGGTGTCAACATAGTCAATATGTTTTGTGGTGTCACTTCTGTCACATATTTATTTCTGTCTCTTTCTGATATTGGTATTCTCAAATCTTTGTCAACATTCTTCTTAATTTCATTTAACTCTGCATCTGTTAGTCTCTTGTTTCTAAGAATATTTCTTGTTACATATACAAGTTTGTTTTCGTCCCCGTTTGGTCACATTTCTGGATTTCTTTCCCTCCATATCCTAAAAAAATTCACTCTGTGTTTTGATTCTTATGATTTGCCCAATGAATGATAGAATACGTATATCACTTCTTTATACTCTTCTTGAGTTTATTTGATACATTGAGTTTTTTGTCTTCCTTGTGGTTCTGAACTTGAAGGGCTTGGGTTGATATTATCTTGTTGAAGTGACCATTCAAGTCCATATTTGGAGAAGATCTCATTTTAGCTGCAGACTTTTCGACCCTAGGTTGATTCCTCCTTGAGGGAGGTGACATTTGTTGATCCAAGCGTTGACCAATCCGGTATGTACTTTTGTCTGTAAACTTTGCGGGCTTTTTTTTTTTTGTTTCTCTACCCATGTTAGCATGGAAGATGGACATTAAACAATGATGATGATGATGATGCATTTTATCTTTCACCACCAAGGGGTAATTTTATTCAAGATACCACTTCTAGGACAATCATCAACCATGAGTCACAGCTACCCCTTGCCGGTTGTCAGCCAGTTATTTCTTGGTCCCCTCTGACGTCACGCAGTAATACAGAAGACCCAACCCCCCATGGGTACAAGCCGAAGCCGAAGCATATAGACAATATGCCCCCACAGCCTCCCACTGCAAAGTGGTCATAGAGGTGCCACGGCAAAAAAGCACCCAGCCCACACTGTAAAGTGGACGTGTAGGTGCCACGGAAAAAAGCACCCAGCACTCACTGTAAATGAGGTTGGTGTTAGGAAGGGCATCCAGCTGTAGAAATCAAGCCAGAATCAGTTCCCGTATGAGCAAGACAAGGTCAGCCGACCGGACACTGCCCACAACAGGACAACTCGTCTAACCCATGCTAGCATGGAAGAACGGACGTAAAACGGTGATGATGATGTTTTGTAATTAGTGCTGTCCTTAATGTATTCTTCATGTAAACCTTTTGTGGTTACTAAAGAAATCATTACCACCATCATCACCATCACCACCATCACCACCATCATCACTACCATTACCACCTTTACCACCACTATCATTATCCACTACATTATTACCATTATTATGATTGTTGTTGTTGTTAATCTCTGCAGTTTTGTTGTTATCATTGATGCTATTTTCTATTGTTGTTGTTGTTGCTGTTGTAGCTGTTGTTGTTGATATTATTTTTATTATTATGGTGGTGGATCAGCAGTATCAGTAGAGCGTCGAACACCATGCTTTTCGGCATAGAGTTACGGCCCTTTACTGTTTGCATTCAAATCCCACCGTTGTTAGCTTTGCCTTTCATCCTTATGGATACACTGGGGTCGATTTAATCAACTTTCCCCTCTCCCCCAAAATTTCTGGCCTTGTGCCTATAGTAGAAATCATCATTATTATTATTGTTATTTTTATTTGTTCTAGGGCGGTGGATTGGCAGTATCGGTAAAAGGTCGGACATCATGCTTTGCAGCATGGAGTTATGCTCCTTTACGTTCTGAGGTCAAATCCCGCCAAGGTTAACTCTGCCATTCGAAGTCGATCGAAGCCGTAGAGTGGGGAGACCCAAGAAGACCTGGGATGAGGTGATAAAAGCTGACTTTACGCAATTGCACCTCTCAAAGGCGATGACACATGACCGTGACCTCTGGCGTCATGCAGTAATACAGAAGACTTCCCATCGGTAGAAGCCGAAGCTGAAGCATATAGACAATATGCCCTCACCCCCTTCCACTGCAAGGTGGTCATGGAGGTGTCACAGCAAAAAAATCACCCAGCCCACACTGTAAAGTGGACGTATAAGCACCACGGAAAAAAGCACCCAGCACTCACTGTAAATGAGGTTGGTGTTAGGAAGGGCATCCAGCTGTAGAAATCAAGCCAGAATCAGTTCCCGTATGAACAAGACAAGGTCAGCCGACTGGACACTGTCCACAACAGGACAACTCGTCTAACCCATGCTAGCATGGAATCAAGGACGTAAAACGGTGATGATGACGATTCATCCTTACAGGGTCGATAAAATAAAGCACCAGTAATGCACTGGGGTCAATTTAATCGACTTTCCCCTTTCCCTTCAAATTGCTGGCCTTGTGCCAAATCTAGAAACAGTTATTATTTGTTCTATTGTGTTTGCCCTGTATTATACTAAGGAATGTGTTGAAACAATTGTAAAGAATTAAATGTTTTAAGAACTGTTATCTGTCATCTCAATTTGTTTTATATGCTCTGTGTTAAATATGCCGCCTTTCTTCTACTCTTAAATGGCATTTATCTATATTTCTATCTATAATGACATAAACACATTCAACTTAAATATTATTGACTTAATTTTATGTGTATGTGTTAATATATATTTACATACATACATACATCATCATCATCATCGTTTAATGTCTATCTTCCATACATACATATGTTCAAACTGCTCCCAAAATATATGAAAAACTTTCTTTAATATTTATTATCTAATATTTCATAAAATTGATATATACCAATTGAAACCAGTAATATTTGACAAAATTTAAATCCACTTAATGTAACAATTATAAAATTATTCATCTGTCAGATCAAAGAAGAATATAATCTTTAAATATAGTTCAGTGCTTTTTCACTTTTACATTTTAACTATATATATATATATATCATCATCATCATCATCATCATCAGGTTTAGCGTCCGTGTTCCACGCTTGCATGGGTTTGGACGGGGGTTTTCCCACTTGAGGCAAGAGTGGTTGTCTTGCTCGCATAGGACTGTCTGGCGGGTTTTCTACAGTTGGATGCCCTTCCTAACACCAACCACATTTACAGTGTGGGGCTGGGAGGTTTTTACCGTGTTGCCTACACGGCCACATTACAGCGTGGACTGTCTGGCGGGTTTTCTACAGCTGGATGCCCTTCCTAACACCAACCACATTTACAGTGTGGGGCTGGGAGGTTTTTACCGTGTTGCCTACACGGCCACATTTACAGCGTGGACTGTGTGTTTTTTGTCGTGACACCTACACGATCTCATTTGTTTCGGCCTGGATGTTGTGGGACCAACATAACTTTACATTGAAAGGGGCGGTGTGGGTGGGGTGGAGGTGGTGGGACGGGGGTGTGTTTTGATAGAGGTGCCTACTGACTGTAGTAGGTTTTTACTTTGTATTTAGGTAAGGCGGGTCTTCTCTATTACTGAGTACCGCCAAAGGTCTCGGTCCAGTGACATTGTCTTGGAGAGGTGTAAGCGTGTGAGGTCGGAATTTATCAGCTCGTCCCATGTTTTTCTGGGTCTGCCTACTCCGTGGCTACCGTCTATCTTTATTGCCCTGCACTTTGTTATACAGCTGTCGTCTTTCATGCGCATCACGTGACCGTACCAACGTAGCCTTCTCTCGAGTAAACAACATCTGATCCCTCTTATTTCTAATTTTTTCCTTAGTTCGTTTATGCTTTGCCGTTCGCGTATATTACTATTGCACATCCAGCGGAGCATGCAAGCTTCGTTCCTCTCTAGTCTGCGTATATCCTCTGCACACAATGCCCAGGTCTCACTGCCATGCAGCATTGCTGTTCGTATGCAGGCATCGTATAACCTGCCTTTCATTTTTAGGGAGAACCCTCTAGCGGCTAATAGTGGTATAAGCTCTCTGAACTTTTTCCATCCAGTTCTGACTCTAGCTACTGTACTTTCAGAGCTCCCTCCCCCACTGCTGATTTTGTCACCCAGATAACGGAAGCTGTCCACTATTTCTATAGAACCCTCTGCGCAGTTGAAGGAGCTAGTATTTTGTGGGCACTTGCTGCTACTTATTGCACCAGAGCACCGGCCACATGTAAAATCTATGTTCTTAGTTAGCTTACCTGTGATCCCACTACATCTTTTATGCACCCATACTTTGCATTTGGGACATAAAATGGAGTTTCTACCTACGCCTTTCCTACACACTGAGCATGGCCATTTCCCCGATGGGACCGCCGCCTTATTTTCTTTCCTACAAACTAGAACTTTAGTCTTAGCCAGGTTAATTTTAAGGCCTTTTGATTCTAGGCCGTGCTTCCACGTTTGGAATTTCTTCTCTAGTTCGGTCATTGATTCAGCTATGAGCGTTAGATCATCTGCGTATAGGAGTTCCCATGGGCAGCCGGTCTTGAACTCCTCTGTTATAGCCTGAAGGGCAATAATAAATAGTAGGGGGCTAAGTACAGAGCCCTGATGGACACCAACTTTTACGCTAAACTCTTCACTATATTCGTTGTTAATTGTAACCTTACTGACTGTTTCTTTATACATGGCTTGTATAGCTCTCACAAGCCATTCGTCAACACCTAGTTTTCTAAGAGACCACCAGATAATGGAACGGGGGACTCTGTCGAAGGCTTTCTCCAAGTCGACAAAAGCTAAGTATAGGGGTTTACTTTTAGCTAGGTACTTCTCCTGTAGTTGTCGTACAATGAAAAGAGCGTCTGTGGTACTTTTGCCTGACACAAACCCGAACTGCATTTCATCTAGATCAATTCTCTCTCTGATTAGTTGCGCTATTACTTTTTCCGTGACCTTCATGACCTGGTCGATTAATTTAATGCCTCTATAGTTACTCCTATCTAGGGCATCTCCTTTTCCCTTATAGCAGTTAACGATGATGCTGCTACGCCATTCCTTCGGAACAACCCCATTCTGTACGACTTGGTTAACTATCCGGGTGACCATGGTGTGTCCCACCGAACCAGATGCCTTCAGCATCTCAGCAACTATTTCCGAAGGCCCAGCCGCCTTACCCGTCTTCATATCTTTGATTGCCTTACTTATTATACTACCTTCAACTAACACTGCTGGTCCCTCTATTGGATCGATCTGGGGGAGACTGTCTTTCTCCCATTTGTTCTCCTCATTTAGAAGCCTTTCGTAGTGACACTTCCAAGCTACCTTCTTATCAGCATCGGTGATGGCAAGTATGCCATCATCGTTAAGTACACACTTCTCCCCGACAATATCACGGTTTTCCTTGACACATTGCCTGGCAATCCTGAACACCTCACGTTTTTGGTCCTCACGTTGTAGAACATGCTTGAACTTTCTTTCCTCTGCTTCCCTTCTTGCGAAGTACACTTGTCTCCTAGCTTCCCTCCTGGCCACTTGATAGTCTTCTCTACTTCCCCCATCCCGCCATACTTTCCAAGCCTGCTTTTTGGCCTTAATTGACTCCTCCACCTTACTGTTCCACCACCATGTTACTCTCCTCCTACCTACAGGCCTGCTCCAGCCACAGACTTCGTCTGCCGCCGTCAGCAGGTTTGCTCTCAGGAATTCCCACTGTTCCTCTATATTATACGACTCTAATTGCTCTTCCTTACTGTCGAAAGCGTCAAGTAATTTGCTTTGAAATTTATTTCTGGCTATGGGGTCCTTTAGCTTCCATATTTTTCTCCTGAGGATAGTCCTCTTCCGCTGTCTAGTACGTCTCGTCCTGACTATGAGGTCGCTAATTATCAGTCTATGTTGGGAGGTGAATTCTTCATGGGGGTGGGATTTAGTGTTAACAACAGACACTCTGTCACGTCTTCTGGTAAGGATATAATCTACCTGGCTTGTGTGTTCCCCCGATCTATAGGTGATCAAGTGATTGTCTCATTTTTTGAAGTTAGTGTTACAGATAGTTAAGTTATTTGCGTCGCAGAATTCCAGGATTCTGGAGCCTTCCTCATTTCTAGTACCGAACCCATAGCCTCCATGGATTCCGTCATAGCCGTCACAATGTTGTCCAACGTGACCATTTAGGTCGCCTGCAATAACTATATAGTCACTGTCGGTTATTTGGGAGGTAGCGAGCATCAGTGTCTCGTAGAATCTGTCTTTTATAGCGCGGGGCAGTCCGGATTGGGGTGCGTACGCAGATATTACTGTCACCGTAGTTTTATTGAGGACAAGTCTTATTTTAATTATTCTGTCGTTCACTCTATTTACGTCTATTATCTTATCTGCCCACTTTTCTGCTACCATGATTCCTACCCCACCCAACCCATTGTCATTTCCCACCCAGAAAAGCTTATAGCATCGCTCTTTACCCACGATGAATCTAGCCGACCCTCCCCTCCACCTGGTCTCTTGAATACAACAAACATCGACCTCCTTACGTTCAAGCATTTCTACAACCTCGTTAGAGCGACCCTTTAAGGTGCCTACATTCATGGTACCAACTCTGAAGTTTTGGATTGCGTTTGGAGGGTGGGAGCAGTGGGGCGCGGGGGGGGGGGGGGGGGATGGGGTTATATATATATATATATATATATATATATGTGTGTGTGTGTGTGTATACATATATATCTATATATATATATATATCAAAAGCATGTATATATATATATATATATATATATATATATATATATATATATATATATATATGTGTGTGTGTGTGTGTGTGTGTATACATATATATCTATATATATATATATATCAAAAGCATGTATTGAGTTAGAAACTCAAAATAGTCTCATTACAGTAAATTAGCTATAGGAAAAAGATTTTTCCAAGCCACATGTAACTGAACAAAAAGGAAAAACGAACACAGACATATATATATATATATGTGTTCAAATCGTAATGGACCAAAATCGCTAAGGTGAAAAAAATAGTAACTACAGACAATAGGGTTTGCTAGACTCAATTTTTGTTCTGTTATATACGGCTTGGAAAAATCTTTTTCCTAGAGCTAATTTACTGTAATGGAAAAATGGACATTAAATGGTGATTATGATGATGATGATGATGATGATGATTTATATATATATATATATATATATATATATATATATATATATAGTAACATAAAACAAAGAGCCCTTATAACATCAATCAATTTTTATTCGCTGACAGTGTTTCATCCATACCATAGGGCAGGACTCATCAGAGCGTTGAAAACAAAAATACAATAAGGAAGATAAGCTCTACCAACCCACATCATAAGAACAATAGATATATGGTACAGGATCATAGGATAATAGTGAGAATGGAGATGATACATAATAAGATTGTTAGTCAGAGTAAGGAAAAATAAGGAAAAATAAGGAAAAATAAAATAAACTGAAGTAATCACACAAAAGATAGATGCATGTGAAGGAATCAGTCAAGGCGATAAAGAAAAAAGAAAAAAGAATACTAAAAAGTAATTAAAAAAAAAATAAATAAATAAAAATAAATAAAAATAAAAAAAATAAAAAATAAAAAATAAAAAATAAAAAATAAAAAATAAAAAATAAAAAATAAAAAATAAAAAATAAAAAATAAAAAATAAAAAATAAAAAATAAAAAATAAAAAATAAAAAATAAAAAATAAAAAATAAAAAATAAAAAATAAAAAATAAAAAATAAAAAATAAAAAATAAAAAATGATAATTAATTAAATAATAATTAAAAAATTAAAAAATAAAAAAAATTAAAAAATTAAAAAAATTAAAAAATAAATAATTAAAAAAATAATTAATAAAAAATAATTTTAAAAAATTAAAAAGATATTAAAGAAATATATATATTAAAAAATATATATATTAAAAAAATATATATTAAAAAGATATATTAAAAAATATATATTAAAAATATATATAATAATTAAAAATAATTAAAAATAATAAAAAAATAAATAAATAAATAAAAAATAAAAATAAAAATTTTAAAATCGAAATTAAAAACTAATTAAAAAACTAATTAAAAAAATAATTAAAAAATATATATTTAACAGAATAATTAACAAGAGAGAGGGGATGGCATAGATGCATAAGAGGGCACACAAACGCAAGGAGAGGAAGCATGCATTGGTCACAGTCGAATAGATATAGGCCAGATGATTTCCCATGACAAAGAGTCTTGTGTCCTATAGTTTCACAGGGTGAGCCACAGTGCACTCGAATGTTACAGTTGTCAAAGTAGATAAATTACATAGGACTAGGCATCAACCGGAGTATCATATAGAGAAGTGCCATGTAGCTCTTAAAGTATGGTAATAAGGTTCAGAGGGGATTTAGTATTCTCCAAATTCAGCATGGTTAGGGTAACCATAAGGTAGTGGAGCTGTGAGGTTAAGAGGTGTTAGTCTTGCATAATGATGGGTACAGCACAGGCAGAATCAGGAACACAAGCAAAGCGGGCTAAGTGTATAGAAGAAGCTGAAGCAGTCAATTCACAACGAAAAATTCCTAACAGACAATTCATACATGGTTTAAACAATGTTTGAGGCATATCCGGCAAGGGGAACAAAAAACATATATATATCGTCAGTAGATAGTAACTCACGAAATTTCACAACATATATAGACACATATATATATATATATCCTTCATAGAAGGTATTCCAATCCTGTTCATACATCCACATGTACGTATCATAACGTATGGTACTATATGTTATGAGCCGGTGTTCAAATCGAATTCCTCATATAAGTAGTGCTCCAGATTGCGGTATTATACTATTCACAATCACCCACAGTAATATACATCTAATTCTGTGTTCCGAGAGTATTATTGTCCAAGCATTGCATGAACACACATTATAGCAGTAGCTTATGACTATTCACATGAAGCACGTGGTTAGACAAACAAACTTAAAATATAATATAATATAATATAACATAACATATAAAATATACAAGTGTACAGACCGAATCAGTAATTCTGCCCAGCACAACTGTGAGTCATTAAACTCATACATGTGTTCATTAACTAAACAAGACAGCGACCATATGGTGTATATATATATATATATATATATATATAGATAGAGAGAGAGAGAGAGAGAGAGAAGGGGTGGGGACAGATAGGTAGATTGGTAGGTAGGTAAACAGACAGATAGACAAACAGATGGACAGATAGATATTCGGTTGTATCCCAGTTTTTAGAATAGATAACACCATATCACTGCATCTTCTAGAGGTGACTAAATAGGTTGGCATGAGGAAAGCATCTGATTGCATACATTGTCTCAAAACATTCCATCTAACCCATACTAGCATGGAAATGTGGACATAAAAACGATGATGATATATTCATACATATGTCATCTTTTTCATGTGCTATGAATATTGTTGGTCAATGAAACCATTATTTTATAAGAAAAAACAAAAAATAATATTAATTGAGTTTTACTGAGGAATACCAATCTAAAAGAGAAATGTAAATTCTACATGTCATTGGAACAATTGTATCTTTCCATTTGCTGCTGGTTGAAGTGAAGAAGTTGTTGACAATTGGTTCACCAAACCCCAACAATTGAATGTTCCTTGGTTACTTTCACTTAAGTATTTAGATACTTGAGCTGTATTAACTGTGTGTGTATGGGAAGTGAGAGATGGATAAATTGATCCAGACATTAAATACATACATGATGGCTGCAACTCAATTTCCAGTAATGCTATCACTTGATACTTAAGAAGATGCTTTTAAGCGAGGAAAGGCTTTGCATAGGGCCAATCCCACTCTCTGAACATTGAATGCATTTACTCAAAATGCAAACGAAGCTGCAGGTTTTACATCAGAGTGACCTTCTCTTAGAGAGAGGTCTCAGACTCCAGTGTCACCCTAAAAAAAAAAAAATAATAATAATTGGATGGCCTGTGAAAGACCTGTCCACAAATAATACAATGATGTCTCATTTCATTCTTGTTTCCACTTTCAGTTTGCTTATTGTGGTATGTTCAGATCCACCACATGATTTGCAAACTTTCTGATAAACATGGCACTGGAACTGATTCTCTGCAATGAAGTTTGAATAAGCAGCTTGGACTTTACCATCATGTACCCATTGGTGTGACTACAGGCCATCATTTGAAAGGCACACCTTAGGACACACAAAGCATTTGAAAACCAACTTTGGATAAGATTTATCATTATTATTGTTGGTCTCATTCTTCCACACTTTTATTTTCAGGCTTTTGCTACCTTTTGTATACAAGATGTGATTTTGGTGTCCAATTTGCCATCAGCTTGTACACTACTACCAAGATATTCAAAACAAGTCACCGTTTTTAGCATTGTGCCCTTAATAAGGACTTGAGGTACAGTTGTATGCTCCCTAGGAATGTGTTCATGCATTACAACAGTCTTTTTCAGATTAATTACAAGACCGAATATACCACATGCAGTGTTGAAATCACTTGTTAGGTTTTACAAGCTCTCCTCAGTTTGACTTATTAGGTCGCAGTCATCTACATATAGAAGGTCATGGAGCAAAAGGAGGAAGACTTTAGAGTTGAATCTCATTCTAGTCATATTGAACACATTGCTTGGAGAGTGATAATGGTTAAAAACTCCTTTTGTTGATGTTGCAAAGACATTTGACAGCATCACTGCAAAATAAATGGCAGAGTGTTGTTGCTTCAAGGTTGCCCTGCCTGACTTCATTTTCCACTCTGAAAGAGTACTGCCAAAATTAATATGGGCCTTCATATCCCACGCTAGTATTAAAGTCCCCCGTGATGACTAGCTTCTTTTTCCTTGGAATTTTCAACCAGATTCAGAAGACCCTGATAAAATTTTTCAATGCTTTCAATGGAATGTGACAATTGTCAGGAATCGATCTTTTACCTGGAGTTGAAAAGTTATGCATTTAAATACACCACTTGGAAATTCTTGAATACAGTCTAGGATTGAGTTTTTAATTGCAAAACCAACTCCTAAATCTCTCCTTTGCCCTTCAGGCAAACCTTTCCAAAAGAAAGTATAACCTCATGGCTTTTCAGTAATTTCGCCATCTCCAGGTAGACATGTCTCAGATAAGCCAATAACATCCAGATCATATTTACCAATTTCTTTTGCAATTAATGCTGTGCGACATTCTGTTCTATCAGACTTAATGTCTAAGAGAGAACATACATTCCAATAAGCAAACTTCATACTCACCCTAGGTTTCTTTTGGGGTTGATTGTTTGTGTTTGTCACAGTAGCAGGATGATGACCATGCCCAGGCTGTAGCATTCTACGACACCTGCCAGGTCAGACATGTTCACCAGAAGATCCCAAGCCCTTTCTGCCATTTACTGACTTTGTGTGAGACATTTCAATTAAAAATATGGATGCACATTTAGGTCACTGCCAACCCCTTATTATGATCTTAAATAACGAGGAAAGTGTACAAGAAGTACCTGTGCAAAATATTATTTTTAAAGTGGATGTAGCTTGCTCAGCACCACCACTAAGTTTTGGTGCATGAAGTTGCTATTCATCATCATCATTTAACGTCCATCTTCCACGCTAGCATGGGTTAGACAGTTTTGTTCCATTTGATGCAGGAATGGTCGGGAGACCATGTCTCGCTCGCACGGAAGTGTCTCTGGCAGGTTTTTTACAGCTGGATACCCTTCCTAACACCAACCACATTTACAGTGTAGACTGGGAACCTTTTCCCCATGTCTCCTACATGGCCACTTTACAGTGTGGACTGTTGTGTCATTGACACAGTGGACGGAACGGGAGAGGGAGGATGGGGTAGGGTATGGTGGTGGGGTGCACATTGGGTTAAGAGGTGCCTACTGACTGTAGGTTTGTATGCAATGGCAGTCGGGTCGTCTGTACATGGCGCCAAATAGTATGACAAGACTAAATACTTCCTGAACCTCAGGTTTTACATCAGAGTTTTCCTTCTCCTTGGTAGATCACTAAGGTTACAGAGCTCCCCAACCAAAAAAGGTTAAAGGTTAAAAGATAAAAAAGATATTCACACATTGATATATATATAAGTACAAAAGTATATACATATATACATGTTTAACTGGATGGCTAGTGACTCTCCTGAGTTTCTCTGCCCTTTGTTGGATTTTGTTTTTTGTCCCGCAAGGCATCCAAATCACTCTCCTCACCAAACTATCTTGGTGGGGTTTCTGATTTAGTTGCTGATGACCCAACCATGCAGCAGGCTGCACTGGATTACATGTTACCAGTAATGCTGAAAAGTGGCCTGGCATGCATGCGTGCATACATACATGCATGTATACATACATTCATGCATACATAGATACATACATACAAAACAGCTGTCCACTTATGTCTGAGGAAGATCATCAGTGATTATTAAATGAATCATGTTTTCAACAGTGGCTCTTGGACCCTGAAACAGCTCTGGCTCTACAATACAAAACTCTTTGTTTTTGAGTGTTTATATTTATCTAGAAACCTTCCATCGTAATTTTATGTAAGAAATTTTATTAATTTATGCTCCAGCATGATAAATGAGAAAGTTGGATATATTGCTAAATCGCTCCAATGTTCCCATTATTTTCAAAATTATTTGACAATCATTGACAATTTCTTACAATTAAAAATATGATAATGAAATAGCTGCTACATATCTTTTGGTAAACCTTACAAACAAAACTGTGCACATCACACTGCAGAGGTGTCTTCTGTGCACATCAAACTGCAGAGGTGCCTTCTGCTGTGTAGAACTGTGTTTTCTTAATCCACTTTTCAGGCCTTCCCACATGAACTCTATGTTATACAATCTATTGTCATGAACTTACAATAGTCAACTTTTTGTCTGGTTTTATTGACTTTTAACATCCTGTAATGATTTAGCAGAAAATATCTAAAAAAAACACGTTTTTTGATTTATAGTAACTTTATTAATTAACACATTACTGCAAAAATTTGCAGTATTAGAGTAAAGAAAAGATTTTAATTTTTAATCTAATGCATTCATATTGCTTATTAATTTAATTTGCAAAAGGCATTCCAGAAACATGTGTAAATATAATGTAATTCTCAAGGTGATTCAGTGTGATACAGTGTGTGACATGACTAGCCCTTTGAACTACAGGTACATGGCACATTTGCCAGTCAAGTAACCTAGAGCCATGTGAAATAAAGTGTCTTGCTCAAGGACACAACATTCTGCTGGGAATTGAATTTACAACTCCACCCTTTAGCATTTATATTAGTCATATCCAACCAGATTTCTCTCACCTTTTTCTGTTCAAACCAGTCATAACTGGCTGCTCATACCGACATTAAGGTATTGTTCTCAAAATAAATTATATTAAAATCTCGTAGATTTTGATATTATGTGAGATAATTATGTGAGATAAAGTGTTTACTGTGAAAATACAATAGTAAATATAGAGTAATGTAAATGGTAAAGAGTTAATGATCACGGGCCAAACACCCTCACCACTGAGCCATGCACCTTCACCATCTTTGTTGATAATGAAGAAGTGGTGATAAATATTTTGAATTATATGGCCAACAGGGGAATTCTATTATGATTTATTTAAATATAGTATCTTTCCGAATCTTTCCATTTTTTCATGCTCAGAGTTGCTGAAGCATGGAACAAACTACCTGCATCAGTTGTTAGCTGTCGAGACACTGCACCCTTTAAAACCTCCATGCTTCCTGAGATTCGCCAACACTACACCTAATATTCCCCCTCCATACACAGGCACATATGTATATCATAACTCATACTATTCACTATTCACTTCCCTGACATTTATATATTATTCTATGTACTATACATGCACCTTTGATGAGTTGTAGTGCACCTGAGCACTGTACACAATAATTTCATTATTATTATTATTATATTTCATTGTAGATAATTAAGAGTATAATTTGGGGATTTTTCTTTTTATATTTTCCTGATAAGGTCAATATATTTCTATTGTTACTTAAGAGCAGTGGCATTCATATTAAATAGCCTACAGTAATATTTGTATAAATCTTTTAAGACATTTCATTCTCTATATCTAAATGTATATACACCAGAAAACAATAAATTAGAGATAGGAAAAGCAAGATAAAAGTCAAGAGAAACAGAATGAATATGTGTATACATACACATATACATATATATATATATATATATATATATATATATAACATGTTTAATATAGAAATGGCTTCTACAAAACTAGAATCCAGGACTCACACAAACATATATATATATATAGTGAGAGAGACAGATTGATATATATATATATATATATATTAGAAAGATCGAGTATCGAAAAATCGGCGCACGAGTTCACGATAAACGAGATTCGGTATGAGCGGCAGAGGGCTCAATAATTCAGATGAATCAGAGCTATAACTATCGTTAAAATACCGTCACATATAGAACAAGTCTACAATCAACCATACGATTTAAAATCGATAGAGGAAGATTCGGGACAAACAGATAAAAAATATCAATAAAACAATACGTCAATAATTTAAATGAATGTAAAATCATACCCGGACCCACTAGACAGGTGTTAAATCTAGCTTCATGGGTTTCTGTAAATCCTTAGACTGTACTCTATCAGCTCACATATAAATATAAAAGCCTACTAGAGTAAGCGGAACGGAGGTTTACTTTCTCAACGAGTTTTTTCCTGGCGGCAGAGGAGCCAACTACCAGTGAAAAACGCACATGGCATTAGACAAGGGAGATGACCCCTATATCCGCGAAAACAATTCGAGTGAATGTGGAAATACACATATCGAATTAGAGTGCTCAATAGACATGTTAAAATAAAACAAAAGCTATTCATCACTCAATAGAATCGACAAAAAATGAGCAATAAAATTAACTGGTGGATAGCTATATATATATATATATATATATAGAGAGAGAGAGAGAGAGAGAATGGGTGTCCCCAAAAAAATGTATACACACCTGAACATAATTATAATTAAAGTATGTATACATTTTTGGAGACACCCTGTATATATATATATCATTATCATCATTTTACATCAATGTTTCTATGCTAGCATGGGTTAGACAAGGCAATGCCAGGTCAGATGACCATGTCTTGCTCATACAGGACTGAATTTGGCTCAGTTTCTACAGCTGGATGCCCTTCCTAACACCAACCACGTTTACAGTGTGGATGCAGTAAAAACCTGTTAGACCATTACTCACCAGAGTACTCAATACTTGGGGTTGTAAAGTGGGTAATATTTACTGCTGCAAAAGTGTAGGTCTACTGCTTTTCAGTTGCAGCTACTGTTGCTGCTGCTCTTACTAGATTTTGCTACCACCTACACATTTGCCATTCTGTTGCTACGTATTTAACTTGGATGTACAAAGATTGCATAATTACAACTACTACTACTACCATCATAACCAACGCCACCATCTCCACCACCACCGTCACCATCCCCATCACTACCTCCACCATCACCAACACCATCACTACTACTACTACTACCATCATAACCACCGTTACCATCACTACTACTACTATGCCACCTCCACCATCACCACCACAACCACCAACACCATCATCACCACTACCACCACTACTACAAATACTACCTCACCACCACCACTACTACCATCACCACCACCACCACCACCACCACCACCACTGCAGTTTAGAGAAAAATTCCTCCCAACCAAATTTGATGTCTCTTACCTTCTCTTCTTTCCCTTTTTCTCTCCAACCACTTTTTTGTTGTTGTTGTTGTTGTTGTTGTATCTCTACAATTGATGGTCAAGAAAACTAGGTGAAAAAGGTGAATACAACAAATAAATGGTTAAAATTGGTAAATGGAATAGAGAGTTAGCTTTGATGATGTTTTGTCTGAAAATATTTCTTCTTCTTCTTCTTCTTCTTCTTCTTCTTCTTCTTCTTCTTCTTCTTTACATTATTATTATTATTATTATTATTCTTTGAGTCTCAGTCATTGATGTTATTTAACTGGAAAGTTTGTTGAAATGAATATCAAGCTGCTACCTGCAGCCTCAGACATTCAGCATGTATCGGAGGGTTCTTGTTGTTCCCAGCAAAAAACGGGGCTGGACTAATCTCTTTAACCATGCTTGGAAACTCAGTGTGATAGAACGGATCTGGATATCGGCCGAGTCCATAGTGAAGATTGACCCGCCGCTTTCCTTTGGCCAGGAAGGGCAGGCAATTTTCCTCTGTCTGGTGGCAGTTGCGAAAAAGGTTGTATGGTGGACCAGATTGAAAGGACTGAAGACAGACACTTTTCTCTTTGGCCAATCCCCCATCAACTTCTTCAAGTTTCACCTAGAAAGGAAGGTGAGGGTGGAGAGAGAAGTGCCCCCCCCCTCAGTACATTTGCTAAAAGGTGGATGAATGTGGCGAGAGTGGCCCGTGTGAGTGGGCCTATTCCGACCATGTGCCTATAGGGCGGCTAATTTGAGGAGGAGAGGGGTGCTCTCCCCGGGTGCCCTAGAAACACAGGGTGGTTCAGGATTGGTGGGGTACCTGAGTCACCCTTGGGTTGTCCCCCCATATTGGGGAATTTATTTTGTTATATTTATGCATAGTTTATTTTATATTTTTTATATCTTCATTGGTAAATTAGTCTTGCCATTATGCACTTTTACTCAACCTTATTGTAAACCCCTACTGTCCCTGTCTTTGTATTGTCCCCTACATGTCGGCGCTCGTGGCCAATAAATGAAATCATTATTATTATTATTATTATTATAAGGGCGGTGGATTGGCAGTATCGGTAGAGGATCGGACACCATGCTTTGCAGCATAGAGTTACGGCCCTTTATGATTTGAGTTCAAATCCCGCCGAGGTTAACTTTGCCTTTCATCCTTACGGGGTTGATAAAATAAAGTACCAGTAATGCACTGGGATAATTGCTGGCCTTGTGCCAAAAGTAGAAATAATAATAATAATTATTATTATTATTCCTATGAGGGTCATAGAGAGACAGAGTCCTCAATCACATCTTTTACATATTCCAAGAGGGTCATAGAGGTACAGAGTCCTCAATCACATCTTCCACATATTCCTATGAGGGTCATAGAGGGACAGAATCCTCAATCACATCTTCCACATATTCCTATGAGGGTCATAGAGGGGCAGAGTCATCAAACACATCTTCCAATGGGTCCTATCAGAAGCAACAGTTTCCAAATGATCCAGCTGTCTCTCCAAGCAAGACTATATGAAGTTACAGACATTAGCCAACTATCTTATTCATGTTCTACTTCTGAGTCTCCAGCCAGTTGGCTTGGCCTGTAGCAGTGATTCTTATATTTCGGTATTATTTGTTTTCATGTAGAGACAACAGCCCATCCAATCGTTGCTAGCAGGGAAAATTGATGTTAAATGATGATAATGATGATGATGATAGTCATGTATATATATATACAGGGTGTCCCCAAAAAATGAATACACACAGTGTGTAATCAATGTATATTTACATTTTGGAGGGACACCCTGTGTATATATACATATATATGTATATATAAATAAGAAAACTTTAAGAAAACCCACTACGAATAAGAAATGTGTTATATGTAGAATGAACCCCCAGATAAATTGTAAAACTAGAAATCTAATCAATAGCATAAGATGTACAGAGGGTACTTGCAGAAACATGACAACGACATACGTAGGTGAGACAGCTCGAAGCATAGGAGAAAGAATAGACCAACACTGGGGGGAACTAAAACGACAAAAAAATGGCTCAGTACTATATGAACATGTGAGACAAAGACATGATGGTAATATAGACAACATAGAAACTAAAATAATATCTAAACATAGAAATGACTCAACAAGTAGTCAAATCAGAGAAGCAACTGAGATAGAACTAAGAAAACCAAAGTTAAACAGAAAGAACAAATGGAATAACAACAACAACCATACCCAAACGAACAATACTGACCTAAGGGAAATATAAATAAATAAATAAATATATACACAAGTACAATAACAACAAACACATATAAACACACACTAGTGAACAAAGATAAAATACAAAAACAAAAACACACACACCAAACATTAAACACACATGCAAACGCATGCGCAAACAGAGACAGAGACAATAATAGACTATATATATATATTTGTATCTGTATTTTTAATCTTTGGTCAATCAATGATAAACATTGATTGCCAAATAAATTAACTATGGAGATATAAAATATACAGAAGCAAAAGTCAACCCAAATCAAACAGTGAGTGTGTTCTGTTATTATTTCTGGCAATATTAGGGCGGTGGATTGGCAGTATCGGTAGAGGGTCGGACATCATACTTTGCCGCATAGAGTTACGGTCCTTTATGATCTGAGTTCAAATCCCGCCGAGGTTAACTTTGCCTTTCATCCTTACGGGGTCGATAAAATAAAATACTAGTCACGCACTGGGGTCAATTTCATTGACTTTTCCCTCCCAAAAAATTGCTGGCCTAGTGCCTATATAAGAAACCATTATTTCTGGCAATATTATAACAATATAACCCTCCCCAAGTATAACAATATTTGTTTCAACACACGATTTCATATCAAAAACCTTGCAAAACAAATTTATATATATGTATATGGCTTAGTGGTTAGAGCGTTGGCCTTGCAATTGAAAGGTTGTGAGTTCAATTCTCAGACCGGGTGATGTGTTGTTTCCTTGAGCAAGGCACTTTATTTCACATTGCTCCAGTTTACTCAGCTGTAGAAATGAGATGATAGGGACTGGGATCCATATCATTCCACTGCAAAGTGGTCGTGGAGGTGCTACGGCAAAAAAGCACCCAGCACTCACTGTAAATGAGGTTGGTGTTAGGAAGGGCATCCAGCTGTAGAAATCAAGCCAGAATCAGTTCCCGTCCCACCCTTGCAAGCAGGGAAAAAGCGGACGTAAAATGAAATGATTATATATGTATATATAGGCTTAAAAATGGAATGAGAATAAGAAGAAAGCAAGAATGGGTTGGCGGGGGGGGGGGGGGGGGGGAATTTTCCTCACTAGTTGTCTACTGGGGGTCTAACCCATGCTAGCATGGAAGATGGATGTTAAACGATGATGATGATATATATATATGTATGTAAATATATATATATGTATGTATATATATATATATATGTAAGCATGTATATATATATGTAAGTATGTATATATATATATATGTAAGTATGTATATATATATATATAGCTGGTTCCTATTACCCACTCTACTACCCTAAGTATTGAGTACTTTGGTGCGTTATGGTCCACCTGGTTCCTTACCACATTTCCTTTGTTATATATATATATATATATATATATATATATTTATAGTAATAATAAATGTGAAGACTAAAATCCAAAGAGGGCTTAAACTTCAATTTGTTCTTATAATAGAAATATATATATATATATATATATATACATGTGTGTGTGTGTATGAATGAATATATATCATCATCATCATCATCATCATCAACGTTTAACGTCCGTGTTCCACACTTGCATGGGTTTGGACGGGGGTAGTCCCACTTGAGGCAAGAGTGATTGTCTTGCTCGCATAGGACTGTCTGGCAGGTTTTCTACAGTTGGATGCCCTTCCTAACACCAACCACATTTACAGTGTGGGTCTGGGAGGTTTTTACCGTGTTGCCTACACGGCCACATTACAGCGTGGACTGTGTGTTTTTTTGTCGTGACACCTACACGATCTCATTTGTTTCGGCCTGGATGGCGCGGCACCAACATAACTTTACATAGAACGGGGTGGTGTGAATGAGGTGGGGGTGGGGATGGTGGGACGGGGTGTATTTTGTTAGAGATGCCTACTGACTGGAGTAGGTTTTACTATATATTTAGGTAAGGCGGGTCTTCTCTGTTACTGAGTACCGCCAAAGGTCTCGGTCCAGTGACATTGTCTTGGAGAGGTGTAAGTGTGTGATGTCGGAATTTATCAGCTCGTCCCAGGTTTTTCTAGGTCTGCCTATTCCGTGACTACCGTCTATCTTTATTGCCCTGCACTTTGTTATACAACTATCGACTTTCATGCGCATCACGTGTCCATACCAACGTAGCCTTCTCTCGAGTAAACAACATCTGATCCCTCTTATCTCTAATTTTTTCCTTAGTTCGTTTATGCTTTGCCGTTCACGTATGTTACTATTACACATCCAGCGGAGCATGCAAGCTTCGTTCCTCTCTAGTCTGCGTATATCCTCTGCACACAATGCCCAGGTCTCACTGCCATGCAACATTGCTGTTCGTATGCAGGCATCGTACAACCTGCCTTTCATTTTTAGGGAGAACCCTTTAGCAGCTAATAGTGGTATAAGCTCTCTGAACTTTTTCCAACCAGTTCTGACTCTAGCTACAGTACTTTCAGAGCACCCTCCCCCACTGCTGATTTTATCGCCCAGGTAACGGAAGCTGTCCACTATTTCTATAGAACCCTCTGCGCAATTGAAAGAGCTAGTATTTTGTGGACACTTGCTGCTACTTATTGCACCAGAACACCGGCCACATGTAAAATCTATGTTCTTAGTTAGCTTACCTGTGATCCCACTACATCTTTTATGCACCCATACTTTGCATTTAGGACATAAAATGGAGTTTCTACCTACGCCTTTCCTACACACCGAGCACGACCATTTCCCAGAAGGGACTGCCGCCTTGTTTTCTTTCCTACAAACTAGAACTTTGGTCTTAGCCAGGTTAATTTTAAGTCCTTTTGACTCTAGGCCGTGCTTCCATGTTTGGAATTTCTTCTCTAGCTCGGCCATTGATTCCGCTATGAGTGTCAGGTCGTCTGCGTATAGGAGTTCCCATGGGCAGCCTGTCTTGAACTCCTCTATTATAGCCTGAAGGGCAATAATAAATAGTAGGGGGCTGAGAACAGAGCCCTGATGGACGCCAACTTTTACGCTAAACTCTTCACTATATTCGTTGTTAATTCTAACCTTGCTGACTGTTTCTTTATACTTGGCTTGTATAGCCCTCACAAGCCATTCGTCAACGCCTAGTTTTCTAAGAGCCCACCAGATAATGGAGCGGGGGACTCTGTCGAAGGCTTTCTCCATGTCGACAAAAGCTAAGTAGAGGGGTTTACCTTTAGCTAGGTACTTCTCCTGTAGTTGTCGTACTATGAAAAGAGCGTCTGTGGTACTTTTGCCTGACACAAACCCGAACTGCATTTCATCTAGGTCAATTCTCTCTCTGATTAGTTGCGCTATTACTTTTTCCGTGACCTTCATGACCTGATCGATTAATTTAATGCCTCTATAGTTAATGTATGTATATATATATATGTATATATATATAGAGAGATATATAGATATATATGTATATATATATATTTCTGTGCCACACAAAAGGCTTATGGCAAAACTCTCTGCAATGGGTGTGAAGGATGATCTTTTTAACTGGTTGAAGTCCTTCATTCTCAGTCAAAGAGAGGTAGTCACGGTTCTGGGACAGCATTTCTCACCATATGAGATGTCATCTGGTGTACTACAGGGATCTGTTCTTGGTCCCCTTTTGTTTGTGGCATATATTAATGACATAGATGCCAACTTAAAGAATGCCACAGTACTAAAGTACGCAGATGACATCAAGCTGTACCTTGAGATAAAAAGGACAGATCTTGAACACTATAGATCTTGCTTGCAGTCTGACCTGGACACAATGCAACAATGGATTTCAGACTGGCAACTCAAGCTAGCTGTGGACAAGTGCACCACCATGCATTTTGGGAGTAAAAATCCAGCGTCCACATACTCCCTCCACAGCACTAATATCAAGAAGTCTTCTTGTGAACGTGACCCGGACATTACGGTCAGCAGCGATTTGCATTGGACGAAGCGCGTCTCTAAAATTGTCAAGAGGGCTGAGGTTGTCTTAGCATCACTGAGCAAGACCTTTGTCAGCTGCTCTCCAACTATCTATTTAAGGTTGTACCTGGCTATGGTGCGGCCACACTTAGAATTTGCATCACCAGTCTGGAACCCCAATCTTGTTCAGAACATTGACCGCCTGGAAACTGTTCAGAGACGTGCAACCAAGCGAATACCCTCCATCAGGCATCTACCATACTCTGAGCGCCTTGCTTCCCTGGGCATGGATACATTGAAGCTCCAACACCGGGCAACTGACTTGGTAAACACCCACAAAATTGTTAACCATCTCGCCAACAACAACCCTGAGCACCTTTTTGATTTTCATGTGTCTAACACACGTGGGCATGCCCACAAAGTCAGAAAACAGCACAGTTCCCATGACTTTCGGAAACATTTTTTCACGTTCAGAGTTGCTGAAGCATGGAACAAACTACCTGCATCAGTTGTTAGCTGTCGAGACACTGCATCCTTTAAAACCTCCATGCTTCCCAAGATTCACCAACACTACACCTAATGTTCCCCCTCCATACACATACACACATGTATATCATGACTCATACACTATTCACTGACATTTGTATATTATTCTATGTACTATCATGCACCTTTGATGAGTTGTAGTGCACCTGAGCACTTTACACAATAATTTCATAATTATTATATATATATCATCATCATCATCATCATTTCATTTTACGTCCGCTTTTTCCTTGCTTGCAAGGGTGGGACGGGAACTGATTCTGGCTTGATTTCTACAGCTGGATGCCCTTCCTAACACCAACCTCATTTACAGTGAGTGCTGGGTGCTTTTTTGCCGTGGCACCTGCACGACCACTTTGCAGTGGAATGATATGGACCCCAGTCCCTATCATCTCATTTCTACAGCTGAGTAAACTGGAGCAATGTGAAGTAAAGTGTCTTGCTCAAGGAAACAACACATCACCTGGTCTGAGAATTGAACTCACAACCTTTCGATTGCAAGGCCAATGCTCTAACCACTAAGCCATGTGCCTCTATTATATATATATGTATATATATATATATATATATATATATATATATATGTGTATGTATATATATATATATATGTATGTGTATATATATACGTGTGTGTGTGTGTGTGTGTGTGTGTGTGTGTGTGTGTGTGTGTATATATAATTTTCTATGTAAGCGTATTTATGTTTTCTTTCTGATTAGCTATTGTTTTGCATTGTTTGTACTGAATAAGTTGGTTGATGGTAGTGTAGGGAAGTCTTCAGTTGGTCATTAAAGAAGCTACCACCCTCATTGTCATCATCACCACCACCACCACCACCACCACCAGCACCACTATCATCATAATCATCAGCATCATTGTCATCATCATCATCATCACTACTACCACCATCATCATCATCACCACCACAACCACAACCGTCATCACCATCATCATCATCATCACCACCACCACCATCATCATCATCATCTTTGTTGTCATTGTTGGTGTCTTTGTCATTGTTTTCATTGTTGTCGACATCATTGGTGTTATGATCTCTGGTGGTTGTAGAAAAGGTCATTATTTGCGAACGTTTCAGTTGGGAGGAAACTATACCAATTATTTTATGAAATGATTTATAGCCAAGGAAAAAATGTTATGCAGCTGATCCAAAGATAACGAGTAATAAGTTTTGAGATGTGATTGGATGAAGGAAGGAAGAGGGGGTGAGATAGGGGAAATTGGTGAAAATTAAGAAATATTTCCAGATATTCATAGAAAAGAATATAATCATGATAATGATAATAATAATGTTTATACTTTTGTTATTGAATAGAATTTGAACAATATGTGATTAAATGTCAAAGATAGTCTTGAAACTGAAATCAGACTTTATTGAAAAATATTTGAAAATTTTATAGTTTGTTTTTATACAAGATTGGTAGATGTTTGTTTTATTTGTGTGATAAATGTTTTATTTGTGTGATAAACACACTAAGTATGTACTGAATAAAGGGCCCATTGAGTTAATAAAATATATAAATCAAATATCAAAGTAACAAGACCAGAACATTTTACTCTGAGAGTTCCCCACACTCTGAAGAAGGGATTTTTAAAGCACGAAATATTAGGATGAGAAAAAATATAATAATAATATTAAATACCAGGTAGCACAAACTTTTTCATTGTCTTCATTTAAACTAAGTTTTACAGTCCATACAGCCTTCTTAAAATATGTCATTTTCTACATTATACACTATGTATATATATATAATAATAATAATAATGAAAATTATTGTGTTGTGCTCAGGTGCACTACAACTCATCAAAGGTGCATGTATAGTACATAGAATAATGTACAAATATCAGGAAAGTGAACAGTGTATGAGTGATGATATACACACATACATGTATAGAGGGGGAATATCAGGTGTATTATTGGCGAATTTTAGGAAGCATGGAAGTTTTGAAGGATACAGTGTCCAAACAGCTAATAACTGATGCAGGTAGTTTGCTCCATGCTTCAGCAACTCTGAGCATGAAAAAATGTTTCCAAAAGTCATGGGAGCTGTAGTGTTTTCTGATTTTGTAAGCATGTCCAAGGGTGTTAAAGATATGGAATTCAAAAAGGTGCTCAAGGTTGTTTTAGGAAAGATGGCTAATAATTTGTGGGTGTCTATCAAGTCAGTTGCCAGACATTGGTGCTTTAATATATCGATCTCCAGTTTGTTTTAATCTGTTTTGATAAGGCAATAATGTGAGCAAAACTTTGAAGTAAACAATCACCATTAATACCAAATATTACAAAAATTATATAAATTTTAAAGTAAAATGGTAGCATTTTCATGTCTGGTAGTTCTTAGATTGTCTGAAATGTTATAGTTCATTATTTTTATACAAAATACTGTGTATGTGAAGGTGCATGGCTTAGTGGTTAGAGCATTAGGCTAGCAATTGGAAGGTTGTGAGTTCGATTCTTGGACCAGGTGATGTGTTGTGTCCTTGAGTTAGACACTTTATTTCACATTGCTCCAGTTTACTCGGCAGTAGAAATGAGTTGCGACATCACTGGTACTAAGCTGTATCGATCATTGCCTTTCCCTTGGACATCATTGGTGGCGTGTAGAGGGGAGACTGGTATACATGCACAACTGCTGGTCTTCCACAAACAACCTTGCCCGGACTTGTGCCTCGAAGGGAAAACTTTCTAGATGCAAAATCCCATGGTCGTTCTTTATTTTTTACTGTGTGTATCCAGCTTAGAATAGGTACACTGTATCACTGCAAGTTGTAAGAGGCAAATAAAAGATTTGGTGCCAGGACGGGCATTAGGCTATAAAACATTGCCTTATAAATAATTGTTTCTACTTTTGGCACAAGGCCAGCAATTATCCCAGTGCATTACTGGTACTTTATTTTATCGACCCCATAAGGATGAAAGGCAAAGTTAACCTCGCTGGGATTTGAACTCAGACCATAAAGGGCTGTAACTCTTTGCTTCAAAGCATGGTGTCCGACCCTCTACCGATACTGCCAATCCACCAATGCCTGGATGTGCCTAGTTAGAAGATGCAGAACAGAGTCATGGTAAAAATGTCATAATTCATTTCTCTTTGCTTTCAGTGTCTTTATGTCTTATGAAGGAATTCTTCTTTGGTTTTGTAGAAGTTGTAGTTGTTATTTTTATCTTTATTATTTAGACTTATCATGAGCAGTGGATTGGCAGAATCATTAACATGTCAGATAAAATGCATGTGGTATTTATTCTGATTTTTTTACATTCTGATCTCAAATCCAACCACGGTCAAATTTGTTGATAAAATAAAGTACCAGTCAAATACTGGGGTTCATTTACTTGATTTTATGATAAGCATTTAATTTACTGTACCATCTCTGTGTGTGCCATGTTGTTTGTATTTTTTGTTAATGTCCTCCATGTTGACTTCATTTTTATGTATGTTATTTCATCAAAGTATAACTTATCTCTTTCACAACAAATCATCATCGAAAAGTGGACATTAAAATGATGATGATGATAATTATTTGGTGTGAAAGATATAAGCTGTACATAAAATAAACTTCATTTCAGAGATGCAAATGGATATAATTCAAACATTACAAAGACCTACCTTTACAAATATTCATGTTGTTTCTCCTTATTAAACTTTGCTTTTCATCCATTTGAAGGCAATGCAATAAAGTAGCAGTCAAGTAAAGGATCAATAACTTTCCCTTTCTCACAAATTGCTGGCCTTGTTCCAAAATTAGAAACCCTTATTGATGGTTTGCATAGTTCATATATGAGCATTACAGGGTTTTCTACTGTTGAATCTCATTAAGGAACTTAACCCTTTACCATATACATTACTCTATATATACTATTGTATTTTCACATAATTATCTCACATAATATCGAATCTATGAAACTTTGATATTATTTATTTTGAGAACAATACCTTAACATAAGTATGAGCATCTAGTTATGGCTGGTTTGAACAAAAATAGGGAAAAGAATACGACTGGTTTAAATGCTAAAGGGTTAAACAGACAGTACTTTCCTGGATGTATATGAGCTATCTAAACAAAGATAGTCTGTGTTATATACCCCCTCCCAATAATAACAACAATTACTACAATGAAAATATGGATTTGTTTGATTAGATATAAGTAATTGCAATAAAATAGCTATTAAAAGCATAGAAAATGAATACAAACTTGATTAAATAATTAATTTATGGCTTCACTTATCTTAGTCAAATATCTTGAATATTGTAATGTCTCTTTTAATGTAAATTGATGGAATTGATACCCATGCTAGCGTGGAAGATGGACGTTAAACGATGATGATGATGATGATGATAATGATGATATGTGAACTGATAGAACAAGGTTTTCTTGTTACTGTTATTGTTGTTGTTGATGATGTTAATGTTGTTGTTGTTTAGCTTCAGGTCAGCTTTGATTAAGCAGACTTATAATCAAAAGCATTTCATCTATAACCATGCCATCATTTCAGATATAGTGTATCTAAAAATTACATTATACAATATTTCCTTATCTTCTTTAAGACAGTAGAGTGTGATTTTTAGAGAGATTCAGCTGCTATTTCTAGCATGACAAGTGAGCAACCGTATAGAAACTCCCCTCACAATGAATAAATCTTTCTCCTTCTTCAATATGTGTTTGGAGTAATGTATGCTGCTGCTGTTATTGGTGGTGTTTAGCTCTAAGTATGTCCTGATTAAGGAGACCTATCATCATAGGCATATCTACCCTGACCACCTCAATAATTTTTTATGGAATTATGTACCCCAGACTACATTATCCAATTTTTTCTTGGCTATGATGATGATGATTAAGACAGCAATGTGTGGTTTAAAGAGATCTGGTTTTTACTCCTTACAGCTTGAGTAACACCAAAGATAGACATGGTACATACAGAAAAATGAGAGAATAAAATACGTAAGTACCAAAACACTACAAAAATGAAATACTAAACCAGAGCAATCATCATCATTATCATCATCACATTTTAATGTCTATTTTTATGCTAGCATTAGTTAGATGTTGTGAGGCTAGACAGGTCAGGTGACCATATGATCACGCATTTGTTCCATTTTTTATTTGGTTTTCTATGGCTGGATGACTTTCCTAATACCAACTACTTTACAGCATGTACTGGGAGTTTTTCTTATGGTACCAACACTAGCTGCCATCTTGTTCTCTTCTTAAGTCATCCCTCTTTCAAAGATGAAGCATTCATTTTGCTTTTTCTAATGGCTGGAATATATGCTGCTCACCACACAACAGCAGCAAGAACAACCTTATTATTGTGGATTGGCAGTATCGGTAAAGGCCATGCTTTACAGCAAAGAGTTACGGCCCTTTATGGTCTGAGTTCAAATCTTGCCGCGGTTAACTTTGCCTTTCATCCTTACGGGGCCATAATAAAGCACCAGTAATGTACTGGGGTAATTGATGGCCTTGTGCCAAATATAGAAACAATTATTAGATCAATATTTGTAGAGACAGGATAGCTTAGTGGATAATGTATAAGATGAACAGTTCAAATCCACTGTAAGTGTTTCAGTGTGTTTCATCAAAGCCAAACCACAATTTATTTGGAGAAGAAATAGAATATGTAACAAAACCACCGAGAAATGTAACCAGATTAATGTGTCTTTCGCTTTGGTTTTTAGCTCTCTCTTATATTTACCTGAACATTCAATTCCACTTTACAATGAAGGCACCTACAAATGAAAATATGAATATAAGTTAGTATTCTATTATTATTTTACTGGTGGGTTGGCAGTATCCGTAGAGCGTCAGACAACATGCTTTACAGCTTAGAGTTATGGCTCTTTTCGTTCTGAGTTGAAATCCCACCAAGGTTAATTTTGCCTTTCATCGTTACGGGGTCTATAAAATAAAGCACTAGTAATGTACTGAGGTAATTGCTGGCCTTGTGCCAAAAGAGGAAACAATTATTTTACTGGTTTCAGTCATTATACTGTAGCCATTCTGGAGCAGTGCCTTGAAAGGATCTATCTAGTCAATCACATCGATCCGAGAACTTATTTTTTATCAAGTCTGGTATCTATTTTTGTCAAATAGTCAAGTAGTGGTACATAAACAAACAGCAAACATAAAAACAGACACACACACATACATACACACATACACACACACACAGACACATACATACAGGCCCACATACACACACAAATATACAGATACAGATCAACTTATCGAGTTTCTTGAAGACATCACCCGGATCACTGATGGCGGCTCATGGGTGGATGTTATTTACTTTGACTTTGCGAAAGCTTTCAATTCTGTGCCACACAAAAGACTTATAGCAAAACTCTCTGCAATGGGTGTGAAGGATGATCTTTTGAACTGGTTGATGTCCTTCATTCTCAGTCGAAGAGAGGTAGTCACAGTTCTAGGACAGCATCCTTCACCCTATGAGATGTCATCTGGTGTTCGACAGGGATCAGTTCTTGGTCCCCTTTTGCTTGTTGCATATATTAATGACATAGATGCCAACTTAAAGAATGCCACAGTGCTGAAATATGCAGATGGCATCAAGCTATACCTTGAGATAAAAAGGACAGATCCTGAACACTATAGATCTTTCCTGCAGTCAAACCTAGACACAAAGCAGCAATGGATCATAGACTGGCAACTCAAGCTGGCTGTGGACAAGTGTACCACCATACATTTTGGGAGTAAAAACCCAGCACCCACATACTCCCTCCAGAACACCCTATCTTGCTCAGAACATTGACCTCCTGGAAACTGTTCAGAGACGTGCAACCAAGTGAATATCCTCCATCAGGCATCTACGATACTCTGAATGCCTTGCTTTCCCTGGGCATGGATACATTGAAACTCCGATGTCTAGCAAGTGACTTGGTAGACGCCCACAAAATTATTGACCATCTTGTCAACAACAACCTTGAGCACCTTTTTGAATTCCATGTGTCTAACACATATGGAGATGCCTACAAAGTCAGAAAACAGCACAGCTCTCATGACTTTCAGAAACATTTTTTCATGCTCAGAGTTGCTGAAGCATGGAACAAAATACCTGCATCAGTTGTTAGCTACTGAGATACTGCATCCTTTAAAACCTCCATGCTCCCTGAAACTCGCCAACACTACACCTGATATCCCCCCCTCCCCTCCATAAATATGCGCAGATGTATATTAATGACTCATACACTGTTCACTTTCTTGACATTTGTACATTATTTTATGAACTATACATGCACCTTTGATGAGTGCACCTGAACACTTTACACAATGATTTAATTATCATTATTATTATTATTACAGTTGCATTTATCTTGCTTTATGTTCATACGAGTTATCACCAAGTCACAACCAGTGACCTCAAGAGACAACAAGGTCTGCCATGTTCAAGAAAGAACATACATACACACACATGCATCTTTAGGTGTTTAGACTTGTGATGTACTTATATTGACAGAATCTTCCTTAGTATATGGGAAGTTCCCATTAGTACTATCTTTTGTATTTCTCCTATACGCGGGTTTCCTGGGATTTGCGATAAGTAATCATTAGACCCCTTAGGTATCATTCCTAGGGCACCTACAACCACTGGTATAGTTTTAGTTCTCAATTTCCACATTTTTCCAATTTCTATCTCCAGGTCCTTAAACTTGCTCAATTTTTCAAATGTGTTTATAGATACATTCTTGTCTATTGGAACGGACATATCAATTAGCAGGCATACCCTCTTTTTAAAGTCCTTCAGTATTATATCATGTCTATTTGCATCTATTTTTCGGTCTGTTCCACAAGATTGAGATGTGATCTTTTTCAAGTATGGGAGGTGGTTGAGGCTCCCACCAATTCTTTTGATGGGGCAGGTCAAAATGCTTACACATTATCCAATGTATGTATTGTGCAGCTCTGTTATGCCTGTTTAGGTATTCGGTTGGAGCTATAGGACTGCACATTGAAATTATATGATCAATGGTCTCTGGTTGTTTTTTACATACACGGCATAATGGGTTGCATCCATTTTTTATTATGTTGGATTGGTAATTTTTTGTTGACAGACACTGATCTTGTGCTGATATAATCATTCCTTCAGTCTCCGGTTTCAGTCCATTTATTTTTATTATTATTATTATTATTGAATGCTATGGTTGACGGAGGCTCGGCTCTGTAAGGTATTGTAAATTTTGACCGCTATAACAATTGTAAATTGTTTCAAACTTTAACCAACTTGTAGACAAAAACACCCTCCTCCTCGTGAGAGGGGTCTTTCTGCCCGTTATTTGGCCCTTCGGGGTTAAATAACTGCTTATTGGGGCTTTGTGCCCAATATTTATTTTAAACAAAAAAACAACATGGCTACGAAAAAGAATCTTCATAGGTCACTCCCACTCATTCCGTCTTCTTCTTCCTCAATCGTCACTACAGCAGAGAGAAGATTGTCTCTCTCCCTCCCTTCTTTAAATGTGTCTCTCTCCCTCCCTTCTCTTTCGCAAGCGACGACAGAAAAGAAAAGTCTCGTGCAAAGCGTGCAAGATTTCTCCACGACGACGACGACAACGACGAAACAGGTGTGCGGGAAATACGAAAACCCATTTCATACGTCTGACGTCAGGAATAATAGCAGTAGCAGCCGTAATAACAACAGCAACAGTGACCATGAAAACAACAGTAGCAGCCGCAACAGCATCAGCAGCAACATAAACAACAACAGAATTAGCAGCAGCAACAACAACAACCACAGCAACAGCGGCGGCGGCAGTAGTCGTAGTACCTGCAGCAACAACAAAAGTAACAGCAGCTCTGACGACAACAACAACAGCAGCAAAGAAAAACCAATTTCGTTTGCAGGTATCGCAAAGAACCTGGAAACCATCCTCATAACAAATGAGGAATTAGAGGAAGCGAAGAAGATGGTGACAAAACCGGACACCGAGCAATCTGCAAGGCAGCGGAAAAAATTTTCGAAACCCAACAGCACTGTACGGCCACGTACCATACAGTAAGTACAAAATCCCGTAGGGTTGAAAGAGCCACAGAGGCTCAAATACAAAAAGCCTTGGGGTCTGTGTGGCAGAAAAACAAATGCACGGCAATAAATACACACAACAAGAAACTAATGACTTACATAATTGAACACACAGACATTTCACAACACGACTACATAATACCAGCACCAATCAAAACGCCAACTAACATAAGACTGCTAAAAATAGCACAGAAACAATACACAAACATTAAAACGAAATTCCCCAACGCAGTTGGTGATTTCAGAGACCTAGGAGGGACACTCAATCGAAGAGTATATTTGGACATACTCATAGAAGAGCCGACGACCAGCCGAAGGGACGATTCAACGGTCCCTTCACCAGACGATCAAGTGAAAAGGGATGGAAAAACCATCCCTCCTCTACGAAAAGTACGGTAAGTGGTCTTTCCAGTCTTTTCCACTCTATTTTAAACATGACCTCACTCAGAATAGGCAGCATAAATGCGCGTGGCTTGGGGTCGTCATGGAAGCAGGGTCACCTGCTCAACGACCTCAGGTCACTAAACATAGATGTAGTGGCCATCAGCGAGACCAGAATCTCCGAAGCACGGGCCTTCGCACCGATCTTCGGCGGCTACGATGTGTACGCATCTCCCAGCCCTCCTGGATCGGGGGGGAGGAGTTGCTGTGCTTTTTCGGAGAGGTTTGGATCTCGCCATACGGGCCATCTTCCTGGACCCAGAGGGTAAGTTGGTGGTGCTGGACGTGACCAGCGGAGACGGGCAAGCTTTCAGGCTAGTGGCCGTCTATGCCCCGACAGGAGCAGGGCGGCCTGATTTCTTCCGGCGTCTGGAGACCTTTCTTGGAACGTCCCGCTCTTTAGTGTTAGTGGGCGACTGGAACGGGATCTTAGATGCACGCTGGGACTGTGTGGGATTAGCGGATAGGGGTGGAGGGTGCAAGAGCCTCACCAACCTGCTCAGGCGTTTTGAACTGTCTGACAGGTACCGATTGGATTTCCCGAATGTGCCAATGTGGACTTGGACAAATCGCATAGGGTCATCCAGATCATATCTAGATAGAGTATTTTGTAGGGAAATAGATAGGTCTAGCATAGGCTGTCCACAATTCAAGATAGTCAGCTACACGGACCACAAATTCGTGATCTGTGTGCTTGATTTAGATAGGCTTCATAGACGAGGACCCGGCTACTGGAAGCTAAACGCGTCCTTACCAGCGCGCAAGGCCTACAGAGACCGGATTAGCGAACTAGTTAAGCGGGCGTTGACGGGGGCCATCGTCAACAACAAGTGGTGGTTTGCTCTGAAAAGAGCGATTAGAATAGAATCCATTAGGTTTAGTAAGGCTTTAGCAATAGAGAAAAATAGAGCAGAGGGAGAACTAGTTAGAAAATTAGACGAGGGCTGAGCAAAGGCATTGCGACCGACGTGCTTGCGGCGAAATTGGCCCTTGACCAATTCTTCAATGCAAAGCACGAGGGCTGCGTTGTCAGAGCTAGGGTGCGTGCTCTCAGACACGAGGGGACGAAAGCCGTTCAATGGGCCCGAGTGGCGGAGGCGCGTCGTGGCAACAAAGCCACGATCCGGTCTTTGGTGGACCACGACGGGCGCATGCTACTCGATCCCGGGCAAATGTGTGACGCTTTTCAGTGACACTTCACTCAGCTGTTCGGGGGCAGCGGTGGGCCGGGTCGAGGGATGGACTTTAGTGTCTACCTCGACGGACTGCCGCGGTTCTCGACCACTGAGGCGGAGTGTTGCGAAAAGCCGATAACAGCCGCTGAAGTAAGGGAGGCAATGACTGGCTGCACAAGGGGTAAATCGCCTGGTTTGGATGGTCTGCCCTATGAACTTTACGTACAAATGCCAGACTTGTTCGGAGGCCTCTTGGCGGACGTCTACTGCAACTGGCAACAGAACGGGAGAATTCCCAGTTCTGTGAGCCGAGGAGCGGTGGCACTGCTGAGAAAGGATCCGAACAAGGGGGATAACATAGATAATTTCAGGCCCATAACTCTGCTAAACACAGAGTTCAAGATTTTAGCCAAGGTGCTAGCAAAGAGGTTGGCGCTTGTCGTTGGTGGTCTGGTGGGAGAGGCGCAGACATGCGCCATTCCCGACAGATCCATCCACGACAACCTCCACCTCATGCGATACATCGTAGAGAGGGTAGCTAGGGAACCCGGCACGGGTGGATCCTTGATCAATTTAGATCAGTCGAAAGCTTTCGATAGAGTCGACCATCGTTACTTAGCGGCAGTCCTGAGGGCGGCTGGCTTTGGGCCCGTCTTCAGAGGCTGGATCGCTGCCATGCACAGCGACATCTGCTCTGTGGTGAGAGTGAACGGTCACCTTTCGGAACCGTTCAACATCATGCGCTCGGTCCGCCAAGGATGTCCCCTCTCGTCCCTCTTGTACGTATTGACTCTCGAGCCATTACTGCACAAACTGGAGACGTTGAGGGGCGTCCCACGCGAACTAGGATGCGGAAGAGCCGTGTCAGCATATGCAGACGATGTCACCGTAGTGGTGTCGACCGCCAAACACATCGAGGCGATCGGCACCACACTAAGAGAATACGAAGCGATGACAGGAGCAATGATCAACCAGGAAAAGTCAGTGGGCCTGCAGCTCGGCACCTGGAGAGGCAGGTCCATGCCGTCCAACAGCGTCGTCGGACGCTGGACGGACGGACCGGTTAAATTGCTAGGGGTCTGGTTCGGTCCGGACCTCTAGACGGACAAAAACTGGGACGAGGTGACGAGCAGGGTGGCTTCTCTCATCCAGAAATGGACGGAGAGGAAGCTATCCCTGAAAGGTCGAGCGGAGGTGGCTAACGCGTACATCGCGTCTGTCATCTGCTACCGCCTGACCGTCGTACCTTGTCCTAAGCCTCGCCTGACTGCGCTGGAGCGTTTACTCTTTCGCTTTTTGTGGAAGGGACGCGCTCCGATGGTCAGGCGGTCCATCTGTTGTCAACACCCGCTACGTGGAGGGCTGGGCATGCCGTGGCTGAAGATGCGCAGGCACGCGCTCAGGCTACGACATCTCCACCTCTTCCTCGACGGTGATCAGGTGTGGTCGCCGTTTGCTAAACACGTATTTCCCCAGGCATGGAGGTGCCGTCAGCCGAGCATGTCCGAGATGCGCGCAGGGCGACGAAACCGTCCTGCACGCACTCGTCCAGTGTCCGAGCATTGCTGACTTGTGGGTTTATGTCGAACACCTGTTGTCGCGTGTAGGACGGATCCAGCTATCAGCTGAGTCCATCGTGAGAATTGCCCCGCCCTCTTCCTTTAGCCGGGAAGGGCAGGCAGTTTTTATCTGTCTGGTGGCCATGGCGAAAGAGATAGTATGGTGGACACGTTTGAAAGGGCTGAAGACGAGCACTTACCTCTTCGGTGATGCCCTGATTGACTTTTTCAAATTTCATTTGAAAAGGAAAATCAGAGTAGAGAGGGAAGTGCTCATTTTCTCAGCATTTTGTTGAAAGATGGGTGAGAGAAGCAAGAATGGCCCGAGTGAATGGGCCTACTCTGAGTTTATATCTGTAAATTAAAGGTGGAAAACTGGGAGAGGGCACTTGCCTTGGTGGTCAGGGTCACTGTGGCCTTTTACTGGGCTTTCTCCACAAATGTCCCTCCGAAGTCTCCCCCCTATTGGGGAATTTTTCATTGTTATTTTTTTGTTACATCCTCTGTTTTTGTTTTTTACACGCAGAAATGCCCATTTGTACCGTACTGTATTGTCCTGCACTGTCCTTAATGTCTACTTTATGTAAACTCTTGTGGTTAATAAAGAAATCATTATTATTATTATTATTATTATTATTGAATGCCATGGTTGACGGAGGCTCGGCTCTGTAAGGTATAGTAATTTTTAACCGTTAAAACAATTGTAAATTGTTTAAAACTTGAACCAAATTGTTGATAAAGACACCCTCCTCCTCGTGAGAGGGGTCTTTCTGTCCGTTATTTGGCCCTTCGGGGTTAAATAACCAGTTATTGGGGTTTTGTACCCAAAATTTCATTTTAAACAAAAAAACATGGCTACGAAAAAGAAATTTCATACGTCACTCCCACTCATTCCGTCTTCTTCTTC
The DNA here is from genome assembly GCA_964016885.1 of Eledone cirrhosa. Lineage (NCBI taxonomy): Eukaryota > Metazoa > Mollusca > Cephalopoda > Octopoda > Eledonidae > Eledone > Eledone cirrhosa. The sequence goes on from OZ024741.1 coordinate 35,991,511, forward strand.
CTCAATCATCACTACAGCAGAGAGAAGATTGTCTCTCTCCCTCCCTTCTTTAAATGTGTCTCTCTCCCTCCCTTCTCTTTCGCAAGCGACGAAAGAAAAGAAAAGTCTCGTGCAAAGCGTGCAAGGTTTCTCCACGACGACGACGACAGCGACGAAACAGGTGTGCGGGAAATACGAAAACCCAGTTCATTCGTCTGACGTCAGGAATAATAGCAGTAGCAGCCGTAATAACAACAGCAACAGTGACAATGAAAACAACAGTAGCAGCCGCAACAGCACCAGCAGCATAAACAACAACAGCATTAGCAGCAGCAACACCAACAACAACCACAGCAACAGCGGCGGAGGCAGTAGTCGTAGTACCTGCAGCAACAACAAAAGTACCAGCAGCTCTGACGACAACAACAACAGCAGAGAAAAACCAATCTCATTTGCAGGTATTGCGAAAAACTTGGAAACAATCCTCATAACAAATGAGGAATTAGAGGAAGCGAAGAAGATGGTGACAAAGAACGGACACCGAGCAATCTGCAAGGCAGCGAAAAATTTTTTCGAAACCCAAGAGCACTGTACGGTCACGTACCGTACAGTAAGTACAAAATCCCGTAGGGTGGAAAGAGCCACAGAGGCCCAAATACAAAAAGCCTTGGGGTCTGTGTGGCAGAGGAAAACGCACATCACCCGAGGCAAAAAATACGCCACCGTAGACGTACTTTTTGCCACACCCCAGGAGGCAAAGGCCCAATCAGTAGTGACCCTAAGGAGCGAGGAAATGGTGTTGGTGCCCTCCTACTGCGGGCAAAAAATTGTGAGGGTCAAACTGACCCACGTCCCCCCCGGAATGACCCCTTCTTGGCTGGCCGCGTCTGTCCTCGTCGGAATCGAGGACAAAACAACTGTACTGCAAGTACAGAAAAAAGTAAGAGAAGATTGGGTCGGCTCCTCCATTGAGATGCTAATCCAAACCAACCAGGAGTGCATCGAAGCTATCCCGGATGTGATAGACTTCGATAACGGCACTCAACTGCCCATAAGTGTTGAGGGCAAACGCCCGAAATGCTTTCGCTGTGGATCGAAGACTCACCTCAGGGCCTTCTGCAACGAGAAGACCCTGAGAAAGGAGAAAACCCCCCTCCTTCCGAATCCGGCTCCACGGCTACCAGCAACAGGACAAGCGGCAACCAGGAACGATAGGTCCGTGGCACCCATACCCACTCCACGGAAATCAAAGACAGCAGCAGCAGTGGAAATATTAACAACAACAACAGCAATACCAAATGCAGCTGCAACAGAGACTCCAGTGCAAACATCACCAACAACAACAAGTGAAAGAGTGGAGCTGGTACCCCTCCCCGACCTTACAGAATCAGACATGGAGTGTGAGGTGGGAGAGGGATGGCAAAAGGTCGCAAGAAGGCACAAACGCAGAAGCAGCGCATCGTCGCCTTTGAAAAGGGAGGAAAGAAATGAGAAAAGGGTAAAGTCTACTGCAAAGAGACCCACAGCAGCAACACCACCAACACCATCACCACCCACACCAGCACCACCATCACCACCGGCGACAACCCCACCGCCAACAACACCTTCAACACCACCACCACAAGCACCAACATCGCAAACACAACAACAAAACACACACACCCAGCAACAACGACAAGAAAATAGCAGAACCACACCCCACCCCCAGAAAAACAAATGCACGGCAATAAACACACACAACAAGAAACTAATGACTTACATAATTGAACACACAGACATTTCACAACAGGACTACATAATACCAGCACCAATCAAAACGCCAACTAACATAAGACTGCTAAAAATAGCACAGAAACAATACACAAACATTAAAACGAAATTCCCCAACGCAGTTGGTGATTTCAGGGACCTAGGAGGAACCATCAATCGAAGAGTATATTCAGACATTCTCTTAGAAGAGCCGACGACCAGCCGAAGGGACGATTCAACGGTCCCTTCACCAGACGATCAAGTGAAAAGGGATGTAAAAACCATCCCTCCTCTACCAAAAGTACGGTAAGTGGTCTTTCCCATCTTTTCCACTCTATTTTAAACATGACCTCACTCAGAATAGGCAGCATAAATGCGCGTGGCTTGGGGTCGTCATGGAAGCAGGGTCACCTGCTCAACGACCTCAGGTCACTAAACATAGATGTAGTGGCCATCAGCGAGACCAGAATCTCCGAAGCACGGGCCTTCGCACCGATCTTCGGCGGCTACAATGTGTACGCATCTCCCAGCCGTCCTGGATCGGGTGGAGGAGTTGCTGTGCTTTTTCGGAGAGGTTTGGATCTCGCCATACGGGCCATCTTCCTGGACCCAGAGGGTAAGCTGGTGGTGCTGGACGTGACCAGCGGAGACGGGCAAGCTTTCAGGCTAGTGGCCGTCTATGCCCCGACAGGAGCAGGGCGGCCTGATTTCTTCCGGCGACTGGAGACCTTTCTTGGAACGTCCCGCTCTTTAGTGTTAGTGGGCGACTGGAACGGGATCTTAGATGCACGCTGGGACTGTGTGGGATTAGCGGATAGGGGTGGAGGGTGCAAGAGCCTCACCAACCTGCTCAGGCGTTTTGAACTGTCTGACAGGTACCGATTGGATTTCCCGAATGTGCCAATGTGGACTTGGACAAACCGCATAGGGTCATCCAGATCATATCTAGATAGAGTATTTTGTAGGGAAATAGATAGGTCTAGCATAGGCTGTCCACAATTCAAGATAGTCAGCTACACGGACCACAAATTCGTGACCTGTGTGCTTGACTTAGATAGGCTTCATAGACGAGGACCCGGCTACTGGAAGCTAAACGCGTCCTTACCAGCGCGCAAGGCCTACAGAGACCGGATTAGCGAACTAGTTAAGCGGGCGTTGACGGGGGCCATCGTCAACAACAAGTGGTGGTTTGCTCTGAAAAGAGTGATTAGAATAGAATCGATTAGGTTTAGTAAGGCTTTAGCAATAGAGAAAAATAGAGCAGAGGGAGAACTAGTTAGAAAATTAGACGAGGCGCTTAGCAAAGGCATTGCGACCGACGTGCTTGCGGCGAAATTGGCCCTTGACCAATTCTTCAATGCAAAGCACGAAGGCTGCGTTGTCAGAGCTAGGGTGCGTGCTCTCAGACACGAGGGGACGAAAGCCGTTCAATGGGCCCGAGTGGCGGAGGCGCGTCGTGGCAACAAAGCCACGATCCGGTCTTTGGTGGACCACGACGGGCGCATGCTACTCGATCCCGGGCAAATGTGTGAAGCTTTTCAGCGACACTTCGCTCAGCTGTTCGGGGGCAGCGGGGGGCCGGGTAGAGGGATGGACTTTAGTGTCTACCTCGACGGACTGCCGCGGCTCTCGGCCACTGAGGCGAGGTGTTGCGAAAAGCCGATAACAGCCGCTGAAGTACGGGAGGCAATGACTGGCTGCACAAGGGGTAAATCGCCTGGTTTGGATGGTCTGCCCTATGAACTTTACGTACAGATGCCAGACTTGTTCGGAGGCCTCTTGGCGGACGTCTACTGCAACTGGCAACAGAACGGGAGAATTCCCAGTTCTGTGAGCCGAGGAGCGGTGGCACTGCTGAGAAAGGATCCGAACAAGGGGGATAACATAGACAATTTCCGGCCCATAGGGAACCTGGCACGGGTGGGTCCTTGATCAATTTAGATCAGTCGAAAGCTTTCGATAGGGTCGACCATCGTTACCTAGCGGCAGTCCTGAGGGCGGCTGGCTTTGGGCCCGTCTTCAGAGGCTGGATCGCTGCCATGCACAGCGACATCTGCTCTGTGGTGAGAGTGAACGGTCACCTGTCGGAACCGTTCAACATCATGCGCTCGGTCCGCCAAGGATGTCCCCTCTCGTCCCTCTTGTACGTATTGACTCTCGAGCCATTACTGCACAAACTGGAGACGTTGAGGGGAGTCCCGCGCGAACTAGGATGCGGAAAATCCGTGTCAGCATATGCGGACGATGTCACCGTAGTGGTGTCGAACGCCAAACACATCGAGGCGATCGGCACTACACTAAGAGAATACGAAGCGGTGACAGGAGCAATGATCAACCAGGAAAAGTCAGTGGGCCTGCAGCTCGGCACCTGGAGAGGCAGGTCCATGCCGTCCAACAGCGTCGTCGGGCGCTGGACGGACGGACCGGTTAAATTGCTAGGGGTCTGGTTCGGTCCGGACCTCCAGACGGACAAAAACTGGGACGAGGTGACGAGCAGGGTGGCTTCTCTCACCCAGAAATGGGCGGAGAGGAAGCTATCCCTGAAAGGTCGAGCGGAGGTGGCTAACGCGTACATCGCGTCTGTCATCTGCTACCGCCTAACCGTCGTACCTTGTCCTAAGCCTCGCCTGACTGCGCTGGAGCGTTTGCTCTTTCGCTTTTTGTGGAAGGGACGTGCTCCGATGGTCAGGCGGTCCATCTGTTGTCAACACCCGCTACGTGGAGGGCTGGGCATGCCGTGGCTGATGATGCGCAGGCACGCGCTCAGGCTACGACATCTCCACCTCTTCCTCGACGGTGATCAGGTGTGGTCGCCGTTTGCTAGACGCGTTTTTCCCCAGCTCGTTTCCTTGACGGAGCTGCAGTCCTGGGTCAAGCGAAGACCGAGAGGGAGCGCCTGGAGACTGGAATGTCTTCAGGCGCTCACAGCCCTCGACCAATCGGGCAATGTGATCGGTGGAAACTCCACCTCGGCGTTCTATAGAGGATTAGTGGAGGGGAAGAGCGACGACGTACTTGGGGAAACTCTAGGCGTCGACGAAAATCAACTAGCCAATCTCTTCGGGAGAACTTTCGGGCCAGGGCCTATGGACAACTTCCAGAAATCTCTGGCCTGGCAGTGCTACCGAGGAGCCTTGCCAGTTCGGGATAAACTCTACAGGCATGGAGGTGCCGTCAGCCGGGCATGTCCGAGATGCGCGCAGGGCGACGAAACCGTCCTGCACGCACTCGTCCAGTGTCCGAAAATTGCTGACTTGTGGGTTTATGTCGAACACCTGCTGTCGCGTTTAGGACGGATCCAGCTATCATCTGAGTCTATCGTGAGGATTGCCCCGCCCTCCTCCTTTAGCCGGGAAGGGCAGGCAGTTTTTATCTGTCTGGTGGCCATGGCGAAAGAGATAGTATGGTGGACACGTTTGAAAGGGCTGAAGACGAGCACTTACCTCTTCGGTGATGCTCTGATTGACTTTTTCAAATTTCATTTGAAAAGGAAAATCAGAGTAGAGAAGGAAGTGCTCTCTTCCCAGCATTTTGTTGAAAGATGGGTGAGAGAAGCAAGAATGGCCCGAGTGAATGGGCCGACTCTGAGTATATATCTGTAAACTAAAGGTGGAAAACTGGGAGAGGGCACTTGCCTTGGTGGTCAGGGTCATTGTGGCTTTTTACTGGGCTTTCTCCACAAATGTCCCTCCGAAGTCTGCCCCCTATTGGGGAATTTTTCATTGTTATTTTTTGTTACATCCTCTGTTTTTGTTTTTTACACGCAGAAATGCCCATTTGTACCGTCCTGCATTGTCCTGCACTGTCCTTAATGTCTACTTTATGTAAACCCTTGTGGTTAATAAAGAAATCATTATTATTATTATTATTATTATTATTATTATTATTATTATTATTATTATTATTATATGAAGGACTACTACACAGTTTCCATCTACCAATTTCCACTCACAAGGCATTGGTATACCCATGGCTATCGCCATAAAGCCAAAGTGAACCTGGAACCACATGGATGCAAAATAAACTCCTTAACCACACAGCTATGCCTGTACCTATCATCATCATCATCATCATCATCATCATCGTTTAACATCTATCTTCCACACTAGCATGTGTTAGACGGGAATTGTCCCACTTGAGGCAGAATTGGTTGGGTGACCGTGTCTCTCTTGTATAGGACTATCTGGCAGGTTTTCTACGGCTGGATGCCCTTCCTAACACCAACCACATTTACAGTGTGGACTGAGAACGTTTTACCGTGTTACCTACACAACCACATTACAACGTGGACATTCTAAATGTTGAATACAACAATAATCCAAACATGGAAATATTTAAAAGAAATTTAAATCAATAGAAACATTTGTTGTAGTACACCTGAACACTGTACACAATATCATTATTATTATTCACCTTTTTATTGACTAATAGAATACTTTTCTACAGATAAATGAACAATTATGGATTTACTTAACAATAGATTTGAAACACCAATAATAAAAAGAAAAGAGCTGAAAGCATTTAATTGTAGGTTGGTTTAATGAAAACAAGTGTGAACATTAATATCACCAGGATAAACAAAAATATCAGCTACAGAAATTTATGACAGATTGAAGAATGAAATTCGCTGAACATCTATATACTACTAAAACTCTGTGATTGTGTGCTTGTCTGTGATGTAATACAGCCAAAATGGTGCATAATGGAAAAATACTTTGACCTTGAAATGGGAATACAAGTGGAATAAAACAAGTTTCGCATAAATCGGAGCACAAGTTGCCAAGAGAAAGAGAAAGAGATAGTGATTGGGAGAGAGTAGATTGAAAGAGAGACATGGAGAGAGAGAAATAGACAGAGAAGGAAAATGGAAGAGAGAACGAGCTGGTGGTGTTGTTGAATGAAATTATGACAAGTGACTTCAAAGAATTGAATATAGCATTACTGTACCTAGCTCGATGTGTGCGTGTGTATATATATTTATTTATTTGTGTTGTCCTTATCCGTTATAAACTGCAGCTTTTCTTTGTGTCCAGCCCTACGTAATACTGCGTTATAATAGTTAGCATGTTCTTTAAAAATGTCTTGGTTTGAGGATAAGCGGGATATTCTAAGGGATATACTACGTGCTATGGATTTAATTATGGATCGGGGGTGGTTTGAGTTATAACTAATGAAGGCTAGATTCTCATCATTTTTGTGGAAGGGTTCTATTAATCATGTGCTTAGGTTTAGAGTTACGTCTAGAAAGTTTGCCTTTTTAGAATTCAGTTCGTAGGTAATATCTAGGCCTAGTTTTTTGAAGAATGTTCTAATGTCTTTTCTTAATCTTTCCATGCTCTGGTTATTTAAGTTCCTAGCTATAAGGAGCGTGTAATCTCTATTAATCCCTCCTTGGAGGTTATTAAATTCTTTATGTAGGTTGTATGCTATAAATATCCCCACAACATCTGTTATTTGCGCTGAATGGTTCGATCCCATTGTGATATCAAAGCTGTTCATCCTATTTTTTCTTTCCCAGTAGCTATTTTCAAATTTTATGATAGTCCTTCTAGCTGCTAGTATTATTTTAATTTCATCTGGGGTAAGGTCCGAATTCTGGCAACTTAAGGACAAAATCTTGATTATAATATTAGCTGGTCGAAATTGGCAGCCGCAAAGACATATAGCAGCGGCATGTCCCACTGCAGGCTCTGCAACCTTGAATTGCTGCATATCTTAAGGAACGATAAAATGCTGCTCAACAGCAAAATAGAAAGGTCAATTTTCTGCAGACAGAGGATTGCTACAAAATTCGCGAGATTTAAACTACCGGGATTCGAACCAATATCACTTAGCTTTTAACATATGAAATCCGCCTTCTCACACAGCCCACTACGGAACTATAATCTTTTATAAATACCTTATAGCCTCCCTAATTCTATTCTACTGGAATGTGTCTACAACTATCTTATCAGCCCATAAATCAATCCCATCTTCGCTGTTATTCACTCCTTCGGACCAAACAATTATATCTCTCATTAGCACTCATGATCTCTAACAGATGAACCTAATTCTAAGTACATTATCTTATTACTCCTACACTCCTTGAAATCTTACTTTCCTCTTATTATTCTTATTATTATTATGAACATCTCATTGTATCCCTAATATTATTCATCATGTTCTATATATCTACCATGCACATTTTACTATTTTATTACCTTTATTATTTCTATTATTATTGTTATTATTGTCTTATTTATACATGATTTGTTATTGATGCTGTGAAAACTAAACCCCCACGATTCGAACTAACAATCCCTACCTTTAGTATAGGCCACTTAAATAACGAATCTACAACTCCATTTAACACCACATAAAAACTATCATCCTCACTAAATTAATAAAACGAAAATGTTTATCTGTCAAATAATAAGTAAATCTCCGGTTTATTGCCAAAATAGTGGATACCTCATAAATTCTGTCCCCAAGTACATTTTAGTGGTTACTGTTATCTCGTCGCCACCCCAT